>KE525418.1:173110-289492 GCA_000441895.2 Anopheles sinensis
TAATCTGGTCTAAAGTCTTTGCATTAAATTTGTTTTCCTTAATATCAACCAGTGTACGGGCAGGGGTAAAAGAAGTATGAGTATATCAATAGAAACAGTAAAAAAAGTTCATCCTTAGAAAATAAGCTACCTTCCAGCTAAGTTTGGATCAAATCGGTTCGGTAGTTTTTGCCTTATGCGATGCTACACTTCTCAAAAAGGATTCCTCTATATTCAATCTACATTCCAACGGTGTTGTGTTTTAGGGGAGAGGGAAAAGGAATTAGGGTTACGATTGAGCATCAGCAATCTGGCTAATAGATATTGTGACACTAAATATAACGAAGTCGATGCCTATATAGCGCTTTGACCATTTACAGGTAAATGGTAGTACTGGAGACACCCTTTCTCCTAGATGAAATTCTCCTTTGATGAAATTTTAACCTAAACTATGTCCCTACGTAAGTAGTAGGTGTACCAAGTTTAGTGAAAATTCTTCCCATAATCGCTGAACAATAATTGTTTTGCATTAAATGTGGCGGAAAAGTGTTTCGGAGGGGTAGAGAAGTGGGGAGATAACACCGAACAAAGTTAAAATAACACCTCCTTGGAAAATTAGTTACCTTTCAACCAAGTTTGGTTTAAATCATTTCGGTATTTTTGATCTTATGCGGTTATGTCATAAGTATAAACGCTTGCCAACCTAAACACCTCCAGCGATGTGTTGTATGGGAGAGAGTAGGAGGAGTATGGGCTAAGATTGAACATAAAGAATCTGGCCAATGGGTTTAGCGACTTAAGATACTACGAAATCGATACCTATATTGCGTTTCTACCAATTTTGAGGAAGGGGGTAGTGTGATAGCCCCCCATTCCCCTTCTCCTAGTTAGATGAAATTTTTTACCATGCTATGTCCCTTTGTCAGCAGTATGTGTATCAAGTTTTGTGAAAATCCGTTCAATAATTGTTTAGCTGTAATTATTTTTCATTAATATTAAAGGAAGGTGTTCGGGAGGGGTGAGGAGGTATGATGATATCAACAAATGAAGTTCAAATAACTCATCTTTGGAAAACAGCTACCTTTCAGCCAAGTTTGGTGTGAATCGACCCCGTAGATTAAGCGTAAAGCTGTTGCGTACACGTGATAATAATTATCGCTTTTCGTTCTGAGCGATGCTATTGTTTTGCGGAAGAGGAGGAGGGTAGGCGGAAATTGGGCTCAGATTAAACTTTAAGAGTGCGGCCATTCGATTTAGTGACCACAAATAATGCGAAAATGGTACCCATATTGTATTTTTACCATTTTTGAGGTAGGGAGTATTGTAACAGCTCCCCTTCCCCTTCCCCTATATGGATGAAATTTTGACCCATACTTTGTTACTATGTAAGTAGTATTTTTACCAATTTTTGTGTAAATTCGTTTAATAATCGCAGAGTAATAATTGTTTTTCATTAATTTTAGCGGAAAGATGTTCGGGAGGGGTAAGGAGGCGGGGGGATATCAAAAAACGAAGTTCAAATAACTCATCCCTGGAAAATTAGCTACCTTCCAGCCAAGTTTGGTGTGGATCGGCTGGGTAGATTTTGCGTGATGCGAGCACATACAAATATATATACATATATACAGACAATATTGAGATTTATATATTAGATTTTCCATCCACCTCGGAAGGTTAAAATATTTATTATTCACTTGAATAGCGCGTATAGAGTGACAAACACGAAACCATTAAACAGTATTTAAGCTACTTGGCCTTTTGCTATGTTACTATGTTATTTCTTATCAGTGATTGAATTTTTTATCTTTATTCTAAACAAGTAACATACACAGCAACATAAATGAGGTGAAGCAACCGACTGAATATGACTCTTATGTAAAATGTTTCACAGAAAGCTTTAATAAACCTTCAATCATCATTAGCTGGAAGCCGTTGTTCAACTATTATGAAACGTTTATAAAACGATTTCCCAATATTTTGGAACAGGTTCGCTACTGTTGTCCAAACTCAATCAATTCTCCTAAACTATTTCTGAGTTTATACTCTCAATTCACAAAATTCTTGTTTTATTTCAATTGAGCGTTTGATTCGACTTTTGTTTTAACTGTTCGAAAATAATTTAAATTTGTTGGAATGCTTTGCATTTCAATTGTGCTAATCAAAAGTAATTTTTGTTATCCTAATAAATCTCATTTGAATTTAATTCGATATGAAAAATGGTGTAGTAAGTTGAGCAAAAATTTAAATAGATTTAAAAACTAACAAGCAAACTTTGTAGCTTGTCCTGCCCAATTCCGAAACAATATTCCTAAACTCAGGAACGAAAATCATTTCTTAGACTTAATAGATGTACGAAAAAATACGAAATCTTCATTTCATAAACCATTGTGTGTGTGGCATTTTTCATACAATCGTCAATTGATTAAGCACCCATTACATCGTTCCCTTCACGATATGTTTGATTCTTCGCTAACGATGTCGTAAAGAGACGGAATCCAAATCATCCTCCTCATCATCACCTGCGTTAAAATCCAACTCAACCTAGACCACCCGAAGTGATCTCCAATCCGCCAACGAGGAAACACGGGTTATCAATTTGTATCACCAGCTAACTGATATTACCGACGACCGCTGTGACTCCGATGTAGCGGAAAATTGCCCGGCTTAACCCGGCAGTCAGTACGCCAAAGTACCACCGGCGAAGATCTTCGCGGACTCCTCGAGGATCGCGAGCAGGATCCCGGTGACAGTAAGGCAAATGAATGGATCCCGCGGTGGGTGTCTCACCGGTTCTGGTCGGGTTCTCGTGTGGGAAAAGAAGGGCCTCCCGGATCGTGGCTTCCACTAAGCGAGCCCGCCATGCTCGCCGTATCGGCCGATCGATCTCATAAAAAGCAAATAAACATAAATATAAACGAATTAAAACTTATACAATTACGAAATTATCATAATCATGATCATGATCGCCGTTGTCGTTCAGGGTGTTTTTTTTTGTCCCTCCTTTCTGCAACTGATCCCTCCATTCGGTGCTTGATCCACGCCAATTGCACAGCTTCCATATGTTCTGCACTCTCACGGTGTGCGGTGACCTTCCTTAAGGAGTCCCACAGGAACTCCCGTTCGCGAACGAGAGGAAGAAGCGAGAAAGGAGAGCAGGATCCACCAGCCAACCCCGGCTTACCATGGCCTGGTAATCGATTGGCGCTCGTACTCGGCGGCGGAAAACCGCAAAGAACCTGCCGCTATCGGGAGCATAAATCTTTTATTGACTATTTGAGTTAATTATTTCGTTTCTGAATTGCATTTCATTTGTGCAACTCTGCGCAAAATCCCCCCGTAACGGGCGGTCGGGATCTTCATGGACCACACACACACATACGAGTGAGGGCGCGCGCCCGCGCGTGCACCGGAGGATGCTTGATCGTGGCTTTCCAAGATCGTGGTTTGGTAAAAAGCAACCCCCGCTGCTGGCTCCACTTCGACCGCCTTCGAAAAGCGTCTTGTTCGACGTCGTTGGGTTTGAAAAAATTAAACGACCAGTCAATGCTAAACTTCAACTAGCCTTCCTTGCTAACCAGGCACGGCCTGTCGTGTTTTTTTCTTTTCCTTCTCTTTCTTCAACATGAAGGAGCTGTTGGAACGTTGGCTGGAACGTTTTAATTGTAATCGGACCACCGAAGTGGATGTCGCGAGTTCAGAAGGCGAAAAACGGAACGGTTATGTGCACATCGGCGTACGCTTAGCGCCCTTGATTCCTTGATTGGTCGTCCGTCCGTGGACAGGACGAACACACCGCAAGTACACTCGAGCAACGAGATCATGGGAAAGAGATTGATAGAGACGAAGAATGGAAACCCCACGGTGCACCGATTTTACGAAGCAATTTAACGTTAATAAAGTCGAATTAATAATGAACCGTACCGGATGACCGAACAAGGATGTTAAAACCGTGGGTAGGATTTTTGAGGACTATCAGAATTGAACGGTTGATAGATACAAAAACGAAAACATGTTGTTTGCTTTGCATCGCCGCATTTCAGTAATAAGGTTGATTGTTGTGCGTATCTAACTAATGCTCACAATTTTGCATTTTAAATTGCATTTCTCGGACAAAACTTTGAATTTTTCCATTACGATAAGTCTTAACTTTCCTTTTTCACTTCGTTTAAACATGGTGTTTTCCTTCTTACTCAATAGCTTATTTTAGCTATTAATATATTCAGCTATAAATTTACTTTTCATATAAATATTTCTAGTTCATATTTAAAAAGTGTTTGATTGAGGACAAAAGCTTTTGTTAGTAGAAACTGTTTTGATACCTATTAGATGGTCAGCTTGAAATGCAATTTAATAGCCACCATTGTTTGGCTTCACGTTTGTGGCTTCCACCTGTCGATCGTGGTGATGTGAATGTCATTTTTCACGATCACTGACGGACTGGCTGCACCAAAACCGCCGGCTCTGAGTTATTATCCTTCGAGCAGCTGCGGCGATCAGCTTCGGTATTGTAATATCCGAATTTTTTCGTTTTCCAAACGTAGAAACAACCTCCCGAGGTCCGAGGAATGGAAGCCGGGCCCAGGATGATTTAGGATCGCTGGCGATAAAAATTATAGTTCTATTGAATTCTACAAAACCGCCACGGTTCAGGTCAGCCAGCGTCACATTATGGCAAAGGGTAACAAACAAAAAACAAGCCGGATCGCCGTCTCAAACGTGAAACAAAATACTCAACTCATCCGGAGAACACGCATCGGGCTTCCAGCTTCCAGGAACGGTCTGCGCGATCGATCATCGCTCGCGCATTCGCCCAACCATGGTGAAACGGTTATTTATGAACTATAAAACTAGTTCGCGGATGGCGCGCCGCGACTTTGGGTCCGTTTTATTTTTTGCGAGGCTTAGGACTTTTCGCGAACCACGCGCACGTTCAAACGAACGGAAAAGATGCCGATGCACGCGCGTTCCCGTCAGGATGCGGAAGATTTCCCACCCCAAAGCCGATCGGTCGGCAGACATTTAGGTCTGTTTTTGCCCGTTGTTGTGGACGCGTTGAAATGTTTATGTGTCTTGCCGGTATCCGGAATAGGCATTTGGGGGTTTTGGATCGTCCGGTTTTGCCCCAGTTTTTTTTGTTTTGCCTGCCCCGTTTCACCCGTCTGGGTTTAGGGGTTGCCTGAGTTATGACCGCCGGTCCCGGATTGTGCGCCAACGGAGATGTGTTTTATTATTGCGCCCCGAGAGCGGCGGATGCGCTTCATTTGTTTTCGGCGTCGGCGCAAAAAGCTGATGCGTGACAAATTCGAACCCGCGCGATCCGACGGAAAGAAAAACAAAGAAACCGCCTCCTAGAAGAGGGAGGTATAACGAGGATGAGCCATTTCCGGGGACAGCCTCCCAACTCTTCTGAGAAGATAGCAAACGTTTAAGTGATAAATTAACACAACCGCATATGTGTGTTTTAATGCACAAACCAAGTGGGTGAAATCAGAAGAAATTGTCCAAATTAAATTAAGAATGTCGAAATATCGTTGGATAAAATATTTTAATGTAAATCCAACGGATTCGCAACGCCTGAGTCATACTTTAAATAAATAAATAAATTTCCCTGCATCTGTTCTCAACAGATAAAGAACGAACATTGAATTTGACACGGAGTAATCAAGGTTTATAATTTCATTTAACTGCTGTAGCCAATTTAAAATTATCCAAACGGACTCGCCAAACCTGCCACTTTGCCCTCATTACGCTTTCGTGCGTTTGAAAGGCCTCTTTGTCAACACATGTGTGGGTAGAACCGAGCAAAACCGTTCCCTTTTTCCACCAATGGCATGAACCATCAAGCTCCCGACGGATATAAAATAGTCCTTGCACAAACCGCAGCCGGTGATGGCGTGCAGTTGAAGCTAATAAAATTAACGAAAATAAAAGACCCACAAACACAGAACACAAACCGTGCTGCCGGAGATAAAACATACCAAACCGTGCTGCCCCTTAACCGAGGGCCACAGGCTGACCGGTGCCCAAAACACGGTCGACAACAATTATTTAAAGTTAATTATATTAAGTAACATCAATTAAGGAGAAAAATTTATATATATTATAGAGCCCTTAATGACCTCGTAATGATGCCGAAATTTGCTGCCGATGCGTAACGATTCGCCCAGGGGTTCTGGCGACACGGCGACCGTCAGACCACGAGTCACAGATTTTGCGCCCAGAACAAAACCTCCCGGGAAAGAGTTCGATGCGCGCGGTGACAACGAACCTTTTGCGCGATTCGCACTTTCCTTTCTTTCTTTTCCGTCTCGCGTTGCTGGAATGGTAATCATCAAACCAAACTAAAATGAAACCAAAGAAAAACGAAACAGAAACAGAAAACATGTCCGTTCAGGTGTGACGCGATAATCAATGCAATGAGGTGCAATTTGATCTTCCACAAGCCGTATATGAGAATGCGGTTCTCCTGAACCCGGGAACAGAACCTGCAGGAATGTCGAAACAGCCGGTGCGTGCGCCGATGTCACGACGTTCGTTGCTGCAGCTGTCCCGGGGTCTGACACGGTACGGATCGGTAATGGTTAAACCATTTAGTGTTTGTAAGATTTTTTTTGTAATAAAAAAGAAGTAATTTACCTGGTCGTTTCCAATGGAATTTAAAGTTTGGATCATTTGGATTGTGTTTTACTCAAAATATATAAATTTTAGTTTTTTATCAACATTGAAGAAGTACATGCAAGTACAACAAACATTATTTTATGTTTTAACCTTTCAAAATCAACACTGAATAATCTAATCAAATAAAGAACAAATCAATTTTATTTAGTAAATGTTATTCGTTATTTTTCGAGTCACCCTAAAGATCGGTTAGACTATACTTATTTCAATTGGAAAAGCATTATTTTCATAATTTTAAAACTCATTTCAATCATTAACTAATCTTTCCATCACTTTAGTTGCGTATTCAAGCAAAAGAGCACATTCCCTTAGAATATAGAAACGGCCACTTGGTGTTCTAAAGCAATCATGCAATTACTCGTAAAACCTTCAGCAACTCAACTGCCAAGAAAGTAACGCGTTGCCGCTCGGAACATTTCCAGTTTTACTTGCGTTAAAAGGGTAATTGTTCGCTGCGTGGCTTCCATTCGGATTGCTTGCCCCATAGAGACCTCTATCCACTTCATATATGTCACGTACACTTGACACCCTGTTGGGAGCGACCTCCGTCGAGTCTCGTAGGGCTCCATCGGTGCCGGTGGGTGTTGTTTGCAACCCCTCCCATCCCAGCCAGACACAGCCAGACATCGACCATTGTCGTCGTTTAACGATCGTCTCGCATCGGCAATCACTCGCCTCGACGTTCGAGGACGATTTCAACGACACCCGGGGACCAGAATCCGTTTTAAAACCACCATATACCATTCGACAATCCGTGGGAATGGACAGCACGCACGGGAAACGCCAAAACGGATGCTCGTTACACGTAATGTGACCGCACCGGACCCCGCCTTGCGCAGAAATCATCCCCGAGGGAATGTATTTTTGTAAACGACGATGGTCAGCTTTTGCCTGCGTCTTGCTTCCTGCACCGTTTTGCCGGGACCTTTTTCTAGCGTGCATTGGAACCCGCACAAGAAAACACTTAAGTTGAGCAATGGAAAAATAAAATACAACCAGGCGGCAAAAGAAGTGGCCCTTGCGGTTTGAAGCTCCAGGGAAGAAAAATCGACACGAAGAGCATCATCAACTTCAACATCGAACCGTGCAGAGAACATGACCGCTCGACTCGCCAATCACTCGTCAATTGCCTAAGAGTGCGCACGAGTGTGTTCAATTATCCGCCAGCAGGCGAATGAAGGCGACTGTCTCGGTCGGGAGGGAGAAATTTTTGGAATTCTTTCGCCCCACGAGCCACACGAAAACCGCCCCACGGAAGTGTTCGTCAAGTTGCAGCGTGCTGTTGCTTAACCTTTTTTTTTTCTTTAATTTGCGCGTGGCACATGGTGCAAAATTCTTGTGCCATGTGTTCGACAGGATCGTGTTTGCCAAGTGTGACAGCCCACGTGCTGTATCGGGCTCAATCGGGTGGTGCTTTAGCCTAGCTGAGCCCGCGAAGTGGGCAACCGAACCGGTAGCTGTATAAAAGCCCCACTTCAAATGTCGTGAGCTTTTCTGCCTTTTTCAGCGACTGTGGAATGTTAAATCGAGATGAGAGCATTCCAAGCGTGTATCTTTATGACTCTAGGCATTTCGAGTTCGATTGTTTATTTGGCAAACCATTGGTAAACGTATGCATCGTGCGGATGTTTTCTTAAACAACATAAGAAAGGTGTGCTATTAACTCACGTAACTCACGATCCAAGCAACACCTGGAATCTAAATGTTCCCGTGTCCGCCAAGCAACAGTTTTACTCGATTTTCATTGTACTCGAAACCCCCGGTTAATATCCACGACCAATCTTTAATTTACAAATCAGTTCCGTTTGCGAGTGGCGCACCGGAGATAAACACTGACACGATATGGGCCTGTACAAATAAGCAAAGCGATTTTTTAATCGAACCCCTTGATTTGGTGCGTTACAGGAGAAAAGAAAAAAAACAGGGAAAGAGGGAAAAACTTCAATCCCAAAGGTCCGCGGAATCAATGGCCGGACAATAAATATACCCGCGGCACATTTAATAATCGGTTATAAAAGCGACCTTAATAGGCTCTCATTATAGCCTACCGAGGAGAACACCACAAAACCTCCAACGGCAGCCGCACGCACCTTACCACCCTCCAACCAGAGGGGTGGTGAAGGAGGAACCTGGGAGAGGCAGGATATGTTGATCTTGGCACCTTTCGCTCAACGCGCGAACACCTTGTAGCGCATGCCTCCCCTGCGAGGCTCCGTCGTGATAAACATAACCTTAGCAAGTCGAAAGGTGGATAATTTCTATTTACGCGCCGTTCGTTTTATGTTGCACGCAGTGCGTGCTATCGGCAATGCGGCAAGGATGGTTGCAAAATTAAGCTTTTGTAGCCATATTTCTGCGTCACGAAATGTGAAAGAGTTTGCCTTGATATTTTACTTTGTTAGAAGGAAATATTGATCACTCTTTTTTCACTTGATCACTTCTACCTTTGGTTGATGTTTTCTTTGTTAGAAGCAGTGGCGGATTTAACGGTGCGCGGACTGAGCGGTCGCGTTGGGCCTCAAGCTCAGAAGAGACCCAAATCACCTGGGCCAAGTTCGCCAAGATTTTTAACTTAAACAAATGCTCTATAGATTTCATTGCCTTTCTTTAATTATCAACAGATAATAAATTAAAACGGGAGACAGTCTTTCAATAATGGACAATTTTACAGTATCCCTTAAAAACTAATGCTTAGAAGCATAAAGAAATAATGAGAGGGTATAATAAGGGTCGAAGAGTAAAAAAAGAATGAAAAAATGTTTTTTAGGACACCAAATACGAAATACCCCAAACCAAATATATTTATCAAGATAACAAGGTTTGGAATAGATCGGCAACTGAAGCAGTTTACTCTATCTCATATCGGCAATAAGTTTTAAACATATCCTGTTTGATGTTGCCATACATTTAAGAATGTGGCATAGCATTCCTAATGAAAATTATTATTCGTTCTAAAACATAATCAAGAGAAATATATTTACGGAATAATATTCTAAATATTTAGTAAGAACTGTAAGGCAAAATTGATAGACTCAATTCGCGGAGTTCACCTTTAAATTTATTGATTGTATGAATAACATAAAAATTAATCTTTTTTTACGTTATGTTGTAGGGCCCCGATAATTTTCCTGCTTAGTGCCCCCATATATGTAAATACGCCACTGGTTAGAAGGAATTATTGATCACTACTACTTACCTTCCACGAAGATGTTGTTTAATTGTTATTTGTTTTTTTTTATTTAACAGTTTAATTTGTTTAAGTTGTAATTGCATTATTTGATCAGTATGACTTTTATTTGGTTTTTATTAGGATGGTTTTTATTTCAACTTTATTATCTTTAAAGTGAAACTTATTTTACCAATTTATACAGAACGGTTTGGGGGATTTTGGCTACATGATGTATTTTATGTACTCACTTCACAAATTTCTAATTTATATCCATTACCAAAATCATAAATTTCATGTACCTTGTTTAGTATTCGATCGAAAGATAAGTTCTTCTCCCCACCAACGCAAACCAACGTCTCAAGAGGATCTCGGGCTGAAGAGGATCTTCGAAAAGCCCAGAACGCCAGTGACAAGTGTCAAAACCATCCTGACCGTGTGTCCGTGTTCTGTGCAATCAAACGGCATTAATCAAATTACACGAAACCTACGACCGAACCGACGAGCCTGACGGACGCATTGGGATTAACCGAAAATTGAATAATGGATAAATTGTCCCATCATGACGGCGACACCGAGGAGCCCTTGAAGGTCCCCGGGTTTACAGTTTCCGCGCACAAAACAACCAGAGAGGAAAAAAATCACCGGTTCGCCTGTCGATGCCGGCTTTCGAGCAGATCCGCTTCGTCAGAGAAACCGTTGAGGAACGGAACGGCAAAAGGCAATGACGGATCCCACTATCAACCGCGGTGATGGATAAGTGTCTCCAGTGTCGTCAGTGTCGGGCGCGGGTCCATCAGGTTCGAACCGTTTCCCACTTCGAGATGAATGGGTCTCCTCGTGGGGTTCCACTGCTGCCCGCTACCGAGTCGCCGGTCCCGGATGATGACCGTGTGACAGGAAATAGAGTCTATAATGTTTAATTGAATAAGTGTGGTGTGAAGGGAGCTTGTTAGCTGCCGTGCTGAGCCTGTGGGAGATAATTAATCACAGCCATCGGGCACCGCGGTCCGGCGACGTTCTAAGACGATCCCAAAGTCGGTGGGAATGGAATGGTTTTTGAAGGAATTTCTTGCTCTCCGTTTCGTGGGTTTTCGGTAGAGTTCTGTTGCCTGGAGTTATTTTCAAATGTTTAGCATTCAAATGAGAACTTTTATAAGGTTGTAAGAAAGTGTCAAACATTTTAATTAATCAATAATATTAAACAGAACTGAGCAATGTTTAAATGGACCTTAAGTTCTGCAAAATTTAATATAAAATAAAAAAATCGATAAAACTCACGACGACCCAAAGGTCATTGCAGTAACAAACATGTAGCAAAACTTATTCTCAACCAAAAAAGTGAACAAACACGAACGTCCCGCGCAGCACGTCTTTGTCCGTCAAAATGTCCCGAAGCCAGGTATGTGCAGCTGGCTGGCGATATTTTATTGTAGCATAAAACCACCGAATTATTTCAACCGAAAAATAAACTTCCTCCCTCCGCAGGGAAGAAGCAGGGTGGCATTTCGTGAGGAAAGAACGCAAGAAAAATCAGCCCCAATGCGAACATCACGCAGTGCCCAAATCGCCGTAAAGCACTGGACCCAGGGACCCACGAAGGAAACGCGTATCCCGGGAGGCGATTTTCGGAGCCGGGGGGTTGGGGACTGTTGCGGGTTGTATCGTAAGTTTCTGCAGACCTCCGTTCCGTCCCGTCCGGAATGGTTCTAAGGCACCAATAAATACCGAACGTGGCCCGTTTGGTGCGTGCTGCAGTCGAACCGTTACGAAGGCCAGAAAAACGCATCAGGAATGCAAACGTGCCGGGCGGCTTTTGACGATTTTAGGGGGCAGCCTATCGCTGTCGTTGTTGTTTTTTTTTATTGTTTGACTTTGAATGCTCCACCAGAATTTGAGGCCTGCACGAAAATCGTCGAACACAACGTAGACCAAGACGAAGTAAACGAATACTTAAACACAATCAAAAGCCAAGGAAAACCGGTGCAATTGCAACCCGGGAGTGCAACGACACCATGATCGGCTTTCGTTCTCCGGCATGAAGATATTTATCCGCGCACCAAATATATGACAGTCGTAAAAACCTATCGCTTCCCGCTTCAAAGTTTGGCAAAAGCGCGATGCCTTTCTTCCTGTGTGGAAACTATCGATTTGGCAAATCGAATGCGTTCGTTTGCGGGAAAAAGCACTGGAAAGGAATTTCACACGCCCAAAAAGGTGAGACCAAAGGGAGCGCACGGTCGGCAAAAAAGCATGGGATGGGCAGAGCGCACTGAGATGGCCGAAAGAAACTTCAAATACCTCAATTTGCCGCACGTTTGATTGCTCTCGATTGCGGCAGTGTGATAACAGAACAAATTATCACACTTGAACAATTGTATTTTTTCTTTTAATCAAATCCATTTTACTCTTTTAAATGGTCTGTTTCAAGCATGCAGTCGTTAAAGTATCGACAAGTGTATCGGGCTAAGTTCAACCCTCTTAAATAACGTACATATTTAACAACTTTGGTTCTAACCAAGATCATTCAATAGACAGGTCGGTGCAAAGCCTTTTTCTGTTCCGCCATTGCTGTGACAGTTTGTTTCAAAAGTGTTTACAGTCTACTGAACGAAATATGAAATCGAAAATTTTGGATCGCAGTGACCCAGTAGTAGTGGAAAGTGGTTTTCGTTGCGAAGACATGAAATTTTGATCCTGTTGGTCGCCATGAAATGGCCGAAATCAAGCTACCGAACGCCTCAACTTCCTAACTTGATGAAACATACCAATTTTGCAGTTTTACTTCAGTTTTCCTGCTGCTCGTAAGAAGTAAACAAATTTCAAACCACCTGTCAAACATTTTCCCACGGTTTTTGGCTCTTTGTATGGGATGATTCGACCTGTCTTTTGAATGATCTTGGTTCTAACCTCCAAAATACGACGCCTCGCCATCCTAACAACCTCGTCAGATTAGATGGCAGCCCATTTTCTTGTCTTCCAATTACTGAAACATCTCTTATGGTAATCATATTCCGACAGTTGGACCGAAAACTACCCACTGCAGGTGCGAACCCGACGACGTTAATATTTGTTTATTTTTCGGAGCCATTTGTGGGATTAATATTCCAATTTCCAATACTGAACGTGACGATGTCCGATAGGAAAAACGGGAAATTTGAGAGCATTCGGTAGAAAAAAAGGGTAAGAAAAGATCTCTTTGGCATCTGGATTTGATCGAACTTAAAGAAGAAGAACTTGGAACCTGTCCACCTGCACTTTCGGGCCGTACGGTGTTAAAACCCTTTGCGCGGCCGGTCACTTTTCCTTCGCGCCCGAAACCGATTTGAATGATAATGCGCGCACGATAATAACAACTCGTCGTAAAATGGAAATGATATACATATTTACATTATCATAATATTATTAACGGCACACCGGATTTAATCGGAGACCCGGGTGCGAACGGGTGTCGGTTTGGAATGTGCCGGCGAGCCAGTGACCGGAGAGGGGGAGGGTATCCTTTTGGTGACACCGCCGGACCGAAAGCGAAACCCCAACCCGAATCCACGCTCCGGTTTAATGTGACAATTTACAAGCCAGCGCGCGCGCGCGACCGCACGACGCCGCTTCCATGGTGAGCCAGAGAGGAGGCCAAAGAGGTGGTGGTTTGTCACGAGCGGCATGTCACCCGTGCCACGTCCTTGTCCACCCCAAGTCACCCTTGGGTGATCGTTATTGCGCTGCCTATTAAGAACCGTGACGAGATCATACGTGTCGAGCCGGTTGAACCGTTTGGTCGACGGCAAGCCAGTCCTGACCGATCGGGTTTCACGTTTTCCGTGCTGTGGGCATAAGTTTTGGCACGTCTGCGGTATGCTCCGGCGGGAATGCTAATCGGGACTTGCCTACCAGAGAATGGAATTTACTAGAGGCGTATAAAGTGACACGTTGCGGATGTTCTAATTTGAAAAGTAAAGCTTCGTGTTTGCTATTTTGGGCATTTTGGTTAGAATTTAAATTATTACCAATTTTCCGTGATTATTTTCACTAGCAGATTATTACCGTTAAGAAAAGAATAAATAGTTTACGATTGCTTTAGAACACACAACAAACAATAGAATCAATTTAGTTATTTATTTTAGAAAACATTATTTTCAATAATTCTTTTATACCATTTCAATGGAGTAGAATAAAATCTATGGATGATCTTCTTTGTATTAAGCCACCAGCACTATCCAAAATCATTTTGACTTCCACCGTGCCAGATCCGTGCACACGTGATTGGCAAGCGACAAGTCCTACTGTGAAGCTGTCAAATTAACCCCGACCACGGGGAGATTCACCCATAAAAGTCACTAACGAGTGAAGTCCGGGAAGGTTTGAATCTAAAAACGCTGCCCCCCTCGAAAAAAAAGAAGTAAAAATGAAACACTGCGCGTGGTACCAACGGTGTGCCCCGGTTGGTCAGCTCATTAGCATTTTCTTAGCCGCCTGAAGGCAGCAGAAGCAGCGGGAGTGCTATAGTAGCCAAAGGCGCGCAGTATAGACCACATTTAGCGCCTTCGCGACCATCGCCACACCATCGCGACAGAAATCAAAACACTCGTAAAACGCGCAGCACAGCTCGTGACATGTTTTACGATCATATTTCAGCGGCTATTAGGTCGCGCATAAAATGTAATTTACAATTCGCCCGATTCCTCTTGGCGGGTTCCGCTGGCTTTGGGGGGATGCGGTGGGTGAGGGACAATTCGTAAATCTTCATCTGCAGCCTCGAAGACGGCTGGCTTGGTGGCGCATTTGGAATGAGTGTCATGAGCACGGGAAGCACGTTCGTCCGGGGCCGAGTAATGATTTAATCTCGGCATGAAACCGCACGTCCAGCGTGACGGCTCACGGCTCAGCATGCCGGCGCTGGGATTCCGGGACACGAGGACACTCTCTGCGTGCTTCCCGGCGCGCACGCGCGCGCTCCAACCTTTCGGGGGACAATAAAAACGTTTTCTTGTGGCCAGAACTTCCCTTACCAATGGGACCAGAACTAAAACACCCGCAACCCGATCGAGCCCGATCGTAAAGATGTCGAAAAATTGTCACACAGATCAATTCCGTTTCCGAGCACGACTGAGGTCTGATGTTGATGATGAGGTGAGGCTTCGGTAACGAACGGAACAAACCTTGCACTTGCCGAATTTTTATTTACCATTTTTCGATCTGTTTTGGAGACATGCTGCGAGAAGCGATCGGGTATACATAAAACCGAAGGAACACATCACATTCGATATGAATATTCATCGCCCTCGGTCTCGGTTTCCAGTGGAGCAGCAGGTCCACGCGAGCACCGTCCGATGGACGTGTCATAAATATGTTCTGAAAATTATAGGCCTCCCTCATAATAAACCCCACAGAAATGAGGAATTTTGAGCGACAATCCAAAATAGTTCGTTTCGTTTAACAGCACTTTGATGTAAAGCAATTGATTTCAACGTGAGAAACTTGAATACTTCAATCACAATTGTTAAAATACCCCTTTTAAATCGTTGTAAAAATACAGCTATGTTCAACAAACGGAAAACTGTTTAGCACAATGAAAAAATTCCCATTTAATTGCTCAACTGGAAAAGAAATTAGCCGCTAATTTAGTTAAATAATCTTCAATCCTTGTAATTTTTGTTGATGATCTTTTGATCGGAAGTTTCCAATTTGTGGATTAAAGAAACCGCTCCCAAAAACGGATGTTTTCAAAACATTTTTAAATTTAACCCTTATGCCGCTAATTGTTTTGAAATACATTCCCCTTGAATTCTCGAAGGATAATCCCTTTTTTTGTGGCTACTTTAATCCATTTTAATTCCTCACTATATTTAAGGCTCGAGCACCTTGTTACGCGTTATTTCAAGCCTCCAAAAGTCATGTACTCAACGCCATCCCGTGCGACCGAAATTCTCAAATGTCTTCGGAGTCGCCGTCGAATAAAAACTTAAATTAAAAAATATTCTTTCTCTTTGCTGCCGCATTTGCAGCCAATGCCACACAGCGTTCCGACTCATCCTCGCCGAGCCGATCCATTTGTCAACGTATTCGCCAAAATTGTCACCAACCACCGGGGACGCAAAGCCGCTCCACGGCGACATGCATTATCTCACTCGAGTGCCTTTAGTCTGCGTACGAAAAACATCACCATGAGGAGCAGAATTTTTCGTTGGCTCCCGGAATTCACCACCGCGGTTCACCGTTCGCGTCCTTCGCCTCCTTAATTATGCTTAATTCAATTAAATGCTCCACATTCCGTGTTCATCACATATTTGTCAAGGCTCGCACACCTGCCCTGGGGGGAATCGCGCACCGTTTCTTTGGCCTTTCGAGCGGCTGGTGCCAGTCGGCCAGTAGCAAT
The DNA here is from genome assembly GCA_000441895.2 of Anopheles sinensis. Taxonomy (NCBI): domain Eukaryota; kingdom Metazoa; phylum Arthropoda; class Insecta; order Diptera; family Culicidae; genus Anopheles; species Anopheles sinensis. The sequence goes on from KE525418.1 coordinate 189,310, forward strand.
CTTTTTTTCCGTCGGCAAACGTCCGAGTGGCGTCTGAGTGCCGCCTCGAGGAAAGGATCGATCGGTCGATCTCGGCCGTTTTTCATACGCTTTCGGGATTTCTTTCCTTAGTTCTCTAAGATAAGTTCTTTCCGGTGACCGGTTGGAATAAAAAAGACGCCTTAGGAAGGTGTCCAGACCCGTGCTCGGTGCGCAGGAGTTCGATCCCTGTAATCGCATGTCTCCGGTGCCGCCAGATAAGACCGAGAGACCTCGGGTTTCTCGCAGGAGAAAAGGATAACGCACCGGAGGGAGCGCTGGCGACGGACAAATTGAAACATCGCCAGTCGATGCTTAAGCACTTCACAAGTCGGCTCCGGACCGGAAACGGTTTTTCCGCAGCACTCCACTTACCTGTCTGGACCTGAAGGACCAATTATCTGGCGTACTGGGCCCCGGCGTGCGTGCGTTCGTGCGTGCCCGTCTAGCCGTGTGCCAGTCGCATGCTGTGCAGCCGCCAGAGCCTTATCGAACCGCAATCTGCCTCCGGCGATCGTCCGACGTCGATCCGTCGTCCGTGGTAAGAGCCGTTTCGTTCGGGCTGAACAAACAAAATCCGTTTGCTCATTGACTAATTACACTTGCTCGATGGTCCTACGGGAATCATGTTCCTTTTCCTCTCTCTCTTTTTTCCGAGCAGCTTCCACCGTTCGGTGCACGTGGCCCTAAGAAAATGGCCCCTACATCGACCGGTTCCATTAGCGCCGTGAAAAGACGGGATGCTGGAACGGACCGAGAACGGAGACCGGGGGACTTGAAAAACATACACAAAGATTAGGAAACTAATCGATGGCGGCTCCCCTAGGGTCCGCTCACGCCGCAGGGAGGGAGAGATGCGGGGACTAAATATTTCCAAAACCATCGGACGAAGACACAACTAAGCGCAGACTATTATTCTTCCATCGTGTTTTGTGCCAGCTTTTTTTTAACCGATCGCTTGTAGACGGGCGAGAAGAAATGCTACAAACAGTTCTTATCGTTTGGCCTCTTTGGCTAGCGATTGCTGCCAGGGCGCCGAACGGTTATGGGGAAAACAAGGGAAGATAAACCAAGGACACAAATGGACTTGCCATAAACCCCCTGCGGTGCCCAGCGTTTGTCTTCAGAGATCGATTTATATTGTCCATGTGTGACATATTATTTGCATTAAGCAAACAACTTCTAATGAGATGGCATTGTATCCTAATTTTAGTTAATAACGATGGGAAGGTTGACATATGAAAATCGAGGAAAAATGTTTGAATATTAAACAACTCAAATTAATTCTAAATTTTAAATCGATATTTTAAAATGGTTAAAATCGGAGCAGCATACTGAACTAATTCAGAAAAAAACGTAACAATATGTCATCAGAAAGCAATACGATGTCCTCAGAACGCGCACGCCGGGAACCTTTTCCCGCAAAGAATGAAAGCGGGAAAAGATGGAATGAACCAGCACCGTATCGTCCACCGCATGAATGAAAAATGATCCTCACGTCGCCGCGTGTTCGAATGTCATTTTGTGTTTTCAAAACAGCACAGCTTCTAAAGGGGCGCTCGAATGATGACGAAGGATGCACAGGGAAAAAAGCACGCTAAGCGCAAAAAACAAACCCTTCGAAGACGACGAAAACTCACCTCGAAGCGCAACGACGAACGCTGAAAGAGTAAGAAACGAGAAAAAAAGGATCGTAATGGCTGGCGCGAAGATAAACGCACACCAAATTTCTAACCATTTCCTGTCCAACGGACCGAGGCGAAGGCATACGGGGGAAGAGCTGCAGAGTGGAAAGCGGGAAAGATGACGATGGACTTAGGAGTAAAGTAACAACAAAATTACCCGAAAGAAAAAGAAATAACCCTAGTTGTAAGATAAAGATGCACGCGAAAGACGATCCCTGCACGATACGGCACCGAACGAAAAGAAACCAAACCCAAAAACGGGTCCCTAAGATGGTTCCATGGGAATGCCAGGAACCGAGGGGCGTATGCGCGGAAGCAAAAAAGGTCCGTGGAAAATTACGCTCAACCCCCTCGAGTGTACCTATAAGATGATGACTCACGATCGTACGGACGCTTCGTCGGATTATCGAATGGTTAGCAGAGCGGGAGGGTTGTTTCGACAGGATTATGAAATTCCTCCCGATAGTCTGCCCCCGCTGCGGTCAGGATGCAGCTGAACGATGGAAAAGTATTAATTACCGCACCCTTGTAAGACGACGTGGTCCGAGCCCCGAACCACCCGAACCACGAGGAGATGATGGAAACATATTCAAAAACTAACAACGATGGACACAATAATGAAGAGAAAAAAAAACGCAACACGGTGGCGTACATTCCACGGAAGGATCCGATCGGGGTTCGTCGCTTGGTGGGCAGTTTCCAAAACCGTTTCCTTCGATATCCTTTTCGTCCACCGTGCAATGTTGTTCGCCTGTCCTTTCGTATTCTGCGTAACAGAATCCTTTCCTCGTGACCTCAGTGGAGTTGTTGGAATGTGGCCATGTGTGTGTGTGTGTATGCAGCTTCTGCAGTACCGCACGAAACACGATACCCGATCCCCGTTCGTATCTGTCACGCGGGTCCCCCCAATGATGGACATCAAATCCCTTCGTCGAAGGAATGCTTCGGTTCTTTTTTACTTGTTTTCGCTTCCACCTCACTACCCACACATCCTTTTTAAGTGTTCCGCGGTTTCGGCCGAAGGACACCCACCGGTGTCACACGACACAACGGGCCCCCGGCACATGGCCGCAAGGAAGAACACATCACCGGCTTGTCGTTTCGTTCGAAGGGGTTTTGCTTTTGCTCGCCCGTCGTCGTCCCGTGTTAAACTTATCTTGGTTTCAAATTTCCGACAACGCGCGTGTACATCCCGTGGCCGATTGCGGTTGCTTGTTGCGTGCTGCTGCGGGTTCGCGACCGAAAACGGGGGTCCACTAGCATCTGCATCTTGCCGTCGGGCGGTCGGTGGCCTCCCGTGGTCCGCGCGGTGCACGTTAATTAAACCCCCGCTGAGCTGCCGACCGATTACTTCTTCGACTTCTTCTTCTTTTTCGGCGGCCGGCTGCCTTGTCGGCCATTTTTGCAGGCACCTCCACGCTCGAGAACGCGCGAACGAGTAGGCGTCGTGCTTTATGAGGTGTGGGCAATCAGCGGAAAATGGCCGTAATGCACCGATCGCATGAGCGTTTTTTTTTCGCTTCCATTTTTGGGAAAGGGTGATATGAGAAGTGACCGAGGTGGAGTGGGGTCTCTTAACATCAACAGCCTGTAGTAAAAATATATGATTTGTTGCCAGTTGGCACATTCTTATTCACGGCGTGACAGTACGCGACACATGGTGTCCGCGGATCGATCGGAGATCGGAAATATGATTTTTTTAAATTTATTCACAGCGCCGCAAGCCGCGATAAAAAAAGCTCACTTCTACACGGGACACTGATTTGTAGATCAACGATTAGTGGACTGTTGCTTTAAACATCACCAACTAATGAGGTTTACAATAACCTTTAATTGAACACCGGACTTCACAAAGGTGTCCGTTGTGTAGCTCGATTCATTTAAAATTATCTGAAATAAAGCAATACAATTGTAATGTTTCTGCTAGTGTTGAACATGCTTCTAGACGGATATTTAATGGATACAAGAACTAGAATTTTTTTAAATACTTCTTATTTTGTAAAAATATAGAAGCCTTGATAAATTTAAAAATACCTTCTTCAATTGCCTTCATAAATACCTTCCCATCCCAGTATCATATGCAACAATCTCTGGCCTCGTCTGAAATAAAGCATTAAGGTTGAAACGGTTCCAAAAGTGTTCTACTTGCTACATTATGTGGAAAAATGTGGAAAGCAGGTCTTGATGAACCAATTGATGGTAAATTAAAAAATACCTTCTTATCTCAGTAGCATATTGAAAATTGGCTGGGTTCAAAGAGTTTACTAGTAGAGTAAAATACTTTAAAAGTGCAAAAAAAATTAAAATTTATTTAATTTTAATAATGATTTATGAAAGAAAATATGATGAAGACAATTTTGTGATTTTTACCCCATACTGTTCCTTCATCAAATCTAAATTTGTATCGAAGATCGATCATTAGCATCATGAGTCAGAATTTTTCTTACACAATTCCTCCCATTTCCTAATCAATGCCCATATGCTCAATGCATAAGAAAAATGGTCCATTGGCCAACTCAGCATGCATAGAAAATAACGGTTTTGAAGGAAAATGAATATGACAAAAGGATAAATTTTTCGGAGCAATTTCTTTCTTTTCAGAGCGAAACTCGTCAACGCAGAAAAATCATTAATTTTGTCGCAAAAAAAATCAAATTTAACCCGAGAAACCAGCACATCAAGGTGCTACAAGGTTTATGCAAAATCACTTCACACCAATCAACGTGAATTGATTTTGCAAACTAATACCAACCACGATACCTTTCGCTGGGTATGCAGATGCAAAACCCAACGATTGGCCTACCGTTAAAAAGGGTTAAACGGCGCGAATCACATAATCAATCCCTAACGGCCGGCCGATGATTAGACGGATCGTGCCCGCGTCCCTTTCCCACGAACCCTTCCGTTGATGTGTGTGACAAATGACAAGTGAATGATGTGACATAAACTCAACCACAACCGGTAACAGCACCATCGAATGGTAGGAAAAGGGGGTTATAGAGAACTGCACTATTCAATCGAAGCGCCGATCGAGCAGAAAGGAAAATTATTCAATCACCCAGGGACAGAATGCCGTTGCATATTATTTTGCATAGCAAACTACAGCGCGGTAGAATGCAAGCAGGGGAGTTTCAAACCCCCGGAAGAGATAGGGTTTAACCAAGAGCCGGAGGACATCATTAGTGTCAGCGTTCTGGCGGGTCGATTTCATGGCGGTTCCGAGGTGTAACGTTCTCGGCGTCGGGCTAGAACGGGTCCGAGGTGATTAATTGACCCATATTATCCGCGTCATTTCCGGCCACGATGCACCAATGAATTGGCACCAGCTGCATCCTAGGAGTGCGGTCCCCCAGATTCCACCCGGTTTCCACCGTCGACCGAAGAATTGATGAACCGCGAAGTATTTTGCATAAATTATTTCGTCTCGAGGCACTCGCCTCGCGTCCGCATGCCGTTTAGTTGGCCGTGTTTACATACTTTGTTTGTTTACACAAACCAGCTACTTAAGCACCCGATTTGTTTACCCGTCACCCGTGTGTGTGTGTGTGTGTGGTGGGCGCGAGAAGCCCCCGAAGGGTAACCGGTTTCCTTCGCTATTTATCCAGTGAGAGATCCTTTTTCCATCCTCCCGTGAAACGATAGCTTCAGGAAACACTAGACTCGGTTGCAACGTAGGTACCTGATTATCTTTGCGGAGACGCAAAGATTCACCCGTGCCAATGTTGCTACCGGAGTTGCTGCTGCACGCAACCTTTTTCTCGTGTTTTCCTTCTCTTGCCTACTTTCACGTCAGGTTGAGCGGTTTGCACGCTTAATTTCCCTACACCACCGTGCGGCCTTGGAAGGGAGTGCTGTAATTTGCATAATTGTAGTCGATTAATCATGATTAATAAAGAGGTTTTCGTTCGGGTTTTATTGCTACTTTCAGGTGGCGACGATATTTAATCAAACCTTCTTCTCATACTTTGCCTTAACACTTTCTGCACACGTGTGTATGTCCAATGTCCTTAGAGTAAGGAGAGGTAAACGTGCGCATCTTATGTTTAGCAAAGTATAGCCTACTGTAGGGCTCTGTAAAGATCGTTATTCTCTCACAAATATATGACAAGAAAATTGAGTTTTTCCACACTTTGATAGTGCAAAGTAATCGCGGTTTAAATCTAGCTTTAAATAAAACATATCAATTGAAAATGTCACTTTATAAAAATAATCTGTTACATCTTTTAAAAGCCTAAAACAGTAGAATAAATTGTATCCTTCCATAACTCGAAAGTTATTATTTAATATCACAAATATTTTCGTAATGACTACAAAGGCTCTAGTCTTCCTTTTATTCTTTTTAATTCTTAAACGTCCAGTAAGTTTGTACATGAAAAAGTTCGTCGACAACAGCAATAATTAATCTTAAAATAACATGTGAAAGTTCCAACGAAAATTGTGGTTTTCTCATTTCGTACATCGACGATTTAAAATCCTTCGACTAATTAAATTAAAAGAAACCGTTTTACAAAATCAAACGATGCGTTCCTTTGACCCCTAAAGACACCGAAGGCCACCGTTGGCCAAGCTTCCAGCGCCGAGCAAATGGTTGAATAAATTTTCAATTAAATACCACCGCCCGGATACTTTATTAATCCATCCCGGTTTGACCTCGGTCGGGCCCAGACGGCCGTTCGTCCCCGCCGTCTGGTAGAACACGACTCCAGAACCAGATCCGGCGCTAATGATTGAAGGTTTTCCGAACCTCAACGCAAGACGGACTTTACTCCCACGCCCGGATTCGATCGATCCATCGGCCAAGCGTTTGCCGACGTCGTCGCGGTCTGTCCCTTTTTCGGCGACAGCCAAAGTCCGGCGATGATATTTATTGTGCTTCAAACGAAGTCGAAGACCGGGCCGGGTACGGTAGCCCTCCCGTAGCGGGACACGCCGGGACGGGTTTGTTAATTAATGAATTAGTTGAAGTGAAAGTTTTATTGGCCGATGGGGACGCGCGTGTGGGCGGAACACGCGCACTGTGTGGCGCGCACCTTGAGATGAGCGGATTTAATCGTCTCCAAATGCGGCCCGGCGGCCACCGTCTCGGGGTCGGGCTGTTCGAGACGATCGAACCTGGCCCGCGGTGCAATATGCATCTCTGAAACCGGTCGCTCCGGTTCGGGCCGTATTTGTTAATTGTAATGTCAACGGTGCAGTAAAAATTAAACCACCACACCAAGGTGACATCATGCAAATTATACTCATATTTCTTAGGGTTTCCTTATATTCTGTTAATTGCTAATTGAGGACGCAATGGTGGTGAATGTAGATTTGTTTTAATTTGACCTACATGCGGGCAGGTGGTGTGAAAATTATTGCCAAGATATATTTAAACTATCTCTTTCATTATACTGTTGTATTGAAGAAAACACGCTCAGGATTTTCACAGCAATCTATTTTGAAAGAGTAAAACCATATTTTTCCAACATATTCTGGAAAGCTCAAATAAAATGCTTCTTGTATCTTCATTATGATAATTTATTGGCCCATTGCTCATGTTCCTACACTGGAAAGATTCCGAACAAATTATGCTTCCATCAAACGATCAAATGATCCTCGGCAAACGAACGGATGTTGAAAGCTTGGACCCTTTTCATTTCTTCCTTTCTTATTTACTCCATTCTTATTCCACTTTTTACATTCTCCTAATGTCGTTAAAGTTTGGCATAATTTCATAAAGTTATAACCACAGGAATGCGCCGCTGCTAAGCATCTCCGCATGTTTCGGGATATGACATCAATTTCTCAAATATTTTTTATAGCAGGATCCTTTCCAAATGATTGTTTTTGTTCGTCCCTGGCCTAAGAAACAGTGAAAACAAACGCCCTGCTCAAAGCGCATCGCCGTATAAAGTTATGTTTGATTTTATTGTAACGCTTTTTCTCACATTATACCACGTTGTAATTTGTGTCATCATTATCCATCGATAGGGTCACAAATCATCCGATGCTCCGTTATGATTTCGGGTCGCTAATAGCATCTAAAACTGGTTGACGGTTAGACACTTTTTATTCTCGCCCTTTATCTTTCTCTCTCCCCCACTTTTTCCCTCCCGGTGCGTTGCTTTCAACCCATTAGCTTTCCGATCCAATTCTAAAATGTTGCAACACAATTCGAGCTCCCTTTTTGGAGCACAAAACCTGTCCTGAAAATGCAGCTGCTTTGTCGAAAGACGTTGCTGGTCAAAGACGATGCTAAACGATTCACACGGCACGGCGTTGATATAAGCTAACAATCGATCGTACGAAAACAAACTCCGAGCCAATGAAGCGGGAAAGGAGGTGCCCGAAAAATGCAGACCAATAAAAACGACAAATGATTTTCGTTTCGTTCGTGAATAGATTTCGGGTGAGCGCGGAATCGCATAAAAATGGCTTCAAAAATTTAATAATTTTTAAATTTTACTAGGGTTAAACGCGTAAGTTCAACACAAGAGTTGTAGACATCAAAAATAATTTCACAAACACGAATCGAAACTTAAATTGATTTCGTTTAATAATTTTTCATGAAAAAATAAGCACCATATTGATAAAGAAGCGAACAAACTATACAAACTCGAAATCAAAACAACCGAAACTGCTTTTTTCTACTTGGATATGCACCGTATAATAATCTTCCACATTATTTACACCATTTGGGGAACGCTTATGTCATCAAACATGTATAATCAAGCAGTTGAAGAAATGAAATCAACTTCTTTTTCTACTTCACTCGCCTTTGGCCATTTTTTCATCCGTTCGTCATCGCCTCGAATGGGTTTACCCGATGGAAGGTTTTCCTTTGACTCACCCCACAGCGGACGCCTTAATCGCCTCAAGTGGGAATAGGTTTCCCGCCGCAATGCGATAACGAAGGCGTCGCCTCGGAATAGGAATCAATCTTCACCAAAATAAAAAGGAAAAATGGAAGCCACCTCAACTCACCCGAGGACCATCGATCAGCTCATCCTAGAATCGCCTTTCGGGCCACCATCCGAAACCGAAGCGGATGGCCGATCTATAATCAAGGGCGTGCGTGCTTTCTCACGCAACTGCGTCACGCCACGCTTCGCCCGATCACCCCGAAAGGAATGTGCGCCCTCGGAAGGATCACGGGCTCTTTTTACTCGTCTTCGATAATCGTCTTTCGATTTCCCGCGGTTCGATAATCTGTCCCCGCCCCCTCCCCTGTGTCGGTTTCCATGTTCTCTTGCTCTTTCGCCTCCAGCGACGAAGCAACACGTGCTTTGGCGGCGATCGTGCGCTGGGGCGGTACTCGAAAAAATCGTGACTGATAAATTCAATCAGGCTCCAATCGCGCCGACTCGTGGTACGGCCGGACCCGGCACTGACTCGCTTTTATTGAATCTAGCTTGCCCGCAGCCCGATGCCGGCGGCTTTCGTTCGGGGGCGGGAGCCACCGATCTGTCTTTCCCGTGATCCCATGCTGGAACGTCACGGTGAAGGCCACGAGCCGACCCGCGCGAGGCTGCGCCGAGTCGCGGCGTGGAGTAAAACATAATAATCAGTTGATGGTTATCAACAAATGATTTATAGGCGTCGGATTGCCACCGTGTCCGTGTGCACATGGTGGGATGGATGAGCGGCAAGGAAGGAAGAGGAATCCCACTGCGTTTTCTCCTCTTTCTCGGTCGTAAAACGTGCGGCACGATAGAGAAATCTATTTCTCTTCGCCCCGTGGCAGTCACCGCCATGCGCCCACTTTACGGACGAACCCCGAGCCGGTTGGGGACGGGGTTTGTCTCACGCACCTCGTAAGGAGAGTTTCCTCCCATCGTTTCCCCGGAAAGCAAAACCGTCGACCGGCTTCTACGGGTAGTTCCATTTTGTAATCAATTTACATTAGCGTATTGAGATGCATTGCGGCTAAGATAAGGGAATTCCATGGTGGAACGACGGTGAATACTCCCAACAGACCAAGACGCCTTTTACGTAGTGCCTGTCGATCCTCCTGCTGGTTAAATCATTGATGGATGGCAGATTCGGACAGTCAAGAGTGACTATCCGTGCTTCCTACCTTTGGAGTTGCGTTATAAAACACTCTTAAAAGGCAGAGAAAAATATGATACGATTGACCGATAGGATCGACCGGACGGTGCGAAGGTGACGAAGGTCAACAAGTCGTCACGCCGACTGCAATATGCGAAAGCCCTCCAGTTGAAAATCTATTTTAATCTGACAAATTCGTAAGCGCCAGTCGATGAGTTAATGAACGTCCAGAACGGTCCGATGATCACCCACCCGAAACGGAAGCTCGTAAATCCCGAGTGGAAATAAATTTTTTCGCCTGCCACTGGGCGGATGCAATTGGAATGGGCTCATTTTTGATAAGAATGTTTCATCGCGTTCCTCCGCGCTGAAGACTTAAAGAAGTGATTTTTAGCTATGGAAAATATTGCCAGTTGTTTCTCAAATGCAACACACAAGCTTGCGTTATCGTTTATCTGCACCGTTCGCGTTGGCTGCGGAATTAAGAGATTAACATTAACGAAGACGTCGCGGGCAATTCTGCGTGAAGTTCAGGATAGGAATTCTGATAAGTAATAAAAGTAATCAGGTCGATTATATAAATATTATTTACGTTTAAATATTCATCTATTCTCCATCACGTCATGGCAGAATAAACTTAAATAAGTAGGTTTAAACAAGGTTTGAATTAATATATCCAGTATATTTGTGAACAACTCAAATATATCCATGGCTAGCTAACACGTCGCGATAAAAAGAAATAAAGCCATACTGTTCAATTTCACGATTCATATTGATGAACTATTCATCGAGTTTTCATTACTCAATCTCTCGATGTCAATGTCTCGAAAATAGAATAAGTTTTCATTATTCAATTAGCATTTATAACTTCCTCCTGATCGCAGAGGTTATGGTCGTGATAAAAACAACTGTTGGAATATTTACTCATGAACTATTGTTTACCAATTTATAAACATTTGTTTCTGAAATTTCAAACTAATGAACAATAACATTGTTGCAAAAAAGCAGTGAAAACGAGTGCAATAAGTGAAAATGTTTTTCGAAAACTAATTAGCAGTACGACTTCGAAACATCATCGTAGTTGATTTTAACGAGTACGCCATTCCTCGAAATTTTTCCCAAACAAGTCCATGTTCTGCCAAGTGTTCACTACCATTTTTAAAATGTATTCCGTTCAAATTACTGCAATAGACAAAAAGGGTTATGAAAAGATACAATTTTTTTAAAAAGGTTAACACTTTTAGCACATACCAGCGAAAGCACTTTTTGTACCACCAACCTCCTCCATATTCTTTTGCACAGTTAGTGCTTTCATACACATCATTATCTTGATCGAATGTAGAGAACTTCATTCCATTTTGTTCTCCCAGCGAGTTACCAGCAGTTCCCGAATAATATCTCACGGTGAGCACGTAGTTTTCTGTCTCACTTCCGATTTTAAATTCCTTGTACAGGGCAAAAGTGGAGTTTCCACTAAAATCTTCTAACAGCACCAAAAGTTCATGTCTTCCCGAATTCGTCATGAGATATAGTTTCTCCAAACCCAGCCAGTGCTCGCCATTTATGTCTCCGAATCCATGCTTGTACATCGTCCAGCTACGGGTAAAATTGACCGATCCGTCAATCCGTCGCTGAAATACTGTCCAGCCACCGCCGAGGTTGAAATTGTTATCGAAGTTACAAAGTACCAAGAAAGGCTTTTCAATGTTCCCATAAGGACTGATATAAAAACTTCCAGTGGTGTTGGATTTGACCCGATCACATGATTTTGGCAGCAACTCGCCAAGTATTCTTCGATCTTCTTGGTTTTCATTTTTCATTCTTTTTTCTAGTTCATCAATTTTATATTCTACATGAACTTTGATTTCTTCCAACTGTTCCGTGTGATACTCAAGCGATAGTTGCAGGTTATCCAATATTTCCCTCCGAAAATCGATCATAACGTGAACGATCGCTTCCATCACGGTTGGCAGGTTGCCTGTAGCTTCAGCTTCAGCTGTCCATCCTAAGTGCAACAAATTGAATATAATCACACACAAAAGTGCTCTTTTCACGGACATGTTTCACAAACTCCACACTTGACTTTTACGTGGTGCCCGTCTAACGGTGTTCAACGTACTGAAAGTAGCCAGAAAGAAGTACAATTCCTACGCTTCGATATGCTCAGAAAAACTTTCTCTTGATAACAATTTCAAAGCTTCTTTTATAGGGTACATTTTACCATCTCTTTATGTTATTTTTATTTTTCGAATTTATGCCTTAGTCATTTGCTTACTGGAATCATCTATAATCATGCCAGTAAACTTTTGCGTTCTGATTATTTTTTCGTACAATGCATTTCAAACAACGCATATTTTAAGCAAACTAATTTAATACTTTCTTCGAAAAGAAATTGCTGTATCGGAATCAACGCACATTCGTTGATAAATAAAAATCTAAAACACATCCATGACTGAACAATACAACACAAAACATAATACAACAAAACACAGTTAAATTTTGAAATTTCATGACTCATACTGCTTGATAAGTTTTGGTTTGAAGAGTTTTTATTGTTAACCGGCACTCTATCTTCCATAAGCGGTGATCTGCAATACAAAAGAAACAATACGAATTTTATTGGTTCCTTTTCTTGCATGATGAATAAACATTTTGTGCTATACATGATGATAGAACCACGAATAACATTTTTATTGGAAATTTATTTGAAGAAAAGCACAACAATACATACAACCAAAATGTTCCAACACCATAAGGCGATTAGTTAGAAGGACGACTTCGAATCATCATTGTTGTTGTTTTCAACGAGTTTGAAACTCCTCGAAATGTTTCCCAAAGCACTCCATTGGCAAAACCACTTGTATTATATCTTCCATTCAAGTGGCTGTAATGAAGTCGAAAAGAAAAAATAATAAAATTAGTTATTCTGATCAAAATTTGGATTTTATTTATATACCTCTCGAACCATCCGTTAGTAAACCACCAAGCTCCTTCATAATTTTTCGTATATATATGGTAAAAAGAATCATTATCTTGATCAAATGTAGAGAACTTCTTTCCATTGTGGTATTTCAACGAGTCTCCAGCGGTTCCCGAATACTTTCCCACGGTGAGCTTGTACTTTTCCTCCTCACTACCGATTTTAAATTCGTCATACAAGGCATAAGTCGAGTTTCCATTGAAATCTTCCAACGTCACCAACAGTTCGTGTCTTCCCGATCTCGTCATGATGTGAAGCTTCTCCAAACCTAGCCAATGTTCTCCGTTGATGTCTCCGAATCCATGTTTGTACATCGTCCAGTTGCGGAAGAAATCGACGGATCCATCAATGCGGCGCTGGAACACGGTCCAACCCCCGCCAAAAAGCAACCTGATGTTTATCAAATCGACTGTTTTCACAACTTCTTGGGCTTGTAATGAACTTTTATCAAAAAGTCCCTGGATCTCCTCTCGAAGTTCGTTAAACTTGAACTCACTCTCGGTTTTCATATCTTGTTTTAGTTTTTCCATCCTATGTTCAATGTGTATTTTAATTTCCTCCAACTGCTCCGTGTGATACTCGAGCGATAGTTGAAGATTGTCCAATATTTCCTTACGAAAATCGATCATAGCGTGAACGATCGCTTCCATCACGGTCGGCGTGTTGACTGTTGCTTCAACTTCAGCTGCCCATCCTAAGCGCACTAAATTGCACAAAGTCACATACAATACCGCTCGCATTAACGACATTTTCACAAGCTCAAGATTTTTCCGTGAAGTGCATTCAACTGTTTTCAAGGAACTGAAAATAGAAGTTAGGAATTTCAGCATGAAGGCATGAAGTTTTACATGATTCATACAAAAATTAGATTGGTAATTTTTTCAGAATGTTTAAAGTTTTTTAATTTTCTTGTCATTGCTTTGTTTTGAGAACTTCAGTATGTTGTTCAAATTCATGAGTCACCACAGTTTTATGAGTAATAATTTCTGTACTTTTGCCTAGCATGCTTGAAATCGATTACCTAACCACATTAAAAAAAAAAACATTACGATCGATGTTGAAAAACGAAACGATTGTTTTATTTCCAGATTGACATCCTTCAGATGCACCGAACTGGTGGAATTCTTAAGACTCACCGATGGCTCCAGGCTCGAAAGTCGAGCTGTTGCGCGACAAAGCCACTAAGATTGGGGATCTCCAGTTTGATTGAATTTTATTGGTCTGGTAATATATCGGCATTTGTCTGTCTCTGTCCGCCATATGAATCACAAAGATGTTCGATTTGGACCGAATATGGCACGCTTCGAATTAGAGTTCCAGAAGGTCGCTTTGAGGAAACAGAATATTATTAATTAAATAGTTTGAAACGCATTCCGTTGTTTTAAGTATATTCGGTGGAAACAAGTTGTTTTTTAGTCATGTCATTTCCAACAGATTGCTTGCTCATAATTTTAAAATGCCGCCTCTCGTTCAACTATAGTTTATAAATTCCATGTTTTTTGAAAACGATATAAAAAAACTCACCGCTTGAACATTCTTAGCAGCACTGATTTTTCCTTCACCGTACATGGCCAAATGGCTCATCGAGCAATCGACATCGGTCGACATGGAAATTTCTCATTTTGCACACCGGATAATGGTTCGCAATCGCGCGCGACATGAACGAACGTTGGCTGGCTCCAATGAACAGAACATTTATCCACCATAAGCTGACCTGCAGGCTCCGTCGAGACTTTCGTCGTGATATAATACTGAGATCAAGATCGCGCTCCATAACCGTCTCGAACACCGAGCCGCAGATCGTTCGAGGGTGCGATGAAATTGATTTGCATGCTAGTAAAATTTTAATACGGATCAATAACGCCCCTTCCCCGACGTGGGCCATGTTTTACATGCTTATTTTTATTGGTTTCACTTTTCCCCACCGTCTCCCCCGACCTTAGTCGTGAAGTGACATAAACCCCTGAAGGCGAGATGAGCTGCGAACAAAAGCAGATCGCAAACGACTACTCGCGCAAATGGTTAAACGGTGTCCAGGCAAGGAGACATTATTGCCCATTCGGTGTGCAGCTAAGCTATCCGCAAGACAATGTAATGTTCCTCATAAGCTTCTTTCCAACGTGCAACCTTTTGGAACGATCTTTGTCCAGTAAAAAAAAAATCTTGTCACTAAAAAAGAGCAACCTTTGAGCAACGAAATCCAACTCCAATCGCAGCTAGCTTCCGTATCGGAAAGATGGGACACAAATGGGCGCGAATAAATGATTTCAAGCTACTGCCGTGTAATGTGCACAAGAAAACGGTTAAAATGTACGGCAAAGACGATCAGCGCAATATTTAAGGCGTGTTTTTTAAAGGCAAACCACCAGCTGCAATTTTCGTGTTGTCGCATAAATGTAGCATCAATATTATCGCAACTCAAATCCAATAATGGATTCAAGCCAGCACTTAAATCAGAGCAGTTGTTACGAGTTAAACATTTAAGATTATAATATTTCACATTATTTGACTGACAAGAGCAATGAATTGGGGCTAAAATAAATAGTTGAACTATAAACTTCAATTGGTTTGAATGATCATAAAACAGTTTGTCTTTGAAAGTTAATCCAACAACTATTATCTTTAACGATAGAACGGGAAACTTCTTCAATATCTTGAAAAAGAAGAAGGACCATCACAGCACCTATCCCGTTCTTTCCTCTTCTGGTGTCAAAATGGAGAAAAAAATGTAAAAATGTTTAGACAAAAACAGCGAAACCCCGCACTCACCACGAAACCTCTAATTCTTTGTGTAATATTCTGGTGGAAGAAAAAGCACCAAATCACTTCCCTCTTCGGAAGATCTGTCCAATTTTCGGTAACCTCTTTTCCCAGCGTGGACCGAAAAGTGGACCGAAAATTGTCCCCCGAAAACCATTGTATAGACCTCCATTTTTTTCCCGGGCGTTTCCCAGAGACACCTTCACTAGCGCAAACAATGCACTTGGTAGCACCATCCGTTCATCCATCCATCCTTCTATCCGTCCATCTCGAGACCGGGGGGTAAATTGTTCCTCAAACAAACCGAGAAAAAAGGGACCCATCCTCCTTGCGGGCCACTTGATCGCAAGCTCGAAGATCACGAACGGAATCGAATCCCCCCGATCCGAGGGGGGGGGGGGGCTGGAAAGGGGTCTTAAGCAGTTCCAATGCAGACCAACGCGCCATCGTCGCCGTGCAAACAAAGGGGTATCAGGTTTAAACGCATCGGGTCGCGACGCGAGTCTGAAAATTAACGCCACGCACGGCGCACCAGTCCCTGCCGATCATCTCTAATGGGACTCGCACCGGGATGGGACTTTTCGAAGGGAAGCGTTTTTCCTCCCGCCTAGAGAGGTGGGGGCGGGGAGGGGAAGCGGGGCAACAGACAACAGACAAATCAGTGTTCAAGATCTACGGGTCAGAAGCGGGTCGGCCGAGACGAGAACGCGCACATGGGCCGACAGTTTAAACACGGGCCGTTTGTCTGCCGGGCGAAGGGCGCAGGGGCCGGCCGAAGGAGAGGATCGGGAGCAGCGCGAATGACAAAGAAAGAGGAAAACCAACAACACCCCGAACACAAGCCGGCGGCCACTTCACGCACCGCACCGAGAAGATAGACACGGGAGTCCTACGGAGTCGCAACACGATCACGATCGTAACCTCCGGCGAGGACCCCCTGCTGGGCGTCTCTGGGCAGAAGAAGCAACCGTTGGCAGCCGCCAGCCTCGGCAGGAGCCGTGGGCTTGTGCTGCGTGCGGGGGACTTATGCTCGGCACGGTACGCCAGAAAACAAATTCATGTGTCGCGTGGCGTGGGAACGGAACACGGCTCGGCAACGGTTCGCGTGCAACAAAACGGTAGAGGCTCTAATGGAGCCGGACAACGAGGCACACTCAGGCTCAGCGAGGCGGAGAATAGAAGAGACCGGTACGTAGTTGTTGTGGTTGTGTCTAGGCCGGGCGTTTCAAGCCACAAGTTTACAGCCCTTCCACGCCGATCAGGAAAAGGAGTTTCCCTTCTGGCGTTGGCCTCCGGGTCGAAGTCAAGGGCAGCACGCGTTCAATCTTTCCCTCCGGACGGCGGGAAGTTCTCCCGTGCTCGTGGTACAGAACTGCACGTTTGGGCGCGAGAACCCACCGAGAGTGTCATAATTTTAAACGAACATCCTGAAACCCCAACTCCACGAAGTCGATCACCTAGACGTACCATCTACCGGCTTCATCCACCGCAAAGGCAGGACAATGAGCTGAAGGAGGTTCCGTGCTCGTCAATCCTACGTCATTTTTCCTTCTACGGCATATGGAGCCAGATCGTGCGCCGCGGACCAGACACCCGTCGGATCATCCCGCACGTTCACTCGCCACCGACCGATAAATCTCTTATTTATTTATTCGATTTGTTTTACCCCGAGATCGTGCGGTGGATCGATCCCGAAAAAGGGAAGCCGTCCGACTGGAGTTACTTCTTGCTCCTTCTGGTTTGCAGTATTTGAGCAACTGAGGGACTGAAGAGGTATTGTGCATGTTGCGAGCGGTTGAGTGCCTCAATCTGCAATTGGATATCCACGCTAATATTGAGCTTGCATTTCTAATGACGGTATGATTTTTGTGTTCAATATTGGACAGCGTAACAAAAAGGAATAAAAAACAACTGAGTTTTTCATTTGTAATTAAAGAAGGTTTTTGAAAAAAAAATTATAATATTTTTTTGGAGACGAAACCTGCTGAATGATCATGAAATGTAAAATAAGAACATATTTCTCAGTTAAAAGAATACATTTTAACAAACCCCAAAACTAAAGTTATAGCTTGCTTTAAACTGTACCGTCGTGGTGGATACCACGACGCACATACCCTTTTCCTGCGTGATGAACGATGGGTCTCGTTAACCATTTTAATGATGTCACATATGCAAAATTCTCCCTTGCATATTTTCTTTCTCTTCCTCTGACTACGTTTTACAAATTGTTACACCAAACATTGCGTAGGGAGAACTACGAAGCAGCTTGATTCAATGTACCTGGCATCGAATCCAATCGTATTGGGTGGAAAGAGCTCACCAAGGAAGATCCAATCCTGTAGAATAATTCCCTTCGTTTAACCACCCAACGGAGGCGCCTCAAGCAGTCAATACAAGAAATAATTCCCACAAGAAATATATGCTATATCATACAAACAGTTTTTAACTTGTAAGATCACCATTCAGGTAAAAATCCAATTTATTTCATTTGATGTTATTACTGATTCTGATGTTAAGCCAATTTTAAAATAAATACATACAATTTAATAACGAACATGAAAGGAGGTACTATGCATCATCCTCGCAGTTTTGTTGAAGTTTGAAGCACTCTTTACCTTCAACTCCTGAAGTATTTTAAAGTTGGCGACGCTTTGGGTATTCAACAGTTGCATTTTATTGTAAAAACTGTTTTTTTGCTGATCCAATTTTCCATTTATCATCGCCTGGACCACTTTGCTTGATTCTCGAAGCTCGTCAAAGTCAGTGGCGATTTGGGTTTTTAACTCCTGTATCTGATGGGATGGGCTTATGCGTTGATTATCAATTGCCTCCCAAATTTCTTTTTTTAAGCGTTTTTCTTGTTCTTCCATCTTATTTCCCACGTGGAATTTTATTTCTTCCAGCTGCTCCGTGTGGTACTTCAGAGACAGTTGAAGATTGTCCAATATTTCCTTCCGAAAATCGATCATTGTGTGAATGATCGCTTCCATCACGGTTGGCATGTCGGCTGTAGCTTCTGAACCTGTTGTCCACCTGAAGTGCAATAAAATGCACAAAATGACACACAACACCACATTTTTCAACGACATGTTTCACAAGCTTCACTTTAACCCTTTCCGTGGTGATCGTCCAACTTTGCTCAAAGAACTGATCAAACTGTCGGTTTTAGAAAGACCGGCTGTACCCTTCAATATGCTGTTTGATTTCATGATTCACAAAACTACTTTGATAGTCTATGAAAAAGTCAATAATGACGTTAACTGGCTTTTTCTACGGTTTCTTCTATCAACCTGCAAAAATATCGTAGGGTGCTAATCGCATTTTCAATTATAGTTATCATAAGGTTCGTTTTATTTATAACGCTCGTATCGTGAACAATAGGTTTCGTTGTTCAAGCAAATAGTTCAGATGTAAAACAAACAAATTTGTTTAACGTCATAAGTTGACAGCTACGCTTTGAAAATATTTGAAATAGTAAATAAAAGTACTACTTTTATACTAGCAGGTCAGTTTGACGCAATTTCGGGCTTTATTTTGAGATATCTCCGAAACATAAAAATCTGATGCATAAAAAAAACAAGTTTGTATATATTTTCTGATTAGGCCTTAAAAAGAACTTTTTGTAAACTAACTTTTTGTCTTCGAAAGTAATGAACATATTTCTCGAAAAAAAGGTTCTCTACAACCAGATCTGGTTTCCTTTACACAAATAAAACAACATTTAAAAGTATACGGAAGTATCTGTTAAATGCTGTTTCTAAAATTGATACATCTTCATTAGACAAGAAGCTTCAAAGGAAGAAAAATACTTGCACCAATCTGCGACAGCTGGTATGATTGGGAATGCACTTTTGTCGTTAAAAGTAAAATATGAAATAAACTATATAGTATAAAGTAAAATATAAATAAATAAACATTAAATGGTATTTCGTTGGAATTGGACATGTTATTTATTTTCATTTCATTTTGTTAATATAAATATATTGCATTTATACTGAAATCAACTCAAACATCTGCATAATTAAATCATATTGTAGAATACCATATTCTTGCGTTTGATAAACTTGTATTGCTCGTTTACACAACATATTTTCTACATGGATGTAGCTCGATTGTCTTAAGTGTACTTCCGAATAAAATCAGTTGCTATAGCCCATTGGAATATATTTGCTGTTGGAATGACTGCAACTAAAAAAAACAACGTTTAACAGAGATCGAATACGATATGCAAAATTACATTTTACATAGAATATAATTATTACCTTTCAATGTTAACACAATGGTTCACCGACAGTGCAAAAAGCATTACTCATTTTATATCGGCAGTTTATTAACTTCTCGGTTTTTTCAATGTTTGTGTTAGTTTCGGTTAATATTTTCGTAAGCATGTTTGAGTTTTCGACGCTTTGAGTTTTCACCCTGTCGATCTGATGGTAAAAGCTGTTTTTTTGATGATCCAATTTACCATTTATCATTTCCAGAAACATTTCGTTTACATCTCGATGCCCTTTAATGTCAGCAACAGTTTGGGTTTTTAACTCCTTTATCCGATGATATGTGACGTTATGTTGTTGATCTATTGCCTCCCAAATCTCTATTTTTAAGCGTTTTTCTTGTACTTCCATCGCATGTTCCATATAGAATTTGATTTCTTCCAGCTGCTCCGTGTGGTACTCGAGCGACAGTTGAAGATTGTCCAATATTTCCCTCCGAAAATCGATCATTGTGTGAATGATCGCTTCCCTCATGGTTGGCATCTTGGTTATAGCTATTGCTTCTATTGTCAACCTTAAGCAAATGCACGGAATAACACACAACCATTTATTTTTCAACGACATGTTTCACAAGCTTCACTTTAACCCTTTTCGTGGTGGCCGTCCAACTATGCTCAAAGAACTGATCAAACTTTCAGTTTTAGCATGACCGAGTAGTTCACAAAACTATTTTGATAATGTATGAAAAAGTGATTTTTGGACAGGTTTTTTCTACGGTTTCTCCAATTATGGTTATCGTAAGGTTGTTATTTAGAGCGCAAGGGTAGTATTGAAGGGTGTTGAATCATGTATAAAAAAAAGAATTTCATATTGCATCTTGAGCAACCCCTTTTTCTTTTAAATCTGAAGAAATACTATCGTACTCAAGAGTCCAGCAGCGTTGACTTTTTTATTGTTTGAATGCTTTTTATATTGTGGTTAAAATTCTTATTGCACAAATGGTGCACTATTCCTAATGTTTTACTGATTCAGTTGGTGAAAATGGAAGTTGTAAGTATCGGAACAATACAAAATGCATTACGGAAGTATGAATAGAGGTTTATCTTTCAATCTGGACGTAAACCTGGCTCTTCGAACCTTGCACTCGACCAAAAACTTGTGATAGCTATCGTACGTAGAAAGGGTGCTTCCGTACGAGATGGGGCCAAAAAGGTGGGAACCTCTAAGAGTATCAACGATGAAGCGAAGACATAAAATATTTTGAAGACTTTCAAGAAGCAGAAAAAAACCAAAAAGAAGTATAAAACTAGCTACATCGATCAAACTTAGAGCGCGTAAGTTATACGATAAACTACTGTGTGAAAAATCAGCATGCGTAATCATGGACGATGAAATATACGTTAAATTTGTTTCTAGATCTTTCCGGGTGATCAGTTCTGCACGGTTCGTAATTGGCAAATAATTCAAAATCAAATCAACTTTGAACGAAAATGTCCATAAAAAAATGGTACGGCAAACAATTTGCGATTTTGGAATGGTGCTTTTGTGATAACCGATACAATGACAACGGATTTTTGGGTTAGGGAATGGAACATTCGACACCTACTTCCTATGATTATGAGGTACAGTTTCGGCCAAATTAGGCATAAGTACATCATCCAAAGGATACGGTAGTGTGGTGCAAAGCCGACTTAGTGAAATTCGTTCGCAAGCAGATGTATCCGTTAAAGTGTCCCCGGCCATACCCATAAACAATTTTTGATCCCTGACAACAATATGTGCCGAAAGTAATGAGAAGTGTTAGACCAAAAGTTCGTTCCTTGGCTTATAATTAAAAAGAATGGGAAAAAATCTACCCCGACATGTTGAACAGAAAAATACATTAGGTCAAAACACCGTTTTACAACAACTAAACTTATATCTAAACAAACAACTGTTTAGCTGTGATGAAAAAAAGCATTTGTTTGTTTACCAATTCGTTTAATTGATGCATAAGTTATTGTTCTTCTTTTTTATATAATACACGAAAGGTGTACACATAGTAGATTGATTTCATAGATTGATTTCAACGTGCGGCCGTATGAGTGATGACATGTTTCCAAATACAATCCATTGATATAGCCCATAGGAATACATTTACTGTTGAAATTACTGAACTAAAAAAAAACAAAAAAAACAATATTTTTCAGACATTCATTAGAATGTCTTTACACATTGAATAAAATGATTACCTTTGGCAGCACTTTTGAACCTCCATTTTCCTTGATGATTAAAAAGTATGCTCGTGTTTAAAAGTTTTTATTAAATAAACGATTCATTAAATTTTAGTTTTTTCGTAGCATGAATCACTCGAGTACTTTAAATCTTGAATCTGGTATGCGTGCGCGATGCTTTGGGAGTGCACCCTTTGGATTTGATTGAAAAGGCTGTTTTCTTGCTGATCCAATTTCCTATTTATCACCTCCTGCACCTTTTTGTTCGACTCTCGAAGCTCTTTAAGGTCAGCAATGGTTTGGGTTTTTAACTCCTGTATCTGAAGGGATATGCTACCATTATTTTGCTGTTGATCTATCGCCTCCTGCATTTCTTTTTTTAGGCGTTTTTCTTGTTCTTCCATCTTATTTTCCAAGTAGAATTTGATTTCCTCGAGTTGTTCCGTGTGGTATTCGAGCGACAGTTGCAGATTGTCCAATATTTCCTTCCGAAAATCGATCATTGTGTGAATGATCGCATCCATCACGGTTGGCATGTCGGCTGTAGCTTCTACCTCAGCTGCCCATCCTAAGCTTATTAAATTGTACAGAATCACACACAACAACCCACTTTTGAATGACATGTTTCACAAGCTTCACTTTAGACCTTTCCGTGGTGTCGGTCCAACTTTGCTCAAAGAACTGATGGAAATTTCAGAAGGAACGGGTCAGACCCTTCGATATGTTGTTTCACTTCATGATTCACAAAACTATTTTGACATTGTATGAAAATTTTCTCATATCAGTCTCCAAAAATATCGTACGCCGTTACTCGCATTTCCAATTTTGGTCATCGCCAGCTTCGTATTATTTATAGCACTTGAGCCGTGAAGTTATCAGTAAGTTTTTTTAATCAAGCAATATGTTGTTTTGCAACGGATTTCAGAAGTTTCTTTTTGAATCATAAGATCAAAAATTAATTTAAAAAATAATAGTATAATACTCGAGAGTCCAACTAAATTGTTTATATTTATCGTGGCAACTTATGGAATCTGTTGTACATCTCTGTATGCTCAAAGCTGCACCATTTATCATCAAAGAATTACTTTTGAGTTCAAAACATTCTATCGATAAAGCTTTTGCTCGCTTGTTCATCTACGACCTATATTGTTCACTGAGTTATCCCGGACCAATTAAAATATAGTTTAAAATAAATAACATGTTTTTTTTCCTGACAAAAACTTACTTCAAAGTGCGCTCGAGCTTGGTTCAAACTACACGAGAAAAATTTCTACCGCCTTAACTCAACTATTTTAATTCCTACACTGTATAGTAAAGTAACGAGAATGCCAAAAGCGTAATGAGTATATTAACATTCCTTGTGGAAACGACTAAGTTAAGCTCTGTGTACTATGTACAAAAGCCCTACCAAGGATCCATTTCTGCAGAGAAGTCTTCATATACGTTCGAAGCGACAGAGAACTCAATCCTTGGTGTCATAAAAATGACATTTACTGGTGAGGAAAATGGTCGCGGGTTGCAAACGGAACACACGTCGTCACCTTCGACAAGGCGTTTGTTCCAACAGAAGGTTGTCCGAAAATTAATGGTATTCGCTTAAACCCAACCCTTTAATAAGCTGGTTGGGATGTGTTAAAAACTAGCCACTACTTGCGCTGTTAGCTGCTCGTGCTCGAGCGCGCGAAAAAACCGATCACATTTGCATAAGAAAATTATTACGAAAATTAGCGGGTCGAAGGTACTCTTCCAAGCTGTAAAAACAAGTATAAACCAGTAGGCGTTATCTTTAGTTTGTTCGCGCTAACGAGCGGACGCAAAAAGTGCTGGTGTGTCGCGGCCACAAAATTATAGCCCTTCGTGATTGCATTTGTTTTATTGCGCCACCATCGAAGGGTGAAAAATATAACTGAGCAGCTGTTTTGTGCTGCCGAGTAGAACTTGTTTTAGCTGAAAATGTAATAACTATTCTTTTAAATCATAATTTACAAGTCTTTCAACCAGGTGGCTTAATTTGAGCTGTCTCGACGTGATTTTGCGTAGTTAAGTATAGGCATTTGTTGATAACAAACAAGATTTAAAGTTTTTATAGAAGTGATTAAATAAAATAAAAAATATAAATGAAGAAAAACTGTTCCCAAACACGTCCCAAATATTTACAAGAAATATTCAAAATTTCTACAAACTAGAATAGGAAGAACTAAACTTTCATATCACATATTTGTTACTCGAGTAATCTTTGCCTATGATTTTATTCTGTTCAATGAACTTAATCATTTTGAGATGGTCATCGAAATTTTCAAACACATGTCTTTATCAACATGTCTAACACGATCAAATACTTAACATTTTTAAAGCAATGACTGAAAAAATGCTTAAGATTCATTCCCTGTTTTTGCAAACGAATAATGTTTATCCCACAAGTTTATGTGATCCCACAATTGTGGGGATAAGGCAAACAACATGAATGAACGTTACGCGCCAATGACGGGAGTTGATGGCACAATTCTCGGTTTGTTTCACAACTTCCCAAATCGATCCCGGCGCCGGAAGCCGTAAAAAGCGCAACACCCTTCGCGAGCTTCGGGGACGCCGTCCGTCCGGTTCTTTAATTCCTAATGAATTCCTAACACCGTCTTAATGAGCCCGTTCGGTACACGGACGGCTCCGATCGTTTTGCTCAAGTCATGCTGTTTTATGTGTTTTTTTTCGGTTTTCAGGTGTTTTGTTTTCCTCCCCGGTGTTAATGTGTAGTACAGAATTCAATTAAACGTCTTTACATGGTGAACTTTCATTTCGTTGGCTTGTTGGCGTGTTTTTTACGATGCTTCGTTTTTCTTGAATTTCATTCATCCATTTCCACTGTCGCCTCCTTAATTCCCGAACAGCTTTTCGGGGGGGGCTAAGCATCGAAAATGGGAAGAACGGACGTGCTGCCCGAACTGGAAGTGCGTCCGCTCCGAGGGAACGGTGTGCCGGATGGCCATAAAGTGGCGTGTTGGCCGCATCTTCCCACCGGCGAAACCGGCTGACGCCACACTACCGAATATCGTAACACTCCGTAAATGTCTATTTCCCGTGCCGTTCCCGGGGCCAATGTCTGCCGTACGGGTTTTATCACTTTTCTCCTTAAGCTGAAGAATTCTTTATTCGAACCATGGGTCGCGTTCTGTACAGTTTGCGCTGTGGGAAGCAACTCTTTTTCACGGCTGCCTTTCGAAGCGGCGCCCAGTCGGTTTATGGTGCCAAGCGGTGGGTTCGAAATCGTGTGTCATTCATAAAATAAAAATCAATTACACTGCGAGCACACATGGGTTCGGGGAATCGTTAACCGTCAATCGGATGTGGCTCTGGCTCCTGGCCGTTCAGGATACTTCAGGATGCACCTTGTCCTCTTTAAAAGCTCAGAAAAACACAGTGACAGTTGTTGAAAAAATCATTCAAAATGCCTAGCCATTAGATCACTAGAATATAAATGAACCACATTTTCTCAGTACCATAAAAAAAACCTCTTCAACACATAAAATCTGTTACCGAAAGGTTTAAAATATAAAAATAAATTAGAAACCAAAACGAAACTCACAAATTTCGATTTAGCAATTCAAAGTGCCAAGCGAAGACGACAGACCGATCCGATGGCGCCGGTTCCCAGGAAAGAAAATCGAACGAACGCTACGAACCGTCCCGCGGAGACTTTGATATATTTCTTAATCAGTTCCTGCGGCACTTCCCGGGCTACCGACGGCTTTCCATCAACATTTCAACCCGCCAAGCGCTGGCTGCTAAACCGAAATTGGATCGATTTATTTATGACACTTTTTGCCACCGAAAAAAGGGCCCCGCCGAACGTTCCCGGTACGCCGGTTTTCGGCTTGAAAATGAGAACCGAACCGGAGGGAAAAGTCTTGAAGAAGTCATCTCCCGATCGTCGACAGTATAAAGCGTCGAAAAATAAATAACAACCAACGAAAAGCGAACCGCTCAGCTTTGCCTAATCCACGAGTCACACGAAATGGACCTTTCATCGGTGCAGCTTCCGGTTTACCGGGGTCTTAAAGCCGCACGACGAGAACAATTTATGTTCTCTACGGCTCGCCCGCAGTGTCGTCATCGGACAGAAGCGGGTCTCTTTGGAAGAGCAAGAAAACCAAAAAGTCCAACCTAAAGCTCCAACGAACTTCGGACAGTAAGCGCGACACTGACCGCGAACGCCTCGTGGGAAAATCCGTCATAAACGAGGTGGGATTATAAATTTTAAAGCCCCTCCGCTGTCGTCTGGTTGTGCCGATCCCTCTCGATCGCCTCGTGAAGATCGATACGTTGATCAACAGAAAAAAACAAATCAAAGACAAAAAATAAAACCTGGTCCTCACTGCCCATCTCGGTTTTGGTTCGATTTGAATGAAATTCTTCCTAACCTGCAGCAAAGAAGTTTTTAGCCGGCATAAGGCTGAAGTTGTGCGGAGAACTCTAAACACGCGCCTGGTTTTCAATGAGTTTTCTTTTTTCTTTCTTTTTTTCTTTGCCAATCCAAATGAGGAAGGTGCTAAGCCGCAACGATGGCCTCTCATATTTGAGTTTGCCATTCGAGAGTTGATGATTGATTCATTTCGCATGGTTTCTACACCACGTTTAGGGTAGTCTATGGAGCGACAGACTCTGTCTTTTCGGGGGGATGATTCAATTAAATATGTTCAATAATTAACAGGATGTAGTGGATTTTTGAAGTACTTAATAAAACTTTAATTTAATTTATAAGGACCATGAGCTTGTTCAAAATAAAATTTCATGTAAGAAAAATTAACTAGCCTAGGACTAGTTTTATATCTTCACAAAAGTCTGAAGAAGACGCAATGAAAGAAAAAGCAGAGAAAGACGCATTTCATAACTCGATCTTTTTATTTAAAACACTCTCATTAGTCGCATTCATAACACACTCATTTGATCTTTTTTTCCCAATGAAGAAAACAAAATTAAATGTCAGATCTCATTTCAAACGTTTGTTGTACTTTACACCTCCCAAAAAGTACCATGTTACGCATGGCCATAAAATAAATTCAGGCCCAACGCAACGGCAAACAAATTCGGGTGTTAATGGTTGACACTGGCTAACCTCAACTAATCTCGGTGGTGTAAGAATTGAGCGATTGTAAGCTTCAAAGCCGAGCATTTTCATTTTCCAAATTATCTAACAAACTTCGACGCTCATTAGGCTCTTTCTCTCGAACAGAAGCAAGAGGACAGATTAGTAACCATCTACGCTTGAATGGTGTATTTTCTTCCACTCATTTAGAGGCTTTTTTTTTAAAGAAAAAACCAAATGAGGTAAAGAAGGGAAGCCGTTGCCACAAACGAAGCGTTTAATCTCACGCTCCCCGAGGCGATCGGTCCCAACGAAGGTGATCGCGATCTAACTCGCCCTTAGAACGCATGAAGCTCTAGCTGACGAATGCGTTGTAATTACGATGGTACCGGTGTAAAACCATTGTCTTACGTTCGACCCACTCCGCTGAACCGGCATAAGACGAAACGTGTACCGAAACCGACACTCGGTGGCTCCTAATTGGTGCCCTTTTTCGTGCTCCCGGGATGCTTCTAGCCGTCGAAATGGTAAGTAAAACAAGAGAAAGGATACGCTGGCACTAAATGTGTGCCCTGCTACAAATCCCAACTAATTAGGTGACCGCTGCATTGCAGGCAGGGTGAACTCGTCGCCAGGGATTGCCGTACCCCAATTGCTAAAATCAACATCGGTGAGGCGCACCCTAAGGGCATTTTTCGTTGACCTTCCCTCAGGGGGTGGAATTGGGGAAGGCACTATCGACGTGCGGAGGAACAGTCGGCTTTCAGGTGGAAGGATCTTTGAAGGCGACACCATTCGCACACGCATTGACAGCAATTATCATTACGAAGCAAATGCGAAATAACTAGTATTATTCAATAATTTTTGCATGCTCCCGAGACCTCGCACGGTTCGCTCCTGTGGAGTCTGTGGAGGAATTTGAACTCCATCCCTTTGACGAATCCTTTTTCCAAACCGAAAGGAGTATTTATACACACACACAAAAATCACATTGCAAGCCCTCAAAAACCAAAAAAAAATGGTTCTTCTGTAAACGCTGATGTCCAAGTGCTTCGCGTTCTTGAAGTCTTGAACGGACGGAATCCCAACAAACGGGCAGCTGTTGACAGCGCGACTGGGCGTCGCGAGTTACGTTCTCGAGCAAAATCAAATTAAATGGCCATGCCCGAAGGGCCGAAGCACCGGGTAATGAAGAAGCTGCCGAACATTAAGCTTAAGCTTAAGAATTACGTTCTAAAGCCCTGGCACATTCATCGTGGCCCGTTTCTTCTCCCGTACGCCAAGATACCGAACCTGAACACCCATCAAAACTTCGTCCAGGGAAGATGCTCCCTCTCTGGTGGCCGCTAAACGACCGACAGGATTTGACTGGCGGCATTCAAAGGAAGTTCGTTCCGTTTCGAAGCCTGAGGTGGAGTAAAGTGCACGCGCTGCAACAAGTTACGCCTTCGGGGCTAATCTCCTTACAAGCCCTCGTAGCTTTGAACCGAAGGGTGGGGAACCTCCAAATTCTCAAATACCGCACACAAAAACACACAACTCCCAACCGCGGCCACAAATCCCTTCGTGCTTCCTCGCGAGGACACGCCTAAGAATGCGCAGAGTCCTGGAACCGGAATCGTGCAGCAAACATTAGCGGGCCATACACGGTGGCTAAGCAATCGGATGCGCTTAGGATGCGGCCAATTAATAACAATAAGTAACCCTTTATTCCTCGGCGGCCTCGTGCGCTCGTTATTCGAACGATCCCTAATGAGGAGTCCGAAATTCGGTGGAGTAAATTAATCCGTTTGTGTGTAGGAATGAAATATGGAGTGTACTTTACGTGATGTTCAAGTACTTCGCATTCGTTACCGGTTTCACCAAATCGATCCTAATTGTTGTGTACTTTACGATTGCACGGTTTTATTGTCCATTTTTCGGGGTTTCCCTTCTAATAACAACTGGAGGCGTTTTCTTTTGTATCCTAAATTTATTCTTATATTTTTCTCCTATTCAAGGAGAGCACATGTTCCATTTTGCAAACCGAAAAGAAAGCCTATAATTTCCATAACTGATGCATTTTGGCAATATCCACAAATCATAAAGGTCGGTATAATTTCGCTCAACTTTTTCCTTCACTAGCTCACAAAGGCCCCAAACGATCCTCGGACAGAATTTGTTATTTAACAAAAAAAAAAACTGCTCCTTCTTCTAACGAAACTGCTGATTATTCTTAGACAAATTGATAATTATCTAACGGTATCGTAAACACGAAAAGAAGGCGCCCGGAACGGTATGGGCCATTAGCAGCGCTGGTGGAACACCAAATCTCACACGAAACCTGGCCTGGCGTCAGTGAAACTTATCCCGGTTCTTCCCAGAACGCGCCGAAAGGGCGAGAAATGGAAACCGATCAAACGGTACACCCTTTAGGCGATAACAAGGCAAAAAAGGGAAAGTAAATTTATTTTTCACATCCTACACTCAAAAAACGTGGAAAAGAAGACAACAAGTCAGAGAAGAACTGTAAACCTTCCGGGAAACTTATTGAAATTCAAATTTCATCAGCCCCATTAAAAGTATCGCGCTTGTGGATTTTTTTATTTTTATTTTAACATATCCCTTTTGTCGTCCCTTAGCGTTTTCTGTCCACTTCGGTTGGATGAAAATTGGGGGCCCTTTTTTCACCGCCCTTCACGAGCTGTTCGCTTTCCCACGTCCTACGGCCAGGCCAGCATCCTTTTCGTTTATCGGCGCGAGGCGATCGAAGAATTTTAATCGTCCCTTCGAATCGCACCAGACCGAACCGAATGCGATCATGATCCTCCCGTTGCTCCCGTTAGCCTGTTTTGGGCGCTTCGTTGGACGATTGGGCAATAAAAGGGAGATCGTGTGCCATCGACTATCGGGCTACCGCCGCCTCGAAGCCTCAGCCCTCTCTTGAAGAAGATGACGCAGCGCCTTTGGAAGCTGCCGTTTGCGTGCACCATTGCCGCTGCCGGGCTAATCTACTCATATTACCACGATGGATGGCTCTTTCGCGGATATTTATGGGCTCGAGTTGGGATCGGCATTAAAACGCCAGCCCTCCCGGAGGCACTCCGGCTTTCCTGTGTATGAATAAAACGTCCATGAAGGCCATACGGGAACCGGTAGGATCCTGCCAGTGATCTCCCGGCCCGGAATCAAATCGTTACACGTGACTTTCGGGTCGACGTGGTAATTTATTGCGCGTAATTTATAGCGCTCGCTGGAAGGCTGGTCTCTTCATCAAGGAATCTTCCGTTTGGCAAGAGCGAAAGATATCGTTATCGATGGGTCCTGCTTACCGTTAGCGGACGTATCCATTCATGTGCTTACAAACTTTCCGTCAACCTATTTCTGCCCACATGTTATTTAATTTTTTTTTTTCATATTACTCGACCATTCGATTCTATTTCTTTACCAAATATAAATTAGTAATTTGATAAAATCTTAATTTACTAGATCATTTAAGTTTTTTTTCATTTTTAGAGATTTTAAAAAATATAATCAAGTAAATAAATGATGAAGGAGCAAAAGCCACACACAAGAGTAGCTCAGTGTTGCTTTTCGTGCTTTTTCAGAACCGGGAGCTTTTGAGCACGCGCAGAGCTTTCAAGCTACGAAAAAACCCCGGTTCAGGGCGATATGCAATTTAAATTATTTTTCGGTAAAAAGAAACACCACAATAACTAAATTTATAGACACAAGGTCCGCACAGACTTTTCATTCATTCAAACAGGCCTATTTTAAACAAATTTTAGCTTTTAAAGTAAATGAGAAAGCGAAAAGAACAAATGCACACACAGACCTTCCACCTACAGCGACTCCAGGAATGCGGTCAACTCGCCGTACTGCGTTTCCTTGGCCGAGCATGGCACGAACCGTATACGCTGTCCGACCTGATCGAACTCGAAATCAACGTTGGCGGATTTACCCAAAAATGCTTCGGATGATGAGCTGTTGTCGACCGATTTAAGTTGGTTTCTTCTGGTCTGCCGAACGATATTCCTAAAATCAAAATGACACCAAAAGTTATTTCAGTTATTTCCATTTGCAGCAGTTGGTTTGTTAACTTACATTTCCTTTTCCAGCATGCTCTTGATAGCTGACTCGCTTTTGGCTAGTGTTTCGTCTTGTTTGTTGCAGAGTATGATCACTGGGAGTTTTGCGGTTGCTTTATCCGCCAAGATAGTGTACAGAAAACTGAAAAGGGTAACATGTAAGTGACATTTTATATTCAGCTTTTGGTCCATTCCTCCCCCGAACTACTTACTCTGCCACATCACGAATGTCCTTCTGCACCGTAACGCTATCGATTAGGTACACGATCGCCTTCGCGGCGTTTTTGTATTCATCGAAGAACTTTCCTCGTAGCCGCTCGTGTCCAGGAACGTCCACCACCTTCAGCTCGCGTCCCTTTTCGGTCTTGAAGAAGCCGACATTTTCCTTGATCGACGTGAACGTTTCCCGTCCACTTCCCAAGATGAGATTCGAGAACAGGAATGTTTTTCCGGAATCGCACAGACCGGTGAAAAGTACCGCTGATCGGACGGTCTTCTTGCGCTTCCACAGGAATAGCACGACTGCGGGAGAAGAATATTGGCGTTACAGCAATATGACGACGATGAACTGTTTCGCAAAAGATCTCACCTAAAGTAAGAAGAACGACTGCTAGTGCGATCAATACTGGGGTGAAGTCTAGGTCGGCAAGCTTAATCGACGGCCGGGTCGATGATTTTCTGTTAATTTTCTCCATTATTCCTACTTTTCCGCAACGAACCAACGTGAATCGTCAACAGAAACAGAAATGCAAAACACGTTCGATGACAGTTTGCGCAAACGTCACAGCTTCGTGGTCCGAAAATGACGTTTTGTAGAAAGGTAAGGGATTTATTGGCAATGGTCATGGAAAGACTATTGGAAAACATGAATCGAATATCAAAATAAACATATTTTAGCCTCATGTTTCATCAATATTTTAAAGAAATCAAGTTTACTCGGTTCTACACATGCAATGAACCACTTTTTACATATTTTTTAGATCCAAAATATCGGTTTATTTTATGGACCAATCTCATCGTGGGAAACATATTTGTAAACAAAACATTTGTCATCCTTCCTGTCACAGGAACCCTTGAAATTTGTGAAAAAAGCGATAAGAAAACAAGGTGTCCTTCCCGAAACAACCGATAAAACGGAAACATAAAACACCATACATTTAGCGAAATAGATAACGTAGTGCTAAAATGAATAATCAAGTGCTATCCGCTGAACTTTCTTTGCACAGTTTTTACATTTTCAACTCAGTGTTTGGCCCCAAGGAAGGGGAGGTCAGTACTGGTTGTTTACATACTGATAACTCGCTCGGGAAACATTGCATTGCTTATCCACGCCTTTAATTGCAGGAGGAGAAAAAAGTGTTATTCTACCATCCCCAGGATACAGACATCGATACCAAAATAAAGGACGTTGGATTGAGTGAGGCGATCATCAAATTCAGCAAGTTAGTTAATCGGCCCTTCAGTCTACAAGGACGTAATAATGAATTTATTGTGTGGTTTACAGCACCTTCACCAAAGATGATAGCGTACAGACAATGCATACGCAGAAAACTTGCCAATTCTACTTCCAACCCGAGCCGGGATACTGGATGATCATGACCCTTAACGTGCCGTTCGAGCGGAAGACCCGCGAATCGGGCGACTACAACGAGTACCATGGCGATACGATACACGACACCATCTTCCAGTCGGTGCTTCGGCAGTCGTACCGGATGTTTCGCATGTTCCACGGGACGTTTCAGGACAATCTGCGTCCGAACGAGGAACTAGATGCGCAGGCGAATCTGATCGGGAAACTGGAAGCCTTCTACCAGAGCTACATTCTGCACCTGCAGATGAAAAAGTGCGACGTCGTGGACGCATTCGGGAGCGTACAGTACTTGCCACTCAATCAGCTGCTCTTCCTGCGGGTGCAAAACTTTATCAACATGATCGAGGCCACATTCGCACCGATCAAGCATTGCATTTTTCTGTACAGCGATCAGGTGGTGTGGAGCGGGCTCAATCCTACCGATCTGCACACGCTGTACGAGTACTTCCACAGCCCGATGTACGATCACTTTGCCAAAAACAAAATGGCACACCCGACGTACATCACGGAGAAGGGTAAAATCAAACGATACTCGCTGATGGTTTGCCGCAAGGTGCAGAACATTTCACTCTGTCTGCTGCTGGACGACGAAGCGGTGCAGAACGAACAGTCGCTTTATCTGGAGCTAAATGCCGTCGTAAATCCCCAGCTAACGAGCATTTCGTCCGACATCAGTCAGCACTTGCAGACCGGCGGAGAGACGGGCTACAGCTTTGGGTGCTCGGGTGGAAGCAAAGAGGAATCCCCGACGGCACCAAAGTTTATCTATTTCAACGAAATGAACCTCCAACACCGGGGCACGGTACGGTTGGGACAGCAGCAGTACCAATCGATCGCGGGCAGTGGGCTTCCGAACGATGTAATGAATTTAATTGTCGATCTTCTGGATGACGTCCGCAGTAACCGATCGAACGTGATAGATGAAACGATCGTTAAGACACACGACGACTATTGGATCGTAAAGCGAAGCTGCAACTCGCGGCACGTGTTTATCATTCTCAACAAAAGCTCGACCCTGATCGACGTGACGGAGGATACGAAGAAAATACTGGATCAAAATATTAAAGGGATCTTCTTCTAGAGAAGGGCGGGTGAAGATCGGGTGCATTATAAAAATTGTTACGAGGGATTATAGCAAGTATATACGCGTTGCAATTACAATCCTTGGGGAATGTTCAGTTGTCACTGCTTCAAATGCAAGACGTGCTATATATTCTTTCTAGTATATTTCATAGCTTGAGCATACGTTAGATCAGTTTTGAATATTGACATTTGTTTTGCAGTTAATCTTATAACTGAAATAAAGCAATACCGCAATAAACCCCTTTTGATAACCATTCCATTAACAGAAGAAAGTTTCCTTCTTTGAGACCACGAAAAATAGATGACATCAAATACAATTATAAAAACACTTCAATTAATTTTTTGATGCAATCATTTATTTCAAGAAGATATAGTAATATTTCGAGAACGTTTGTTCGTCCGTTCTGCCCATAGTGATGCCAGGTGATAAATAGAATTACGTTTAGGATACATTTGCAGTGTACGTGTGCATTGCTGTGTGTGTGTGTGCCTGTTCCTTTCTGCTTCCGAAAGATCCACGCACTCAACTCACAAGAATATTTGATTTCATTAAGCGCCTCAAGGCTAAGACGTTAGACTCAAAATTGAACGAGATATTGGATTTGAAATTGGTGTAAATAAATACTTCACGAATCTCTCACTATCAATCAACATATCCATTAGGAAGGCCGGGAAAATACGCCGGATTTTCTATTATAACGTTGTTTCCAAAACTGTTTATATTTAAATTTAGCTTTATCAACGGTAATATTTTGTAATCCTTTTTTATTATTTTACTCCAAGATGGACACAAATAGCTGCTTTTGAACGCTTGCACACCATTCAAAGACAGTTTCACGTTTGCACGAAACTGGCCAGAAAAGAATCTCTCTATCTGTTCTAAAATCCCAGCGGGTTATTGGTGATGGTCGATCGTTTCGATTTTGCGCTCGTCGTTCGATAGTATATTTCTGTAGCTGCTAAACACGTGTACAAAAGCGGTAAAGCGTTTCAACAACGATTCGCACAGGAGGAATAAAACGGGCGGAAGGCGGATTTTTTTTGTTCGGCTCTCGTTCTACTATCACCCACTACTCACACACTACAGTATGTTGCTTGCATGCTCGAATGTGTATATATAAATATATAAAATCAAAGTAAAAATATATTATGCGTCGTCTGCCGCCGCTAACGCGGTCGATCGACAAACGCGCGATTCTTCTTATCGTCAAAATGCGTTAAAAAACAATCGATAGCAATTGGCAGGGGAAAAAACGTGTAGGTGCTTAGTTTTGGAATAAGGTTCTCGTGAATTCCACATAGTCCAGGGCGCCCGTGATCGGATGGCCGGTCTTCGGGTCGTTGTACGGTTTCATGCGCTGCACGCAATAGTCGGCCATATCTTTGGTGAGGTTCTGTAATATTTAAATATAACAAACAAGCAGAGTTAGGATAAATATTGAAAAGAAATGTGTGAACTGGAAATTCCTTCACAGCGAAAACACTCACGGAATAGAGTTCCTCCTTCGTGACGTAAGGGCGGGGACGAGGATCGGAGGCGGTGATCGCACGGAACGCGTTCTCGATCTCCTCGAAGCTTTGTACGTTCTCCGTTTCCTTCGAGATCATGAAGGCGATGTACTCCTGCAACGACACCTGGCCGTCCCGGTTCGGGTCGACCACGTTCAGGATTTCCTCGAACTCCGGGTCGGGTTGGCCCTCCTCCACCATCGGTAGATCGTAGCCGAGGGCGCGCAGGCACGATTTGAACTCCTGGTGGTTCAGCTTGCCGCTCTTGTCCTTGTCGAAGTGCTTGAACATCATCGAGAACTCCTTCAGCGAGTCTTCCGACACGCCGGACTGGTTGCGGGCCTGGATCTGCTGCTTCAGGTTGTGCTGCATGCGCATGGCCAGCTGGTCGAGCTGATCCCACTGCTGCGCCAAACCGACCGTCGAGTGTTCCGTGTAGCGATTGTCCAAAATCAGATGTTCCTCCAGCGTCGCACCGAGCTCTTCGATCTTCTTCAGATCGCCCCGGCGGGCACGAATTTCGTTGGCCTTGTGGCAGAGCGCCTCGAATTGTTCCTCCAGCGAGCCAGATCCGTCCATCAGCGAAGTTCTGTGGGGTAGGGTGAAACGCAAAGTATGATTATAAGGCCAAAACAATATCGTTAATCACTCGATAAGGTTAAACGAAACATTTCACACTGGCAGCATTGGTTAAGGAATATCACAAATATTGGCATTCGGTTATGAAGCATGAGTAAACAATTATGTTGTTTCAAGTGCTGTAAATGTTACAATTTCTCTTTGGTATACTTCATTAAAAATAAACAATCATTTGCACTGTGACG
Source organism: Anopheles sinensis (assembly GCA_000441895.2). NCBI lineage: Eukaryota > Metazoa > Arthropoda > Insecta > Diptera > Culicidae > Anopheles > Anopheles sinensis. The sequence continues at coordinate 225,362 of KE525418.1, forward strand.
GATCCCTTTCCATAGAGACGATCCAATCGAGTTACCATAGAAGAAATAAAGAGGTTCGTTTTCAGCTCAGCTTCGTCATTTCCATCTATGGCAATTGGATTGCTTCTATGGAAACGATCTTCGATTTGAGTGATGCAACTCTGCACTGGAAAACAATTGCACGTAAAGTTTTTTTTGTACTTAAAAATAATTCTCAAGGCAAAAGGCGTCTTCTGGTTCTCTGACGTTGGCTTGCTTCAGCGTTTGGGTTAAGTCTGGCAGTTCTTTAGTGGCTTAATTAAATTGTTTTGCACTGCGGTAAGCAGCCCTATTCCGGCGTTTTTTGGTCAGTCACACACAACTTTCATTACCCATTCAAGTCCCAGCCAAGTATGTTGTATCTATTGTTGGGTAATACACACACACATACACACACATGTACGTTGTGATACGGTGTTCGTGTGCGATCGATGCAGGAGGAAACAGAGGGGTAGAGATGTGTACATAAGGAGAGTTGGATTTAGTGAAACTATGTGTTGAAATGTTGTGTGTGTTTTGTGATCTTTGAAACGTAACACAAACAGTGTGTGCCACACTTCCATCCTCGGTAGATCTTGAAGGAAGGGGCGTTGTGCAGCTCGCCTGAAATAGAGAAGAAGGAAAAAAACCCCACACCCTTTAACCCAACCAACCAAACATACCTCGTCTCCGTCAGCCACTGGTGGAACAGATTGGCGTGCTTGGCAAACTCCTTGCGCAGCTTATCGTTCTCCTCCTGGCGGTGCACCTCCTTGGCCAGCTCGGCGTCACGCTCCTCGATGATCTTCTGCAGATTGCGCCAGGTGTCCTCGAGCGCCTCCATCGTGAACCAGGTGTACGGGTTCGGGCCGACGTTGAAGCTCTTGATCTTCTGATCCAACGCGGCCAACGCCTGGAAGTCGACCTGGGCCGACGAGAGGGAAGCCTGGAAGGCGGCATGTGCCTCCCGCAGCGCCTTAATCTCCTCGATCGAGTTGCAGCGCACCGGATCGGTCAGATCCTCCTCGGCGTTCTCGAACCACGAGTTGAACGCGGACGCCTTCTTCGCGAACGTCAGGTAGAGGTCCTCGATCTGGCGGAACTGATCCTGCATGTTGAGCAGGCGGTACTTGCGGGCCTCCGAGTCGGCCCGGAGCTTCTGCCAGCGGGTCAGCACGTCCTCGTGGCGCTTGAGGATGGCGGCCGACTGGGCATGGTTGGCGCTGATCAGCTGATCCTTCAGCGCGGTAATGTTATGAATGCCCTCATGTTCAAACGCCGAGAGACCTGTAAAAGGTTGACCAGGAGGGGAAACATTAAAATAACGAAAATATGTCTTTCAATCTCGAACTTACCAGCATCGAATGTCTCCTGCTTCGTCAGCAACGTTTGAACGGTGGACAGATCGCGACCAAACTCTTCGGACTTCACGTGGTTCTCCTTGTCCGCAATCCAGCTCTCAACCACGTCCGCCTTCCACATGAACTGCAGATAGGCGAAGTTGTCCAGCAGTGCCGTCTTGCGCCGGTTGGCCAACGCCTGCAGATTCTCCAGCTTCTTGTCGAGCTGCATGCAACGCTGCGAGATGCTCTCGCCATGATGGTTGTTGTTCGTCACCAGCGTCTGACCGTGGTCCCGGATGTCGGCACAACGCTCCCGATGGGCCGCAAAGTCCGTCTCGAACGCGTCGTGCTTCTTCATCAGACCCTGCACGGCCGCCATCGAATCACCGTAGTCTTCCACGGACAACAGCTGCTGCTTCTCCGTAATCCAGGCTTCCTCCTCTTCGACCTTCGCCAAGAACTGCTGGTAGATGAGCGACTCGTCGAGCTTCTGACCACGGGTTGCCGCTAGGCCCTTCAGCTCAGTCCACGCCTGATTGAGAGCTTTCAGACGCTGCTCGATCTCCGGCACACCCAGGTTCGAAACGTCCATCAGCTTCTCGCCCGCTTCCTGCACCGCCTGGATGGCCGGCTCGTGCGAAGCCAGTTCCGCTTCCAAGCGCTTGTGCTTCTTCTTGAGGTTCTGCACACCGGTCAGATCGCGACCGTAATCGTCCGATCCGACCAGCAGCTTCTTCTCCTTGATCCAGCTCTCCTCGTCGGCGATATCGCGGAAGAACTGGTGAAGCGTGTTCGCCTCGTTCAGGCGAGCCTGCCGATGCGCGGCCAGATTGCGAATACGCTCGTACCGCTCGTTGATCGACTGACGCTTCTCCTGGATGCCGGCACTATCGAACTGACCGCTCTCGACCAACGAATCGGCCTGGCTGTTCATGTCCTTGATGCGATCCTCGTGCGCGTGAATGTCCGCCTCGACCAGTTGGTGCTTCTTCATCAGGTTCTGCACCGACGCCAGATCCTTACCGGCGTCCTCCGACGTGAGCAGACTCTCAACCTCGCCGAGCCAAAAGTCCAGATCCTTCACGGCCGCAATGTACGTGCGCTGCTTGTTCGCCTCCTTCAGCTTCAGCGACTTCTCCGTCGTCTTCTGCGTCAGGTACTCCCACTGGTCGGCGATCTGCGTCAGCCGCTTCTGGACCGCCTCCTCCGAGCCGCTGCACTGGTTGCGATCGATCAGATTACTTCCCATCGCTAGCACGCTCTGGATGCGGTCCGCGTTGGCCGCCAGTTCCGCCTCGAACGCCTGATGCTTCTGGTGCTTCGACTGAATGTTGGCCGGATCCTTGTAGCTTTCCTCCGTCGCCAGCTGCAGCTTCTCCGCGATCCAGTTCTCGATCTCGTCCGCGTCGCGCGAGAACTGCTGCAGCGTCTGCTCGTCACCGAGACGCGATCGCTTCTCGATCAGGTCCTCCTTCAGATGCCGCCAGCGGTCCAGCACCTCCTGGCGCTTGTCGTCGATCAGCTTACCCGCGTAGTGCTCCTGCTGGATCAGCTGATCGGCCAGCACCTGCAGCGCACCGATCTTCTCCTCATGCCCATTAATCGCCTTATCGAAGTCCTCGTGCTTCTTGATCAGCGCCTCCACGTTGTCACCCTTCGAGTCGACCTCCTCCGCGTTCAGGAACGCCTCGCGGGCGCTCATCCAATTCTCGGCCTGCTCGCAATCGCGCAGGTACAGCTGCAGGTCGAGGTTCTGGTCGAGCTGCAGCCGACGCGCGGTCCAGGCACGCTCCAGCTCCTCCCGTGCCTTGGCCAGGTTCTCGATCTTCTCCTGGATCTCCGGCGCGGCATAGTGGTTCGCCTGCAGCAGCTCGTTACCGAACTGCTCGAACGCGGAGAACGTACCGGCGCGTGCATCTACCTCCGTGCGATGCTCCTATGTACGGAAAATAAAGCGGTCAAATTAAACAATCCAATAACGGGGGTGTGTACATGGTGTTTTTGAATGATGTGAGCTACCACCCTGAGCCAGAGTGAGAGTGAGATCGACAAAAAATGGGTGAAATATTAAATAAATTAAAAAATAATACTATATCTCACACATTTACCACAATGAACGTAAATGAAAACTATATTAATAGCACATATGTGAGAGCCTTATTTTGCACTGCAAGCCGGAGCCAAATATGCATTAAAAATGGGTGTGTGTGTTTTTTGTTACTTCCACTTTGGTGAACTGGTAAAATAAAAGATGATAATCGTGTAACGGCATTTAATATTATTGTATTGATGTAGATGTAGATTAACTTCATGAAGCTTCAACTAAGAAACCAACTATGCCATCCATTGTATCGTTAAAAGATAAATCATCAAGTTCGCGATCGTGAAACACGATCGAAAGTTATGTGAGCTTTAGCTTTAGTGCTTGACAGAAAAAAAACATTACAGCATTTCAGCTAAGCAGCGCTATGAATGTTTTTCATGTGAAAGGAGTGAAGTGTGTAAATAAACGGACCATAAAGAACAGATTAAAGTGTGTACCATATTACAGCATTGACCGAAAAAATTATGACAGACAAACAAAAAAAGAACCACTGTAAACTATCAGCCAAAAATCCATATTTGTTCCAGAGTTAATTACAACAAACGTAATGAAAAGTGTCGCCAAATTAGAACGCCGAAGTTACGAAACGGAAACATCTAAAATGAAAAGGTACAAAGTATTAAAACGACAATCATCTAACGTTAGGTTACAAGAAAAAAAACAAGAATAAAAGCGTACGCAAAACGGCGATCGTGAGTGTATGTGGGTAAAGTTTGCTTTAAAAATGCGAAAAGGGCAAGAAATTTGCGGGCGCTATTGCACTTTGTTTTAGATAGAATCGGGTTAAAGTAAAATGAAACGAAGATAAAGGCTGCTTTTTGGCTGCTTGTGGGGCTGTACCTGCGGGATACCGCAACGAAAATCTATTTCGGCACGATGGTTCTATGAAAAAAACAAAGAAAAACGTCACAAATTTGGAGAAAGAATAAGACACATCAATTTAGTACGAGTTGAATTTTGAAAATTGGTGGAAGAAGTTTTCTTATAAAACGGTTTTTTGTTTGTACAATAATTGGTTTGCTTTTGTTCTGCTGCGCCAATAATTTCCGAAATGGTCCAAATACTTCATATCCGGGGCGAATTGGTTTTCCAATCAAACGGAAACGTAAAGACAGACACAAAAATAAAGGAATAAAATTAGTCTATCCAATAGATGTTGTGCACGTCAGACGACAAGCCTGAATAAAGTGATTTTTAGTGCGTGAAAACACGATTCCTTATGCTTTTCGTAGACGATCTCTTATGCTGTCCACTGCGGCGTGTGTATGTACGAATATTTTTTGGATACATCGTTGTTTGCATCCGTGTTTGTGTGTTCGTAAAAGTTGATGGCAAATCATGAAGCTTAGCTAATACATAAGATCAACTTTGTGCTCGAACGATGATGCTCGACCCGTGGACACTTTAGAGGGACATTCACGATGGTCAAACGGAAAACATGTACGGACCATGAAGGGGAAACAGGGACACAAACAAAGGTGCACTGCATTTAAGCAGCGACACGACGCTTGACACAACAAATGGTAACACAAAAACAAACGATTGTTAAAGGGAGAATGAGAATTGTACAGATTTTTCTGATTCAAGCAAATAATGAACAATCGGATGATTAAAATTCAAGTATTCTCGAGAAAGAGAATGGCTTGACCGGGAAAAAGGTCGAAAAAGTTGTTCACGTTCAGTTCTTGGAGGTGATTTAAATGCAGAGTTCTTTTTGCTTTTGAAAAGGGGGACACATCGGGAGACGGTACAAATAATCTGTCGACGGCTATCCGATACCGGTTTTGAAATTCCCCATTACCCTCACATGCACTGAAGGACCCGATTTTCTCACCTGATGGCGCTCGATCAGTGCCTCCGCACCGGTCACATCGTTGGCGAGCTCCTCGGACGTCACCAGACCCATCATCGAGCTGATCCACGCGGACAGATCGCGATAGTCGCTCAGGAAGCGCTGCAGATCGTACGAATCGAGCAGCTTCTCCTTGCGCTGCTGCGCCTTCGTCACCACCTGCTGCCACTCCTCGTTGATTTCCTTCTGCTTCGCGTACGTCTGCTCGGCCGTGTCCGGGTGCGACTGCATCAACCGATTGGCCGTCTCGTCCAGCTGGCGGATTTTGTCCTGCAGCGCGGCCAGATCACGCTCGAGCCCTTCGTGCTTGCGCTGGAGCGTTTGCACACCGCGCAGATCCCGACCGAGCTCGTCGTTGTTCAGCGCGTTCTCCTTCTCGGCGATCCAGTCCTTCGTTTCGTCCACGTCCCGGTGGAACCGCTGCACCTCGTGCGCCGATCCGAGCTGGCTGGCACGCTCCTGCGTGATCGTCTGCAGCGTGGCCCACTCTTCGTTGAGCGTCTGGATTTGCGTCTTGATCTTGAGGGCCGCCTCGGTTTGGCCGAGCGAGGTCAGCTGAATGGCGATCTCGTTCAGCTTCGCCAGACGCACCTCGTTCGCCTTCAAATCGTCATTGAAGTCGTCGAACTTCTTCTGCAGCACCTCCACCTCCTCGAGGTCCTCGCCGACGTCCTTGATCTGGGCGTGGCTTTCCTTGTCCTTGATCCACGCGGCGAGGTCGGCGGCTTCGCGCACCAGCACGTACGCCTTGACCGTTTCGTTCAGCTTGTTCTGACGCTCGCGGGCCAACGCGAGCAGGTTGTCGTACTGACTGTTGATCTGCGTCTGGCGCTTCGCGATCGAGTGCCCATCGATCAGGTTCTGCTGGCTGGCGCTAAGGCCCGGATCGATCTTCTTGATGTAGGCGGCCGGTACGAATCCCTGCCGATCGTTCACCTCCACCTTCCACCAGTCCTTGTTGTTCGAGTTAAGCAGCGTCAGCACGTCGTTCTTCTTCATCGACACCTCGCGCGGTGACTTCTCCGTGTAGTCGTACAGCGCCATCACGCACTCCTTGCCCGTGATGTCGACGACGGGCGTCTCCTGCTGGCGGCAGTTCTTCGCCTGCTCCTGCAGCGCCTGAATCGTGTTCCCGAATGCCTCCAGGTCCGACACGAGCGCCTCGTGCTTCTTCAGCAGCGCCTCGGACGAATCCTCGTCCTTGCCGTAGTCCTGGTTCGACACGATCGGTTCCTTCTCGCGCATCCACGATTCGGCCTCGTTCGCGTCGGCAAAGTACTGGTGCGCCTGCAGCGAATCCTCCAGGTCCTGCTTGCGCTGATTCGATTTCTCCTTCAGCGAGTTCCACTGGTCCTTCAGGGCGTCCAGGCGTAGCTTTATCTCCTCGCTCGAAGTCGGCTGCTCGCCTAGCATCTGCTCCCCGTTGGAGATGACACCGGCGCACCGGTTCTCGTGATTGTTGATCTCCGCCAACACCGCCTGGTGCTTCTTGATCAGATTTTGCACACCGATCAGATCGCGACCACGGTTCGTCGACGCGGCCACCGGTTCCTTCTCACGGATCCATGCCGCTTCGTCCTCCAGATCGCGGAACAGTTGCTGAACCTGCAGCGAATCGAGAAGGCGTTGCTTCCGGGTTGCCATCGGTTCCGCCAGTGCCGCATATCGCTTCGACAGAGCCGCCTCCTTCGAGCGGATGTTGTCCGCATCAAAGTGACCACTTTCGACGAACTTGTTGGCCGCCACCTTAATGCCCTCGATGCGATCCTGGTGCGCCATCACGTCCGCCTCCAGCAGGGCCTGCTTCTTCTGCAGATTCTGCACGCTCGTCAGATCCTTACCGTAGTCCTCCGACATCAGCTGACCCTCGACTTCGCTCAGCCACAGCTCAATGTCCTCGACCGTGCGGTTGAACTGCTGCTGCTGGGACGCCTCCTGTAGCTTGCAGCCCTTCTTGTCCGAGGCGCGCACCAACGACTCCCACAGCGTCACGATCTCCTGCATGCGCGCGTTCACCTTGTCGGCCGCGTAGTGGCCCTTCTCGGCCAGCGTTTGCCCGGTCGCCGTGATGTCCTCGATGCGGCTCTTGTTCGCCGTCAGCTCGTGCTCGAAGTTCGTGTGCTTCTGCACCTTGCCGTTCAGGTTGGTCGGATCGAGGTAACTGTCGTCCGTGGCGAACTTTAGCTTCTCGCTGATCCAACCCTTCGTTTCGTCGCAATCGCGCTCGAACTGCTGCAGCGCGTTCGAATCCTCCAGCAGCTGCTGGCGCACGGACGACTTCTCCTGCAGGGCTGAACGGCGTGCCAACAGCATCGCGCGCCTCTGAGCGACATCGTCCGCCGCGTAGTGCTGCCCGTCGATCAGCTTCGTCGCGAATACGTCTAGCGCCTTGATCTTCTCCTCCTGCGCCGCCAGACTCTTCTCGAAGTCTTCGTGCTTCTTGATCAGCGCCTCCACCGAGTCGAGCGAATCGCCCAGATCCTCGTTCGCTAGGAAGGCTTCCTGCTTGGCCATCCACGTGTCGGCCTGCTCCGTGTCGCGGTAGAACAGCTGCAGGTCCATGCACTGCTCGTACAAGATGCGCCGGTCTTCCCACAGCACCAGCAGCGAGCTCTTGTCATTCTCGAGCGCGGCCAGCTTCTCCTGTACCTCGGCCGCCGCGTAGTGCTCCCGTTCGAGCAGCTGTCGACCCGCCTCCGTCGTCAGCTTGAAACTGTCAACGCGCGCATCGATCTCGCCCTTGTGCTCCTGGTGACGCTCGAGCAGCGCCTCGGCACCGGCCACGTCCTTCGCCAGCTCGTCCGCCGAGATGATCGCCTTCATGCCATTGATCCACGACACCAGATCGCGGAAGTCGGCCAGGAAACGGTGCAAGAAGTAGGACTCGTCGAGCTTCTGCTTGCGCTCCTTCGCCTTGGCCGTGAGCGACTGCCAGTAGGCGGCAATCTCGGCCTGCTTCTCGCGAATCTGATCGCTGTGATCGGCGTGGATGCTGCAGAGCCGGCCCGCCTCCGTACCGAGTGCAGCCACCTTGTCCTCCAGCGCCGCCAGATCACGCTCGACGCCCTCGTGCTTGCGCTGCAGCGCCTGAACGCTGGCCAGATCGCGCCCGTAGTCGTCCGACGACAGCACGACATCCTTCTCGGCGATCCACGCCACCGTCTCATCCGCGTCGCGGTTGAACCGTTGGATTTCGTGCGCCCCGAACAACTTCTCCTGGCGCAGTATGGCCAGCTGCTTCAGGCGCTGCCACGCCTCGTTCAGCTCCTCCTTCTTGCGCGTGATCGTTTCCCGCTCCGGATGCCCACCGAACAGCAGCTTGTCGGCCAGCTCGTTCACCTCCGTCACGCGGTACTCCTGCGAGGCCATGTCCTTCTGGAACTCGTCGAACTTGCGCTGCAGCACCTCCACGTGCTCCAGGTCCTGCCCGAACTCGTCCGCCGTCACGAACGCCTCCTTGTCCTTGATCCAGAACATTACCTCCTCGCAGTGGCGCAGGAACTGCACCAGCACCAGCGCCTGCTGCAGCTTCATGCCCTTCTCGGCCAGCCGGGACAGCAGCAGCTCCCACAGGCGCTGCAGCTCCTCCAGCCGCCGCTTGATCGTCTCGGACGCGAAGTGACCCTGGTTGATCATCTCCTGGCCGGTGTTATCGAGCACCACGATCGCGTTACTGTGCGCCGACACCTCCGCCTCGAACGCCTGGTGCTTCTGGATCTTCGCCTGCAGGTTGGTCGGATCGCGGTAGCTCTCCTCGCTCGCCGCCTGCAGCTTCTCGTTGATCCAGCTCTCGAGCTCGTCCGAGTCGCGCTTGAAGTACTGGAAGCGCCGGGAGTCCTCCAGCTTTTCGCGCTTCTGGCGCGTCTCGAGCTTGAACTCGCTGTACCGGTTCAGCACCTGGTCGCGCCGCTCCTGGATGTCCTCGGCGCTCTCGAGGATGCGCACCTCCTTGGGTGTAAACTGTTCCATCGCTGTAATACTCGCTGTTGTGTTTCGTGTTACTCTAATTCAACAATGTACTAGTTTCCTTCTCCTTCGTCGTTAGCCTGCAATAAATGATATTGTTACTCATTTCAACATTCACAATCTCATTTATATATTGTGCTACATACCTCTGATGTTTTTTGATTGCGTTCGACAGCCGAATTATTTTTAATTTTCCTTTCCTTTCTGCGGTATTATTTCCTGTTGCTTCTTTTCTGGAACGAACAAACATAGAGGAGAAAAAATGGAAAAATAGTACGAAGGTTGGAAATAGAAGATAAAGTCAATAGAAAGAACCGGTAAAAGTGAAAGTGAAACAAATCGACCCGTACCGCCAGCGTATAAGGGAACTTTGCGCCATCCCAAACCCTTTTCCCAAACCCCAAAACGCTACAACACACGAGCTGGTTTAAATCTATATCAAACTTTATTTTGACAATTATAATATGTATATATATTTCTTCTGCGCCAATCAATAATAATTGATCCATTTCATTCCATCTTTTTGTCTGATATTCCCCATATTCCTCGTACCCCATATGAAGTCCGGGGGTCGTCAAACCCCCTCGAAAGCAGCAACTATGCATCCTACAACTCACTATTGATCATTCTCACTCCTTGCGTAACCGGTTGGGTTTTTTTTTTTTCTACTGTTAGTCCTATTAGTTTTTAGCAGCCTGTTCGTTTAACGGTTTACTATACTCTGATCCTTGGAACCACACACACACATACACATACATACACACATACAAACAAACACGCACTCTCTTTCTCTCGGCCACATAATACCTCACAACACCCCATCGGAGAACGACTCTTCCCGATCATCTCCCTCCTACCAACCACACCCTCGATCGAGCTAGAGATCAGTGATAAAATCAGGTTCATTTATGTAGGAAAAAAGGAACCATTTCGTCTGCGTTAGTTTTTTGCTAAACCCCAGGTTAGTCGGGATTGGTAGGTTTTCCATGCCGTGCGATAAAATAGGTGATCCTTTTGGACTGTGTGTCTTTAAAAACATGCAACCGCGGATCTAAACCCAACTAAAACATGTTTTGTTCCAATTTTAAATATTTATAACGTCCACGATATATCCTAGCCTTCTCTGTTTTTTTTCTGTAATGTAATTCGTTTACTACTTGTGTGTTTTGCATACGTTCTTATATATTTTGATCCACGCTACCGTTTCTACGCTGCCTAATTATCCGTTTAATGCTTCCCGAGTTCTCGAATCATAGCTTGACTGTAAATGCAGCATCCGTTGGACGTTCTGCCACACCCCGCTGCTGCTTTTCCTCCGTTCGTTTTAACGTGTCCAATGGTTTTTTTTATCCTTCAATACAACCAAGATGGTGATTGGGGGAGGTGTTGATAAAAACACTTGTAAAATATGGATGGTTGGACAAAAACGGTTCCAAAATCTAAAAACCGACCTCCACCTGACGGCAACAACAACGCTTGCATTTTTTTTTCTCAACATTTACCAGCTAGAGAAGTTAGGACATCACCATCACGGGAAAAAAGGGTTTCCCTTGCGGTCTACCAAACAGCACAACGATGGAAAGGAAGACACAGTATCTTCCGGTAACAAGCATCGTTAGAGTTCAAAAATGGGATACAGTAAACACACACACATACATACATACAAACACACCGTCAAACATTTCACGGGTAAACACCGGACACACCGATTCGAACCGACACGGAAGGAAAGGTCGAGGAAAAGTAACATTCGCCGATGGAAAGGAATGTTATCAGCTCGGAAACCCAGCTCGGTAAGGGGGTAGGGGAGGTGCGATTTTGCGCCATCAAGGTGGGTGGGTGTTGGTTGCGTCATGCGTCCTAACTGGAGTGTGGCGACTAGAGTCTCGATTCGATTACGATTATGAAACGGGATTAGCGTCGGGTTCGCGAGCGAGATTATATGTTTCCTAGTTTTTTTTTAATCTTACCAAAACCAATCAATCAAATTTTAATATTTACTGGTTTTTACTTTTAGTTTTAAAAAAATTTAACCCTAACAACGGAACAAACTAAAGTATAATTTACTAATTTTCTTACTAACGCTCAACATAGACACGAATTTATTATGAATTGAGATTACATTCCTCTCTTTTTCCTGTGTGTGTGTTTTTTTTTCTTATTTCATAAAGAGTGTGAAAACATAATTACTACACAACAAATCTTAAAAGTTCCGACTGTATATCGATTGATACAAACGCCCATCGATCAATTGATACGATCCAATAAATGGTACACACTCAGAACGCTTCTAACATGCAACCTTATAAACTTAACCATATGAAAAACGCATGATAGATAACATATCTTGTTGTTTTTTATCTATTTTTTCATTTAAATTCGAAACAGAACGGTTTCGATATTGATAATGTGATGGTTTTCAATTTACTACCATTTACTACCTCTCTCCCTGTCGTTCGCACGGGTTTATGCAGTGGAACTAAATTCATTTGAACGTTTGCCGCGTGACTTAGATAATTTATACTGTGTTTCTTCCGCTTCCAACCATCCTTCTCGTATATGGCGAACGAAGGAAGGATTCAGTTTTCTTTAGTTAATCGTACCCCGATCCCCACCAAGCACCGGTCGTTCCGGGGTCCTAGGACCTAGGCGGAACTCTTCCGCTCCGGACAGCGCGTCTGCATGATCCGTGGCTTGCGCACCACGTTCGAGCCGATCACGTTCTCTTTGTCCGGATCGTCATCCTCAAAGCTGCTGCCCATGCTGGACGACTTGCCGCCGCCACCACCACCAGCCGTCTCCTCATCATCACCATCGGCAGACGCCGCCGCCTCCGCCGCCGCGGCCGCCTCGAGCTGACCGGCGGCGGTGTGCAAGATGATGCCCGGATGGTGCTCCGATTGGGCGTGAATTTCGTGGCTCTCGCCCGGCGTCAGGCTGGCCAGGGCGGCCAGCAGATCGTGATTGACGAGCGGTTCGCCCTCCTCCGCCGGCTCCCAACCGGCCGGCGGGGATGCGGGTGGCGAGATGAGGAACTGCTTGACCGGGGCCGGCGGTTTGAGGTTCGTGTTCGACACCGGGGTCACCGGCTGCGCCAGATAGCAGTTGATGGTGGACTTCCCGAACGGGTACTGGTGCAGCCGGATGCGCGCGTTCGCCGCCGCCAGCGCGCTGTCGTAGTTGACGCGCAACCGGCGGAAACTCTTCAGCCACTGGAAGGTGGTCTGCTCCGAGAACGTCCGGAAGAGGTCCTCCAGCTCGCGCTTCAGCCCGTCGTCCCCGAACACCTCCGAGTGGATGTTGGTCACGATGATCGACGTGGGCAGATCGTCCAGCAGGTCGTCGTCCGCCACCGGGTTCGACTCGCTGTCGGAATCGTACGCACTCGGCAGGGCCGGATGTTCGTTCGGCAGACCGTCGGTCGGATTGATGAACAGATTCTCATCGTCCGTCGGGGTCGTGGGAACGGGATCTTCGCTTCCGCTGCCACCCTCCGATGCCTGCCGTGCGCTCGTTGCCTGCGCCATGGCCGCCACCTCCTAGCCGTGAAAACGTTCCTCTTCTCTTTCTTCTCCTTCCTCTTCTCTCTTCTGATCAGTGGGGGATCGCGGATCGGACCGTCGGAGTGTCGGTGGTTCTCCCCCCCGCGCGCGCAGCCGCTTCACTTTTGTTCTTCTTTCGGCGCCCTCTTTAATTTTGGGGCAGTTCCCCCCAGTGCAACACCACACCGCAGGCCGCACTCTACTACATTTTGCGGTACGATTCGTTTGCAATGCATCAGTTCATTTAAATTACATTTTTTTGTACATTCGATTTCGTTACAACCGCACGAAAGAAGAACATAAGATTTGGCCAACATTTTTATTATTTTTTTTTAATTTTAGCACATTTTTTTCACCAACCGGGAAGTGAGAAGACAGAGAGAGAGAGAGAGAGAGAAAGAGAGTGAAAGAGCGAGAGAGAAAAAGAGAAAAGAAAGCAGAAAGAGAGAGAGAAATAGAGAGCGAGTTTGTGTGTGTGTGTACGACAGAGAGAGGGATTTGTCAAATGTTATAGATTACACAAAACGTACTAAAAATATGTGTTTTACTCTTTGCTTGTGAACATTACGACATATAATCGTTGAGCCTTCATTTAGCGATCACAAGGGCAGTAGAAATAGCAAATGGAGAATAATCTAACAATTATTGCATGTCCGTCCACTTTATATTGCGTTCTACAACATAACGGTAGTGAAATAACATATAAAAAAAAATTGATCAGCTCTGCCATGAAGAACCTGCCTTTCGCTCAGCTGATTTATTTTACTGTAGAATCAAGTACTCTGCCGAGGTACGAGTCACATGATACCACAAACACGCAAATAATGATCGCAGCATTCATTGGGATGGGCATGAAAATGGGGTGACCAACAGAAACATTTCTTTCTTAGAATCAAGAAAAGGCAGTATTAAAATTATCACAAATGTTTCATGTTAAGTGTAACGTGCAGTCCAGAATAACCTGAAGACACGAGGAACCTGACGGTACCAAGTAGTTTCTATCAGCGATATTGATACCCACTCGAAGACTCGAGGAGCATTTACAAACGTTGGGCGGAAGGAAACGGTTAAGTTGGGTACCCATTTCCCGTTGGTCCGCGGTTCGCTCGGTTGTCTTTTTTGTCTAAGCGGCAAACGTCCGTGGATTTCCACATTTCCCGCAAACATCAACACACATCTCGTATCCGTGGTTTCTCTCTCTTTCTCTTTCTCTCTCTCTTTGTGTCTCTCTTTTTCTCTCGTTCACTTTCTTTTCCTTCTGTTCGCCTCCATCATCTAATGTTTCATTTAAATCTCTAGCTCGTATAATCAAGCAAGCCACAGTTTATTGCCACGGAACCACCATTTGGGTGGAATGTTAAATCAGTAGTAACTGCCGTTTCTGGCACTCCACAGGCACTCCAGGCACACTGGAATGTGGGCATGCACTTCCTATGCATGAGAAGATTATTAAACGGGTCAAACGAGCGTACACACAGTTCGTCGTTCCAGTGCCATGCGCTATTTACAACAATATCGATTCGACCGCGACCAACCATGGGGTTAGATAATTGGAATGATAAAAGGTTTGAATTCATGTTAGAAACACTCGAAAAAAGTCACACAAATATTATGACCACATTAATCGAGAATGTAACTTTTTTCCTCGCCACGACAGGTTCACCGTTCAACGTTACTTTTCAGCAAAAAAATATAACGCTTATCTTATCTTAGAAGACCGTACACCGAACACCGAAACGGTCGTCACGTTCCTTTCCTTCCGATTCGCCCAGGGAGTGGTGTCCAGTCAATCTTACCGATGACAACATAGTGCGGCAAAAAGTCACCCCATACATAGACCAGCATAAAGTATTTCATGAACTTCCTTGCATCACATGTACATGTAAGGCCCAATTCTCATCCGCCCATCCCAGTCAATGATTCCAACAGCATAAAGACGGATGTTGTTTTTTTTTTTGTTCAATTGAATAATAATCATATCCCCCCACTGAAAACGAATCTCGTTCTCGACAGCACGACAGCCGCCGGTTTGCTGCATGGCATCAGTTCGTAATGTTTAAAAATAACCCACCGAAAAGTGATGACGTAATCCACGCAGCGGATCTGGTTAGTTTATAAACGTGCGATGCCGTTCGTGAACTTCCAGCGATCAACGGCAACGATGCAGTCAAGTGTTATTCGCTTGGACGAGGGTCAACATTTACTTTAACTATCCTTTGAGCACCTTTGACCTACTGTGGAGAACGACCCCATGGAATGTTACTGTTTACATACATTTGTCGTTTCGCATGAAACATGTTCCTTTCAAAAACAACATGCAACCGTATTATAAACAGTTTAAAAAAAATTGGTTTCAAATAAATACAGGTTGATTACACTAACAATAAAAAGTGTAAAAACAAATGTTTTTCTACATTCAAGTAGCTTTACGGATAGTAGTAGTAGATTCAAGCTTTACGGATGAGGTACGCATCAAAACCGCAATGGGAAGTTGAGCTGAAGGAAAGTATCGATTTTTCACTTTACCCACATCCACCCGTCGCGGCAGTGAGGCGCGGGGGGATGCGTATATGGAATTTATCGGTTTGTGACTAGCTGACTTTCTTCGTCACAGGAAAATCATATCATTTTGGTATTAATATTTCAACCACACCGTGCGGAGGACTTTTCGTACACCACGAACCCTAGGGGCTCCGCTTTTTTAGACTGGGTGTGTCATTTTCGCTTCCGAACTTTTTTTCTTCTCTGATCTCATCAAACGCTCTTCACCTCCCCCTTTTTCTCTATCGACCGGGATGGGATGGGGGATGGGAGCGCTACTTTTTTTCTCGCTAGTACGGATCGATTTCGAGGCACCGATGCGAACGGGTGAACTTTAACGCAAAAAGATCATATTTTGTAGCCGCTAACACTGGCTCATTGCACTACTTACGGCTTTGGCAAGCGTTTGATGTTAGATTATCCTTAAGTTTTTCTCGTTTTCTTCACTTTTTACGCAACTTTTACGGGCGTGATATCTTTTCACCGCAACAGCTAACTTTCGACTGCAAAATGGCGTTCCACGACTGCTAGCTCGTTTGCGTTTGTGCTTCTTTTCACATATGTAGGTTCTTTTTTCACCGGACCGTGAGAAAGGGGACGTCAAGAGGTGTTTGTTTTGATATTGTTGCAGTAGAATTTCCGGATTTATTAGAAGAAAATAGTTTTCCAGCTTCTTGATATAGATTTTTCTAATATTTCAGGCATTATTCACAAACTATTTCTTTAAAAATTGATGAATTATTGAAACGAAATAGTGGCGGCTAATTCTTAGTTATCCTCATGTTTTTGCACTGGGTCAGGGCCCATTGACAGCTTCGATAAAAACATTGCGGCAAAATAGAAAATTTTAGACGAGATCCTTAGCGAAACGAAATTTGCTGGTAAAATGAGGTTTTTGGTAAATCCATTAGCAACTCATGTTTCAAGGCTGCTAGTAAGTAGGTCCTTTTCAGCGCAAGCCAACGCGGCAACCCCACAATCAGAACAAAAATGGGATCTCTACGCAGGAGTGCTCGTCGAAAGGTTACCGATCGTGACGAAAACATTGGAACCGCTAGAGACCAAATTTAAGGTAAAAGATCACCACCCTGGGAAGGAAAATGACTGTATTAAAACCCGTTTTATTTTCCTGTGTAGGCTATGCTGGATCAGATCGAACTGGAGAAAAGCTTGAAATCCAACCATGAGTTGCGGAAAGAAACTGAAAAACGGCAACTGGAATTGCTTAAAGCCGGCAAAATCGACCTCGACTCTGAGGCACTGAAGCAAACCGCTCAGGATCTTGAAGACGCCTACAACGATGAATTGGCAAAGTTCAATCCTGCACCCCGTACGACCGAAGCCGATAAGAAGAATAATATTCGATCACTCGATCGCAAACTTGAAGAAACCCTCGTACTGCTTGTAGAGCAAAAGCTGGGCAACAAGAGCCATTTCCTGCTGCCCCAAGGCCGGCATAAGGCTGGCGAATCAATGCGACAAACCGCAGAGCGTACGCTGAAAGAGCAATGCGGCGATGCACTTCAGGTCACTTTCTATGGCAACGCTCCGGTCGGCTTCTACAAGTACAAATATCCAGCATCTTCGCGAACCGAAACGGTCGGTGCAAAAGTATTCTTTTTCCGCAGCGTTCTTAAACAAGGCAGTGGAAATATTGCAGATAGTAAGCTAAAGTATCAATGGATGAGCCAAAAAGAATTACAGCAGCAATTACAACAAGCGTACTATCAAAGTGTTGCACAATTTCTACTTTAACGTAACGTCCCGCCGAGACAGTGCGATAGTAAATACAAACTGTTAATTAGATTGTAAATCTCCTCAAAAGCTTTCGATTATTTACTTTATTTCGATTTTCGCTTAAAGAATTATGCAATAATTGAATGATTATCCGGTTCCATGCCGTTGTTGGTATTCGCGTCTACCCGATTTCGCTTCTTGATCACGTAGATACGCTTGTTTGAAAGGCATATGGTGTAACTATGCTCCGTGAACACGATTGATATTTTCCGGCATGAGCGCGCTTTGAAGTTGGCTGGATCCACACTGAAAGGAAAATTGAAGTTGAGGTACAGTTTTTGTTTGTAAATTACATTCACAATCAGTCTTACCTCTCGGTGAGCGTTAGCAAATTGCTGATGATATTTGCACTACGTTCATCATTCTCCAACTCGCCGCCCGAAGCGTGTACTGACCCATCTTCGGACAGAACCAGATAGCCAAGCTGATCCGGCAGCGGATGACGATCGAGATCTAGCATTTTACTTCCTGCAACGGTGCTCTTATCACAGTTGACTCTGCACCTCTCCTGGTGATTGGTGCTGTTGCTGCTATGGTGATGATGCTGTAACTGCTGAGAATGATGCGGTTCGCAAACCACCTCCTTCAGAGACGATGGACAATCACGAGCGCTACTGCTGGTGGAAACGACTGCCGAGAAGCTGGAGCTGCTAGTAGCTGTTGCGGCACTAGCGAGCGTTAGCTGCCCGATGCGGTTAAATTGTCAAATGAAAAAATGCGTAAACAGCCGGAAAGCTACCAACAGCCAGTACTTGATAGTACTCATCAACTACGGCACACAAGCCAGCGAATCGCGGGCCGTATTAAATGCACCTTTTTAAGAGACGTAGTAACACTCAAAACACGTTATCTCTTGGACAACTTGATGAGCAAGATTTTTTTGTCCTAATGTCTGCTCGTCGCAGTCTGGGAACTATTGATTTCGTCTCGTGGTGTTTTCTTATTGACCTTGTGTACTTCTTCAATGCAGTATTCCGGGTGATTATCAATGTTGGCCTCGGACTTTCATGTTGCGACAATACGCTGCACCATATTCGAATGAAGAAGATGGTTTAGAATTATTATAAAAAAGCGACACAAGGTCTTAAATGTGTGACGAACAGAACTTCTAAACTGAAAAATACAGTAAAACTACGTACCTAATTCTTTTACGATGCCAATCCTCCCCGTTGTTGCAAGCGAACTAAGTTTCGTCGATTGTTTTGATTTATCATCGAAAACAAAATATTTTTCTTTTTTCATTATTTTAGCAAATTGTATGACTCCATCGTATTTGATCCATTCCCGCATGCTCACACTCACGCTCATGTGATAGTCGCTGTGAGCAACGAAATAACCTCTCGGTTAGATGCTGTTGTATTCACCTTGGCCCTGTCAGCCATTTCAACAAATCGCAGCGAAGCGTCAGTGTTTGCTGCATGTTTTTGTAGCGAAAAGAAAACTTCCATTTCACTGTTTCGTTTTGAGGTGTATAAAATACCTGTCGTTAGTCCATTTCTACGAGAAAAGCGAAAACATTAAGCAACAGTTCAACGATGGGCCCCATACAGCAAGTGCGCCCAATCAATCGGAGTGCCCACGGCGGAAGCTCAGGCACGGGCATCGTCTCTTCCAGCGATCAAGAGGAAAGTTTTCGCTGCCAAATTCATCAGGAAATCGAGCGTAAGGCAAAGGTTTGCGCCAACACACTGTACGAGTGCTCGTTGCCCCGGGTGGAATCGTACGCCTACTGCATCCGGCACATCCTTCAAGACCCGAAAGCACCCTACAAGCAGTGCGGATTTTTCTACCCCAACGGACGCCGTTGTCCGGAACCTTCGCCGCGGTACGATGCGAAGAAAGACTACGGGACGAACTACTGCTTCGAGCACAGCCGGCAGACGCAGCTTTCGAAAACGAAGTCCACCATCGGCAAGCTGGTCCCGGTGGAAACGACGGAAACGCTACTCCATAGCCTTGCGCACCATGTAAAGGTGGACAAAAACAAACAGCACTATGTGGGGAACAACACTCCACTTAAAATTACCGTACACGAGGATGATGACGAAAATGATGTGGATGTCGTAACACCATCCGTTGATCCATTTGGTGAGTTTTTGTCGATTAAGTCGATTTGCAGATAGTTTAATTTTATTGGGATGCAAACATGTTCTGGAAAAATAATTCAATCAATGTGAAACACATCCGCTTAGCCAAATAGAACGGGGCGAGTGTTAATGCCCGATCTAACATTAGCATTAATGCCGAATCCAGCATTAGCATTAATGCCCAACCCAGCATTAGCATTCACTCCAACACGAGGTATTCCTCCGAGGACACTGCCAACAAGGCCACCGACGCCAGCTGCGACGTTTCCTACCGCGGTACCAGCGGCTTGCACTAACCCTCCCAGTCCGGTGCCAATGTTGTTGATAACGCGTCCTTCCATATTGGTTTTCGCTGAGAGAAGGTTACCGCCTGCATTGATAACGTTGGCAGCGCCGTTGCCAAGAAGACCGATTGCGCCCGGAATAATCCCGGGGCCAGCTACTCCACCAACAGCGGGACGTCCAAACAATCCTCCTCCGATGCCAAAGCCAATACCGATGCCACCACCGATGATGGGCCTGGCGCCTCCAGTGCCACACGTCCGGGCGGTGGTCGTCGTGGGTGCGACAGTCGTGGTCGTAGGTGCAGCCGTGGTCGTAGGTGCAACGGTGGTGGTAGTTGCGACCGTTCCAGCCGTTGTTGCGACCGTTCCAGCCGTTGTTGCAGCCGTGGCGGCCGTTGTAGCGGCCACAGTTGCCGCCGTTGCCGTTGCTGTCGCAGTCGTTCCCGCAGTGGTGGCCGCAGCTGTAGTAGCCGTTGCGTTTGCGATAAACACTTGGATCAGGGCAACGATATCCGCCATCAAAGTTGGCGAGGTGGCCGAAACGGTTACACTTTGGGTGCCATCCGCGGTCGCAATCGTGTACGTATTGTCCGAGTTGACCGTGATGATGATGTTCGAATTCTGCCCCTCGACCAGCAGGGACGAACCTACGACAAGTAACGCAAGTAGTAAAAGTCCTTTCATTTTTTTAAAGTATTGCTTGAGTCTGCGATCCTGAAAGGGAAGTGGAACCCCTTTTTATACTGGCAGAAGCAGAAGTTTGAAGTGTTTTCTGAAACTTCCAAGAATGTGACGCACGTATTGATAGACTCTGTACACATTTCCTTGGTGCCACATTAATGCGTCTTTCTTTCCAGTTCCGGATGCAAAATTCACTTGTTCAAAACACTCCAAATTCTTTTTCAATCACCCGTCTTTGATAATCTGCTGTGTAGACATTACGTCTGTAAGAGGCTGAGTTTACATCAAAGCAATCATTGTTTTTTTTTTTGGTTTCATCGGAACTGCTATGAATACCTTCGTTGTTGTATAAGACGCTCCATTCTACACAAGCCTTTCCATAGTTAAAGAATCTCCAAAGTAGAAGAAAAAGTTAATTTAATTAACAATTCTTCTTTGCTTCCAGTCGATGTGGACGTTGCGGCCATCAATGATTCTGGACGTATCGTCCTGGACTATGCGTCCGATTCCAGCTCGGAAGATGAGGAAACCCAGCAGCCAACGTACGGCTCGTCCTGGCGGGGTCAAGATATGGACAACTCGGACAACGAAAGTGTCGACTCCCAGTGCGACGATCCACTCAAGCACGCCGGCATCTACACGGCCGAGGAGACCACCCGTATCACGAAGGAGAAGCTAGCACGCCTCCAGTCGCTGTACGTGGAGCAAATCCATCGTCTACAGCATGTGCTACGCGAACGGAGGCGTAATTTCCTGCGCGATCAGCGTGCCGAACGCGAGACGCACTGTAGCATTTACGATCAGATCAACGAAACGCCCCACGAGCGGGCACTGTACGAGAAGCTGAAGGGATTGAACCGCTACCATCGGAAGCACGGCGTGGAGGCGATCCTGCAGCGCAAGTATCTGGAAAAGCGTGCCAAGGCGACGGAGGGACTGCAACAGAAACCGCCCCCGCTGCCGAAGTGCTCCTACACGGAGGGTGGCGTGAAGTGCGGCGAACGGACACTGCCGTGCTGTAAGCACTGCCGCAAGCACATCCTGGAGGACAAAAAGCAGGTCCTGTTCCGGGCGTGCGGTATCGAGAAGAGTGGCATCGTGTGCCAGGAACCGCTGGCCGGTCTGTTCGAGAACGTTACCTGCCCGCTGCATTTCGAGTTGCCGGCGCAGCGGTCGTTCAACAAGCGCAAGTACGAATCGGAATCGGAAGGGGAGGCAGAACCGTCGGTCACCATGGACGGGACGTTTTCTATCCCAGGAGACCATCCTCCGGGAGCGGATGACACGAAGTCTACGAAGGAGCCTAAAACTCCCGTCGACGATAAAAAGAAAGTAAGGTCCGGCATGGTCAAGCAGGAATCGAAACCTTCGGTAAAATCGGAGAGCAAGCGAAAGAGTTTCAAACTGGAAGCGCCGGCCCAACCGAGGGTCCGCAATACCCGTGCCACCCGGGCTGCGCTGGGACGTCGCCATCAGCAGACGGACAGTGCACACGAAACGGTCGATGGAGCGGCAGACATAAAGCAGGAAAAAGAGGATCCACAAACGAACGATCCTCCTACCGTAAAGGACGAAGGTAATGTTATGACCGTGCATGGTAAGAACGATCACCAGCTGTGTTCGATTTTAGATGAAGAACAACTGCCAGTTACGATCATTCAGAAGAAAAAACCAAAACTGGAGGAAGAAACGGTGGAAAAAAGCGATGCCAAGCAGGAGAAGATGGATACTACGACGGAAGAACAAACCCCCGGTGCTGGCGATTCTAAAGAGGCGGTCAAGAAAACCGACGATGAGAAGAAACCAGAACCCGAACTCGAAAAAAAGGAAGAGTCACTAGTAGATGAGAAGATCGTAGCAGAAGTCCCAGACGAACAAGAAGATGCCAAGGGAAAGCTCACGGAACAATCGGCAATCGCTAGGGAAAAGAGCGAACCGGATGAAACGAAAACAGCTCACAGCGCCCCGGAACCTTCCAAACGACGAAGGGTTGCTGTGGAGTCAAAAGAGCAGACCAAAACTGACGACCCGTCGTCGGATTTTTCGATGGTCGATAGTAAAAGTAGCACGGCTTCTGACGAGGAAAAAGCAAACAAGCTCAAGCAACCGAAGAGCAAGCAGGACCCGGCGGAAGTAGTTGCATCACCGAAGGGTGTGGAAAAATCTCGACGACAGACGAAATAGGCTTTTTACACAAAAAACATTTCTCTTAGCGGTAGTTGAAGGAATAACCTTTAGGAATGAGCATAGCAGTTTGTTGCAATCCTACATGTTTTTTTAGGATGAGAAAAAAAATAACAGTTTTCAATTAATAAATTTACAAATAAAGATAACTTTTAAATTCAACTTTGTTTTTACCCTTTTTTTTTACCCAATTTTACTTTTGTCCCTGCAAAGTTAGGTTTATTTTGGTCCATCGTTTGAAGTAAGGAGAAACTGACTTGGGGTTTCCCGTTTTTCGTTTCTTTATTCATATCATTCCGTGTTGAAATACCTTTCTCACTTCGTTTGACTTCAATCACAAAAATCCTATGCGAAACAACAGTTTTCGCCTCCGAAGGAACAAAACTACAGTGTGACAATGTCGTAGTAATTTATGTAAGGTTTAATAATAATGTGTATATATATATGTATGTATATATATTGAGTTATAGTTTTAAATTTTGAAACAAAAAACAAAACTCAGATGTAGTAAAACATGTGTATAATGAACTGATAACTGCAATGGGATTGCTTTTTTTTTAGTGAATTCGAAGATTTTTCAATCGATATTTTATCCAGTCTCGCGCGTCAATTCACCGGGTCTTATCATCGTTATCGAACTTTTTCGAATTCATTCGTTGATGGTCACAGTGCCGTACATCATAAGATGGCATTTCCATATCTTAGCAATATTCACTAATCAATTCACTAAACATGATGCACACCTTTTCCATGCTTTCGCTTATCAGTTATCTCCTCGGTTTACTCACTCGTGCAATAAACAATAGATGGCTTACTGAGTTTTCCTAGGAATTCCGCACTGAATATCGGATCAATAGATATATAGTTTAAGTATAGGTATATATACTTTCATAGAATTAAGGTTCTCAGCCAAACTGGATCACTTGATTTTTTTAACTATAATCATTTCCATATTGTTTGTTTTTCTCTACTCAAATTTTGTTGCCAAATTGTTTTCACTTTACTATTACTTTGTATGCCGGATTCATTTGCTATGTTCATGCTTACAGTTGCATTTGGGTTACTTAATTTTCCCATCGGTTGTTGGTGCTTTTCCCCTTGATTCCCTTTCGCCATCGTTGAAAGTTTTCCAAAACATTATTGGATTTGATTTGGTCATTTCCTATACGCTTATACGCACCGGTTTCACAAAAATAGCACTTTGGCTGTTGTTTGTTGGTTCTCCTGCGCTCACTTGGATCCAAGACTTTTATGGTGTTTATTTCTACCCATCGGATTTTATTTATCGTACTCCGTCCACTCCGCTACGCCAACGTTCATCAAATTCTGGACAAACGTATTAAACGCGTGCAAATTGAAATTGTGTTACTTTTCAATATTGCGGTTTGTTTGCTTGTTTATATAATTCAATCTTCTCGGCACCAGCTACCAAACCAGATAGTATTTCGTTTCTCAGCGATCCGTGCTCCGATTTGTTTTGCGTAACTATTGAACAATAGTGGGTTTTTATTTTGTTTTGGGTTGATGGTTGCTAATAACTAGATTTAAGATCGTCCATTCCCTTTAACCATTTGCTAGTTTCACATGTCCTACAGGTCGACGCCCTAGTATCGCCAGTATTCCACAACTCACTCATGTGGAAGTTATAATTCTTTTCAGGAGTTGATAGTTAATTATTTTGCTACATTTGAGCAGTCGTGTGGGGTAGCTGGGGAACGAAAGCTTTGCATCTTCTACCGTCGACCGATTGTGCGAATCGTGACTATTGGTGATATATTCTTTTAGTCTGCACTGCAGCGTTGAACACAATTGTTTTCAGTTACATTTTTGTTTGTAGCAATTTTGCACGTATGACTATATAAGGATGTATCGCAGTAGGCAGTTGCCTCGTGGAAGAGTGCCAGTTTTGGTGTGCGCAAACAAGTTCGAAGGTTTAGTACCAGTTTGGTCACTTAGGAGGAAATTATTGGGAAGAAAAACAACTTCAATCTCGGTAGGTATTAGAGAAAATAGTTTCGTAATTCGTTGTATAAATTTGGAATTCAATTGAGCTTCTCCAATCGAACACAACAATGGGTATAATTCAGTCGAAATGCTACAAAAGAATGTTATGAAATGCTAGTCAGCAAAAAAGAAATGGTTCATGGTACACTCTCTATAAAGATATAAATTCTTCCGCTCTTACATACTGTCCGCGCGATTAGTTCTCCAACGTGTACTGCCCTTTACGTTCGATTCCCGAATGGTTTAAGTTCTTTTCTATCCGGTCCATGCTTGTCGTCTTCATTCAATCTGCTTCTGAAGGATCCCTTTTTTTTAATTTCTTTTCATTTTTTTTATATTCCGGCACAGCCATTACGCCACCAACCAGTCGGGTTAGCTCGTCCGGAAGGCTGCAACAACACAGCGACGCTTCACCAGAAAGTGTATCCAGCTCCACCTCCGCCCCCAAGAAAACTGCTCTTCTTCTTGGCCAGCACGACCTGCTGGCCCTGCATGCTGGCGAGCTGTGCGCCGTTCGGGGCCAGCCCTGGCGGAGGCGGAGGAATCGTCGGCTGTCCGCCGGACTTACCGAAACGTGCACCAGCATCGAACATGGCACCCTATGATAGGCAAAAGGCATGTTAGCGGGCGAAGTAAGGTAAAGCTCTGTTGATTTCGATTTATTCGTTACCTGAACTGGATAGACTGGCGTTTGATAAAGCTGTCCCGGTTGGTTCGGTGGAGGAGCGGCAGCAATCTGATACTGGTACATCGGCTGATGATGTACCGTCTGCGCCGGGATGGCCGTTACAGTGCCCGGTGTGGCCGCGTACGGTGGCGGCGGAGGAGCAAACTGAGCTTGCGGGGATGGATTCACACTCCAACTGGCGTTACCGTAGAACGGCTGTGGCACGATACCGGGAGGATATGGCTGGTACGTGGGGGCCATGCTAGTCATCACCGAGTTGTACGAAGGCGGAAGTTGTGCTTGTGCTGGCATCTGCAACGGTGTAAGGCCACGGTTAGCAAGGTGTGAGCAATTAAACCCTCCCGTGATTGAGCTACTCACCTGTCCATTCATATATTGCTGATATGCGGCTTGCTGAGCAGCAGCATCATAGGGATATCCTGTATGCCGATGAGGCAAAATGAAAAACAAGATAACCGGTATTAGAATACACCATCGCAAATCTCGCCACAATGTAGAAATGAATCAGAGGAAAATTTGTGACTTGGTGCTGCATTCACGAATACTATCATGTGCGGATTTTTAATTTATTGCACGCAATTGATAACCTTTTCCGGTGAAACCACCGTCGAGAGTTCAAGTCCTTCGCCCTTCTACATCGCGATTTCACAATTTGTTCAATGCTTTTCAGAATCATTCATTTCACGTGATGAATCATTTGGGGGAATAGATAGTCAAAAAATACTTGAAATGGCGTGTGAAGCGGAAGAATATTGAACTACAATTGTCCGATGGCAGGGACGCAGGATGCGCAACTTCCATTTTGCATCATCCTGGCCAGGATTTGTCGAACGTTCGTATGTTCTATGGAAGAGTAGAATATCTCGTCAAGGACTCACCATTAGCTCCTTTGTTGTTCATGATAAGTTTTACGTTTGTTTTGTTTGTATATTCGTTGCACCACCACGGAAAGCCCTTGCCAATCACGCACCGAGTGTTTCGTTTGTGCTAGTGTATATGTTAACTTGTAAATTTATCACTAGATATATAAACTCGTCTCGTAGAATAATTGCAAAGAGTTTAAAATATATTCACTGTTTCCGTTTCAGGGGCTCGATGGTCTGGCCTCGCGAAGTAACACTTTTCGTACTAGGTTTATCGATTTGTTTGTCTAAAATTGTCAGTTCTGCACGAAGCTGCAGGAACCAGACGATTTCGCAGAATGACTAATGCGAAGGTACATACAACATGCTTTATATTGTATTAACCTTGCTATTTTTTATGTCTCTCCGTTTATGCTCACGATTCAATGATCGAGCAAGAGGGCCGGATGACAATTCTAAGTCATTTCACAAATATCCCATATTATTTAAATTGCCTGTTGAAACCAATTAAATTTCTTCCCCTTTCTAAAACACTGGAAAGTTTTACTTGTTGATAAATATTTTATTAATAATACATAGCTTTTTGTGGTTACATGAAGAAGCCATTAGATAAATTATAGTTTAGCGAGTTCCACTGCTGGATAAGCATTTTAAACTGTATCATCAAAAAATCTGTTCAGCATTGTCGTTACATCAGAAGGACGATATTTAACGTACTTGTCAATGTTTTTGCTAAACTGTACATCGGAATACCTGCAAGCACAATAAAGATAATCAGTAATAAGCGACAACGGCCGGTACAATTGTGTACTTACACTTCGAAGAACGCATTATACTTCGGCACTATGTGTTCAGTGTTATCTCGCTTGATGCCCTCGCGCAATAGCACATCCGGCACAGAAACTGCACGCTGTATCTTCACAGCGTCTTCCAGTTCTTTGTTGAAGTTGGAAAAACGATCCTTGATTGTGGCCCGTTCCTTATCCTTCACCTTGCCATTGATCGGTCTCGGCATGTCGTCCAGTGGGTGTATGAAGGAAACCAGCTTCGCCCACGAGCTCAGATATGCCTTTTTCAAATCTTGAATCATTTTCTGGTACCGTCGCTCGCAATCGTGCTCGGTCAGCGCGACAATGTCGATTAGGGCCGAACGTTGCAGTGATTTCAGAATGTAATGTGTATTGTTGAGTTTGAAGAGCTGTTTTGTGGCCGCATCGCTGTATTGCTCCGATTTGGTGGCGATTGTGTAGTTAAGCTCTGCCAACACTTTGCCTATGAAAGAAAAAAACAATGTGTTTTTTTCGATACTAGTTGTTTTTTTTCAGCTACGATGGTACTTACGGACATAAATCCCGAGGAGTGCTTTATTTTTCTGCTCGATCGATACGGCCTTATGCGTGGCAATACGATCAAGATCGTTCGTGTACAGTGCTTCCGTTTGCAGCAGGCCTCCGATGGTGTCACAGTGCTCCTGCAGCTGTTCGAGAAACCAGATCGTATTCGATGTCAGCTCATAGACGGTCGCATCTCGTGGAACGTTCGAACCACCACCGTAGCTGATTGTGCTCGAGGTCATGCTGACCATACCGCCACCTCCGGCATCATTCCGTACGGACTCGATAAACAGTTCCAACCCCTTGGAAGCCGTCTGTTGCAGACGATTCAGCACCCCAGACAGTTGCTGCTTTTGCGTAGCGTCACAAATTCGATCGATATCGGGCTGAAGAATTTGCACGTGTTTCAGCGCGGAAAATATGCCAAGCGCTGCCGACCACTCCTTGCGGGAGATACTTCGCATCACTTTGGACGTGATCTGCTCGGCATCGCGGACCACCATTTCGATCGACTGTTGCGACAAACGAGAGAATACCTCGTTGTGGCGCGATGGTGGAATGATATCGTTCAGCAGCTGCCGTTCCCAAACGAGCAATTTCTGCAGACCGAGCAGCAAAACCAGATACTTTTCCAGCTCCTGGTCGTTATCGTTCCCATACTCTTCGGCAGCAAGAATATCACCAAACGACGAGTTCTTTCTCATCGCCAATCCGGCCGATTGGCCGAGTGTCTGGGATGCTTTCATTAACATTTTGTTGGCTTTGCGTTCGAATCTAAAATGGAAAACAAATTCACAAAATATATGTGTGGGTTTCAATCTAACCCCTTCTGCAGTCCTCACATTTGCTGCAAGCGAGCGGAAGTTGTTTTCTTCACTCCAGCATCGGTCGTCCGGCCATACGCGTGCCTTGATTTGAGCGGTTCATTACCCCAGCTGCCACTCTTTTGATGGTCTTTCAAATTTTGCAACGATCGCATGATCACTTCCGACCGTTCGTCGCCAAAGATTTGCACGTACTCCCGGCGCAGATTATTGTCCAACCATTGTGCGATCACATTCAGCTCTTCCCTGGCGCTCGGTGGTACTTGCTTAATTGAAGGGCAATCTTCGTTCGAAGAATCTTCCTCAATGTAGATCATATCGAGTAGATCGACCGGCTTCAGGGGGGTGTTGTGTTTCTTGAGCAACGATTTAAAGTGATTATTCAACGTTTCGCAGCCATTGTTGAACAAGCTGGTCACGTTCTCCAGCTCAACGCTCTGTGGATTGTTGTTCAGGAAGTAGTCTTTCGCTTTCTTCAGCTTGTTCAGCCCGTCCAGGAAGGAACCAATATTACCCTCCGACGGTCCCTGATGGATAAGATTGCACACGTCCTGGGAGGCATCGTAGTGCGAAAGCACCTGCTCCATGCACTGGAGTGTACTGTCGAGGTCTGCAGGAACGGGAATTAGTAGTTTTAATTTGAAGACTACTTTTTAACATTTCAACTTGTCTTACTTTGCTGCTGCTTTTGCAGGTTCTTGGTAATATTATAGACGGGCAAAATCGTGTGTTCCAGTTTGCCCAACCGTTGCTCGAACGAGTTCAGTATTTTGGACATCGACTGCGTTAGCTCCGAGTACTTCTCTACATGATCTTTCAGCAAGGCTTGATTTGTTTTCTCCTACAAAATGGTGGTAAAAAATAAAAAAATGCATCGTACAAGTTCAACCAATTATGCTCTTGTTTACCTTCTCCAGTTTTAACTCAATTTGAAGTGTATTTTCTAGTCCGCTCATTGTGTTTTAGTAAGTTGTATCTTTCCTGGATGACGCACCTCACAAAACTAAACAGATTTGTTTTGATACGGCCGTCGACGTAGGAACCGGTAATAACCGATTCAAGGTTGTTGAATCGGTAATCGGTCAGCGATCAAGATTCCTAGAACACAAACTCTATTGTTTACGGTTTGCCAGGTAACAAAAGAACAGGTTTAAAGAAGCGATTGAAGTTGAAGACGATCGTCCAGTAAAAAGAACTTAAATTTGAAGCACAGTTTAATGGATGGATTAAAATTATTTGCACATTAAATGTAACATCTTTTGGTCTCTGGAATGCATTTGCACATGTGTTGGTGAGCGCGTGAGCAACGAACAGTTTGACAGCAGACGTCAGCGAGCAGCTCGTTGTAGTGATGGGAAAATCAAATCCCTGAAGGGATTCGAATCTTTCGATTCAAATCCATTCTGGGATCCGGATCTCCTCAATTACGAGTCCCTAACAAATCAAAACAGATTCGAATCCCAAACAAATCAAAACAGATTCGAATCCCAAACAAATCAAAACAGATTCGAATCCTTTGAATCGAATCAAATCTCTAGAATCCGTCAAATGGGATTTAAATCTTTACAATCCCTCTAGGGATCGAATCTTCGAGTCTTCCAAATCCCGATTTTGCCAACACTAGCTCGTTGTCAGGTCGGCCATTACGGAGTGAAAAACATATTCGTGTAGTGCATTTTTCTACAACAAAATAATACCATCCAACTCACATACCATCAGCTGGAACCGCTGAACTTACGATCCTGAACATGTGGTCCATCGTTTAGGATAGTTTTTTAGCGCAGCCAAAGCAACCCAGCGAGTGCACGACACATTTTCACACCGGGGGCCAAGCCAACCAAGTCAACCAAAAAAAAAAGCTAAGAAAACGGCACGACACGACGTAAGAAGGCCCTACACTCTCTTCTGCCCCTCCGTCTCGTTCCCTCTCTTCTTTGCCTTCGCGTTACACCATTTGCCTCGAGACGAATGGCGTCTCGGAAATGGTGCGACCAGAACTGGCTGCAATGAAATGATGAAATCCTTCCATCCGCATTGAATGTCCCGTTCCTGTTCCCCGGGGGGGAAAAGCGCGCTTGTTCGCAGCCAACACAACGTGTGCCGCGTACCCGAGAGAGTGCGTGTGTGCGGGCTCCTTATGACTAATGGGAGTCGGAAGTCGGATGCCCACCACTGGCTCGTGGAGCGTAGCGTAAAACTGTTCACGCGTGTCGTAGCAGACGAAGCCCCGTAGTGGAGAGGCGAAACATAACAAATCACACTGTCCCCGCAGTGCTCGCCATACTTCCGCTTGTAAGCGAGCTATGTGCGTAGATAAATTCTTGGGTACGTGACCCATGGTCGTGCGTGTGTGCGTTAGCGCGCGATTTAACGGTAATATGTGGAGCGTTTTCTTCGATCGAAAGTAACGTGCATCGTCCTCGAGTGCAGGTAAATCGTCGTGAGGCTGTGCTACTTTTATTTTTTCCACCCCCCTCGTGCCGTCCCCGTCGAGTGGGTTGGTAGTTTCCAGTGTGATCAAGTACGCGCCAGTTGTGCATGTGTATGGTGTGTATGCTAACCTTTCGAAGGTGTGTGCGTGAAGCGAGTGTGAAAACGGCTTGTTTGTGGGGTGTTCGGGTGAAGCGAGGGACGGAGGGGCGATAGCGCAGCGGCTTGTGTATATTTCCCGCAAAACGTCACCCTTCCTCGAAAAAAGGCAGATCCTTTTGGATATACTGCGAAAAATATAAACAAAGCAAACATATACCATCCTCCCAGCAGATCATCCAGCTCAGCTGACAGTGTTTATGCTCTTCTTGTAGTAACGTATCCGTGCACAACATCAAGTGACCTACGACGGATTCGTGACAAACAAAACAGTGCTGGTTGCCCGAGAGATGGCGAACGGAAGCGTGAATCACAGAAAGTGAAACTACTGACGTCACTAGCGCAGGCATTGAAGTTATCTTCACGACCTCCGACCACTACTCTGTAGCAGCAGCAGCAGCAGCAGCGGCAGCGTCAGTTCCCGGCAGGTTTCCATTGGCCGCTTGCGGTTCGACGGTCTTACGCTGGCAAGCACCACTGCAACACTGCCGGAGGCGAGGGCGGCCAGCGGTCGGAAGGAAGGCAAACCCGGGAACCACGAGCAGCCACCGCCGATGGCTTCCGGTGGAAGCACGACCGGAACGACGAGCAAGAACGATGACTCCAAATGGTACTTCACGGCCGAGCAGCTCGCCAAGTCGCCAAGCCGCATTTGCGGCATGGATGCGGACCAGGAACTCATGTACAGACAGCGGGCAGCCAACCTGATACAGGATATGGGTCAACGGTTGCAAGTGTAAGCTTTTTGTTTTATTCTTTTCCCCATCGGTCCTCTGTTTCCCATTAAAAGCAGTGGAGTAAAAGTTACAAGGCCAACTCTGCCGAACCTTTTCAGAAATATCTTTTTACCTGTTGTTTTTTTTAACCTAACGCTTAGGATTCTCTATTTTTGGGTTCTCTATCAAATTCTTATGATTTCACCATATGAATGCAGTTTAACTTAATTTAACCCTTGTTAAACTTTGTTGTTTTGTCCACGTTTACGAGATGAATATTTTCTACAATACGTTCCGATTATTTACTGAATCGCTTGTTTTTATGGACACTCCTGCTATGCTTTCATAACGTTCGAAAACGTAAAAATGTACGCAAAAAACTAACCTTTCTGTAAATTTTCATTTCAGCTCTCAACTATGCATCAACACAGCCATCGTTTACATGCATCGGTTCTACGCATTTCACTCCTTTACTAATTTCCATCGAAACAGTATAGCTGCGGCGGCACTTTTTCTCGCGGCAAAGGTATGTTGTGGGGCGTTGGAAAGGTGGACAAGAAGGCCGGCTGTAACCCCCCCCTTTCCCGTTGCGCATTCTCCAGGTCGAAGAGCAACCGCGCAAGCTGGAGCACATCATCAAGGTGGTGCACATCTGTCTGGGGCTGGAAGCGCCGGACCCGCTGCGCGAGAGCTACGCCGAGCAGGCGCAAGATCTGGTGTTCAACGAGAATGTGCTGCTGCAGACGCTCGGCTTCGACGTGGCCATCGACCATCCGCACACGCATGTGGTGAAAACCTGTCATCTGGTAAAAGGTAAATCTCGCACTGGCAGAGAATTTTGCCTCAAACGTTTGCCCCCCCGGTATTATGCCCATTTTTTTCTGTTTGTTCCGTCCCCTTTTCTTCCTGCATCGATCTCGGGTTCGGTTCCGTAGCTTCCAAAGATTTGGCGCAAACATCCTACTTCATGGCATCCAATAGGTGAGTTTATAACTGGCGGTGCTAATCTTTTCCGGATGCTAATCGCTTTCCAAATTCGATACCTTGCAGCTTACACCTTACAACCATGTGCCTACAGTACAAACCGACGGTAGTGGCCTGCTTCTGCATCCATCTGGCCTGCAAATGGTCCCGTTGGGAGGTGCGTTGCTGGGCGGTGGCGAAGAAGTGCAACCATTTCAAATATTGATACTGATTCTCCCATATTTTCCCATACCCTATAACATGCTACGCCTCTCGGGGTTTGTCGGGGTCCGGGTTCGACAAAACAGATCCCGCAGTCGAACGAAGGGCGCCACTGGTTTCACTATGTGGATAAAACGGTCACACCGGAACTGCTGGACCAGCTAACGAACGAGTTCCTGCACATCTTCGACCGTTGCCCGACACGATTGAAAAACAAAATGAAATCGATACGGGCCGATCAGTGTTTGGTAAGGGTTGGGGACGATTTGGGTGTTGTTTTTTTTATGAAAACTCCCGATTAATTGCTGTTCCATTCCACACCCGCAGGACGAAGCCAATCGACGTGGTGGAAGTGGTGGCGGTAGTGGCAGCAACAGCAGCCTCATGGCTGTTCCGTCATCATCTTCTTCCACGCGCGGCGTCGATGAAGGAGGTGGCTCTTCTTCGTCGTCTAGTTCTAGTCATTATCGTCCCAAGCAGAGCGCTAACCGTAAGCAAACGAATATAGCGTGGAAAAAGGAAGTAGTTTTAATCGTTTTATAATTCCATGTACAGCCGATCAGCTGATCAAACCACATGGGATGTCGTCATCCGGCAGTCACCAGAAAATTCCTTCCTCTGCGTCATCGACTTCCGGCTCGCGGTCCCGCCCCCAACAACAATCGTCCTCCAGTGGTAGCTCCGGCGGTCCGCAGCAACCGTCACAGCACTATGGGAGCAGTAAAAGTAGTAGTAGTAATAACGCTAGTAGTAACATTGGTAGCAATAGTAGCAAGGCACCGCCTCCTTCGATGCAATCGCACCGCCAATCTTCGGCACCGCAAGGTTCGTCGAACTCCTCCTCCTCGTCCCAATCATCGCAGCGATCGGGTTCGGGGTACAACGTGCATGACGGTAGCAAAAATCGCCAATCGTCATCATCCTCCTCCTCCTCCTCAGGGATCATGAATCCAACGGCGGAAGGAGGAGGAGGAACGTCGGGAGCACCAGCGTCGGGCAATTCCGGCACTTCATCGTCTATGCATTCCGGGTACAATCAGATGAAAGCGAATCGCCAGATCAGCAGCAGCAACAGTGGCGGTCAGAAGGGAGTT
Source organism: Anopheles sinensis (assembly GCA_000441895.2). Lineage (NCBI taxonomy): Eukaryota > Metazoa > Arthropoda > Insecta > Diptera > Culicidae > Anopheles > Anopheles sinensis. Next base: position 259,037 of record KE525418.1, read on the forward strand.
CCCATTAACAAACCACCAACGTCATCTTCGTCCGGCTCTTCGGGGGCCATGTATAGTGTTAAGCAGCAGCAGCAGCAGCAATCTTCGTCACTGTTTTCTCATCCACCGAGCTACAACCAATCGGTCAGTGGCCGCTCCGCCGGTGGAACAACGAATCTTCAATCAGTCACCGACCCGCAACAGGTACTCTCCGGGGCCGCCAACCATTCTGGAGGGGCTAACCCGTCGTCGAAGGGTCACTCCCAAGGCTCATCATCGGAGTCATCATCTTTCCGCCTGCTGGACGAATCGTTCGGCAAACCGGTGGCTGATCCGATGCAGATGTGCACGCCACCGAAGCAAAGCAAACCGTCGTCGATCTTCAGCCCGGACTGGAAGGATTCTCAGCACGACACCGCCCTTCCGCCACCACCGCCGCAGCAAAGTGCGCTCCCGTCGGGGAAATCCCGATCGAGTGGTCACCATGGAGGAAGCGCGTCCGGTGGTGGTGTTGGAGGTGATCGGATGCTGAAGCAACCGAAGGGAAGCCCCGGCGGGAAGAAGCAACCCCACCATGGTTCTTCGCAGGCCATGGCTGCCGGATCTCAGGGAGGGTCGCGATCGGAAACGCCGAAGAAAGAGCGCCACAGTCAGCAATCGCAGCAGAGTAAGCATCAATCATCGATGGGACACGACAAGAAACCGTCGGTACCGCCACCGTCCGGTGCGTCGCTGCCGATGCCGGGAGCTGCCAACACCAGTAACTCTCTGAAGCGAGCACTCGACGGTACGCTGCTACATGGGCCACCATCGAGCGGCAACGATATGCCAGCCGGGAACGGTGCGGCCAGCATGGCGCCGTCGCAGTTCAAACGGCCGCACCCGAGCAACGAGCAGATCCGCCAGGAGGACGGGACCGACTTCCGAGAGCAGAAGGTGCGCAAGTTTGAATCGGGCGTCAGCCAGGCGTCCTCCTTCCTGGCCGGCTCACCCTCGGACAAGCTGTTCAACTCGTCGTTCGACGCAGCCAGCACGTTCGACAAGCTGGACGACTCGTCGTCGATGTTCGACTTCAACGATCCGGGCACGCAGCTCCCGCAGCAGCTGCTCAGCGACTCGAAACCGTCGACGCTGGCCAAGAGCGGCGCCCTCTTCGGCAGCACCATCAATGGCATCGAGACGAATGCGGCGTTCGTGCGCAGCCTGCTGGAGGAAAGCTTGTTCAACGAGACGCCCAAGTTTGGGTCGCTTTGCGGCACGACGCTGGGCTCGTCCGGCACGACGGACACGACCGACACGAAGCCGCTCGATACGCTGGACATCAAACCGTCGCTGCTCGACCGGAAACCTTCGCCGGTCGACGTGAAACCCGCGCTGCTCGACATCAAACCGGCGCCGGTCGACATGAAAACTTCACCAATGGACGTCAAACCGTCGCTTCCGCTGATCGGTAGTTTACTGCAACCGGCAACGACGGGACAAGCACCACCACCACAAGCATCCACCGGTGATCAACAACAGATGGCTGGAAGTGGAGCCGCCCCGCCTTCCTACCCTTGGGGGGCCGCAGGGAATGCCAATCTTACCGGCGACGGCACGAGCAATACGGGTGCGCCTTCGATACCATCAGCACTTCCTCCGGCGGTGACGGCAACCACTGGCAACGCCGGGGATGCGATGACCGCAGCAACCTCCGATCCCGACACGGATCACGGTGGACATCGCTCCAAATCGGAGAAGAAAAAGAAGAAGGAAAAGCACAAGCACAAGGAGAAGGACAAGTCGAAGGATCGCGACCGGGAGGAGAAGAAGAAGCACAAAAAAGACAAGGACAAGCACCGCGATCGGGACCACCATCGGGAAAAGGGTGATCAGCAGCATTCGACGGGTGGTGGTGACGGTAGCGGTGGCTCCGCAGCCGGGTCCCACGGATCACAGGCGCAAGATCAACCGCCACCGGGACCGATCAAGATCAAGCTGAACCGAGCGATCATTCCGCCGGTCGTGGACGCTGGTGGAGCGGGCGGTGCGGGATCACACGGAACGCATAGCAATAGTGCGTCGAACGATGGACTGAAGATCAAAATTCCAAAGGATCGGTTGTCCGGTTCGTCCTCCCTGCCACCAGCGGGAGGGGGAGGTGGCTCTGCACACCCGAACGCTCACACCGGTTCCACTGGAAGCGGTTCTTCTTCGTCCTTGAAGTTGAAAATTTCCAAGGACAAAATAGAGCACTACAACATCAGCGCCACGAGCGATCCGAACGGAGCTGCTGGTATGCCGCAAGCTTCGTACGGTGGAACCGGAGCCGGTAATCTTCCTGCCGGTGGATCGATGATGATGGGCGGTGGGCTAGGACCGGCTTCCGGCGGTGCACAGATGACGGCAGGAGGCACCGGCACCAGCAGTAGCAGCAGCAGCAGCAGTAGTAAGAAGAAGGACAAAGATCGCGACAAGGATCGGGAAAAGGGCAAATCGAAGTCGAGCGCATCGGGCACCGACCATGGCGCACGGCAGAACGGCAGCGGAGGGATGGCCATGACCACGGGTAGCAGCAACGTTACCGGAAACAGTAGTAGCAAATCTTCCAATAAGGTAAGTTTTACCCTGTTAATAGACAGCTGGTACTAGTGGTCCTGTGTAGGTCATTATGGTCCATTTTAAGAAGAGATACCGTAACAGAGGAGACCAGGTGTTACGCTGGTTAGCAAGGCTGTTGGCCAATCATAGTTTGATAGGCGAAGGATTGCGCTGGGCTTGAATGTTGATGTGTAAAAGGCTGTGTAAAAGATTCATACAAGAAACATTTTCGAATGGGATTTCTTCACGCATAAACTTATTTATTTATTTATTTATAAACTCGAGCCATGATCTCTAAGGCGTGGGTTCGAATCCCAAACCAAGACCGGCCCCTCCCCTGTACGAGAGGAATGACTATCCACGTACACAAAGGGATAAAGTGTTGTAAGCCCTTAATGGAGCAGGCATGACCAAGAGGTCGTTACGCCAAGAAGAAGAATAGTCTAGTGCAGGTATGTCAAACTGGCGGCCCGCGGGTCGCATGCGGCCCTTTTAGACTTTGGATGCGGCCCGCGAGAATTTATTGAGATCGATTTTTTGATTTATTATTTTTTTCATTGTAAGACTGGAATGGAACTGTCTTAAACAAATGCTTAAATGAATAATATGAAAGCGAAGTTCAGCGAAGGTTTAACCGTTTAACAGATCGTCATTCGGATCGTTGACTTCCGAGCATTTATAGTATTGTAAACACAATTAATTGTGGTGGCTCTAATGTTTCTCCGTTCCTTCTTTGGACTTCAATTTGTCTGCGAGTCTGTGAACCGGATAGGAATTTTCTGCTGTGAAAATTTTTCAATTTTTGAAAAAGTTCAATGTTGGTAGATCCGTGTCTGGTTGAGGCAAAATGCATCTGTGCTGGGGTAAAATGCACCACAATAAAGGGGCAATACGCACCACAATATAGAGGCAATGCTCACCTATTAGGTGCGCAAATAAAAAACGGCCGTTTTTTCATAAGTTTATTTTTACTCGTGGCATTTTTATTTGTGGAAATAGGGTCAATCAAAGTATTGGCCATTATTATTTAACACTTTCTTCCACCTTTCGGGTAATTCGCGGATTCCTTTTCTGAAAAATGATTCGTTTTTCGACGCAATCCAGGTTTCCAACCAATTCTGGATCTCTTCATAGGAGAAGAATTGCTGGTTAGCCAATCCATGTGCCATGGATCGGAACAGATGGAAATCCGATGGTGCCAGATCCGGTGAATACGGCGGGTGCGGTAAAACATCCCATTTGATGGTATTGAGGTAGTTTTTTACAGGTTGCGCAACATGTGGCCGAGCATTGTCATGCAGCAGAATAACTTTGTCGTGGCGTGATGAGTATTCTGATCGTTTTTCACGCAGTGCTTGGCTTAAACTCATCAATTGCTTCCGGTAGCGTTCAGCAGTGATTGTTTCTCCCGGTTTAAGAAGTTCGTAGTAGATGACACCGAGCTGGTCCCACCAAATACTCAGCATAACTTTCGAGCTATGGATGTTCGGCCGAGCTGATGATGTTGGGGTATGACCGGGGGATCCCCATGATTTCTTGCGCTTGGGATTGCTGAACAAAATCCACTTCTCGTCTCCCGTCACGATTCTGTGCAGGAACCCCTTTCTGTTGTGCCGCTGGACCAGCAGTTCACACATGACGAGTCTGCGTTCGATGTCCCGCGGCTTCAACTCGTGTGGTATCCATTTGCCCTCCTTCTGTATCATGCCTAACGCCTTCAGCCGTGATGATATGGCCTGACGAGTTACACCAAGCACGGCTGCAAGCTCTTCTTGCGTTTGACAGTGATTTTCCTCCAGTAAAGCCGTCAATTCTTCGTCTGCGAACTTTTGGGCCTTCCTTCACGTTGAGTATCCTCCACGGCGAAATCACCGCTTCGAAAGCGTCGAAACCAATCCCGACACCTTGTTTCGCTTAAAGCAGCATCGCCGTAAACATTCGAAAGCTCTCGATGCGCTTCGGCTGCCGTTTTCTTCGCCCGAAACAAAAAGAGCAACACCTCCCGCATATGGCGCTTTTCCGGCACAAAATCAGACATTTTCAACAACCAGTAACTTTTACCCGCGCGAAATAATCACTAATCTGTTTACACAGTTTGATAATGTCATTCCCGAGCTTGGTTTATGACGTTTGTAAACATCAAAATCGCGCCACTAGTCCACAGTGGTCCCATCGATTTCAAAACGGCCGTTACTTATTTGCGGACCTAATAAATACATAAATCTGCATACTTGCCGAGATTTTTATATGCATTTTGGAGCTCTGCTTATAATTATGTTACAGGGTAAACAACGATTTTGCGTTTCTGTTGATATAGCGCTCTCAAACTCCCAGGGTGACCATATTTTAGTTCACTCTGGTTTCTCAAGCGTTTTTCATAAGAAATTAGAAAAAAGGTGCGTTTTACCTCAGAGGTGCATATCACCCCAAACCCCCTACGTGTTTAAATTTCGATGGCGGATAGATTCAAAAATGAAATAGTGAAACTGATCAACTCCCATTCGTTATTCTAGGGTCTATCGAACGTTCAGCAGCAGCAACAGCAGCAATACGGCATGTACAATGCAAACCAATCGGCGGCGGCGGCGGCAGCGACGGCCAATGCATTGGCAGCGGCAGGAATGGTATCCGGAATGCACGGTTACCCCGGTGGATTCGATTACCTCCAGCAACAGCAGCAGCAGTCGGCCGCGGCGCTTCAACAGCAACAGCAGCAGCAGCAGCAACAATATTACTCCCAATATGGCCAGCAGTACGGCCAGCAGCAATCACAGCAACAGCAGTACCAGCAACAAATGGCAGCAGCAGCGGCTACCGGTGCGATGATGCTGAACGCCGTCGGGGCCGGTGGCGGCGCAGGAATGATTGGTAAGCTTCCCGGACAGCCGGGTGCGGGCATGCAATCGTCCTCGCTTCCGCCGTACTACTATGGGTCGTCTGGCGCGGGCGGCGGAGCGGGAAGCAATAACGCCGGCGGGGGTATCAAAAAGTAAGCCAACACTTGACACGCTACGCTGCGGCCGTTGGTGCGTTTTGAACTACTTTTCATTAGGTAGTTTTATATTTCTCTTCAATTATACATACACAACTCCTTGTGTGTGTGTAGTGATCTTATATAATGAAAAATGTTCGCAGATCGGAACACAATAAGATTTACTTTTCAAACATTTTTTTTTAAATATTTGCTCTATTAATAATGCTATACTTTTGGTAACAAAACTCCCATTTTTTTACGGTTGCCAGTTCGAGTTCAATATATAGATATATTTTTTCTTTTACGATATATTACGACAAAGCGTTTGGCAAGTTTTGGAAAATTTACAATACAACGGTTAGGCGAGGCGATATCAAATTGATTTGCTTTTTTTTTTGTAACGGCAATCGCGCAACGAAACTTACTTTTGTTGATGATAATGATGATGCTAAAACAGTAACGTGTTTTTCGCCGCTCCCGATAGACTTTTTGTAATAATTTAGTTTTAAGTTTTGGCTCTCGCGTTTATTACTTTGAACGAGTGCACTGCTGTTGCTGTTGCTCGTAAAACGACAATGGTTATGAGAACGAAAGCGAGTAAAGGAGGAACTAAACAACTGCATCGAACGAATTGTTGTTCCGCAAATGGCAAGGAAAAGGATGCACATTTTCGATAGGCACTCTAATGCGGTCTAGCGGTTGTTAGGACCGGCAGGAACAGTAGGTAGGACGAGTGTGGTAGCACTCCGATATGGGTATGTAAAAAACCACAACTGTTTGATAGAATATATATACATATATAAACGTGATGAACTTCTATCGATGATAGGCAAGTGTTTCCTTCGTAAAGCTGTTTTCGTCGTGCGTTGATAAAAAAAAACGAGACCCAACTGGTTCAGCGTCTTCAGTGACTTGTTGAATGCTACTACAAAGCAGCGGATTGGATTTAATACCAGAAGAAACACGCACCGGAAATTGTGTTGCGGGGTCCGGAATTTACCTTTCGCTCCGTCTGAATGTGGCATTGTGAGGATAATCGAAAAAAGGCAACAGAAAAAAAACAAAAACAACCTAGAAACACTCTGTTCTATGGTGTGTTGTAAAGTGTTACGAGAACTTAATTGCTCTTCAAAAACAAAAGCAAAAAAAATATTACTAATTAAACATTGAAGTTATAATTTAAGTAGAACATCTTTGGACAATTATCTTTAACGAAAGCGGCGAAGGTAGAAGTTTGCCGACGAAAAGACGGGGTTACAGGCAGACATTATGCGCCACCACACTTCCTAGAAGTGTCCTTTTTTGGTTCGCTCTCGTATGGTGCATCGATTAAAAAAAAAGGCGCACGAAAAAAAACACATAACACATTGATTATTAGAAAAAGGAATTCAAACCGTTGAAAAATAAAACGACAACCCTCTACCATAGGATGAATGATATTGAGCGACGATAAAGCCTGTTTATCATGGCCGTGACCAACCAACCAACCAACCGGACGCTACATCTAATTTGGCAAATGGCAGACGACTCGGTACAACAGGGTCGGGTCCTATGCTCGCCTTGCCACCTAACCTAACCGCGCTGTGTCTGCTGGGAAATGTATTGTGTGTACACCAAAGGCGGGAGTGGAGAGGAATGGCCGCGTCGAGCCTGAGTCTGTGAAAGTGACGGAATAAAAAGAGATACATTACGATTGGAGGTGCGCCATCGGTGCGCTCTTGTTGTCGTGCTGAAAACGTGCGATTGGTGTGTATTCATTTACCATTTACTACATCTTTCGGCTGCTGCAGCATACTCTTCTCATGCATACATTACTTCATACTATACTCTGCCTACGGCTAATACAGTGTAAACTCTAAATGGTACCGATATCACAGAACATTGGCTTGAGAAAAAAAGCAAGAGAGAAAAATAAAATAACTAAACGGTATATGCGAAACGTCTGATTTGTACACTTTTCAGTACACACACAATATGCTCTCACTTAAGAGAGAGTGTACTAAAACTTAACTGCAGGAAAGCAATAGTTATAACCAAACCAACAACTAGTAGCAACTACGAGGTAGATATGGGAAATTTATGCATATAGAAAGTATGATACGATGCAAACGAGTCTAACAGAGAAGAGGAAAGAGGAGTTGCAAAATCAAAGCGAACGTTATGAAACCCGAGGGTAAAGGTAACCATTTGACAACTATTTAACCACACAAACTCATTGACTATATAGGAAATTGCTGAGAGTGTAAACTCAACTAATAACTGAAGATATTGTCGTAGAAAGTTCCTCCCGGAAAGGCGACACTAAAAACCTAAAGCATAACTATAATATAAACACTACAAAAAGACCCACAGCGTACAGTTTAACAAAGCTATACAGGCAGAACAAAACACACACACACACACACACACACACACTTGAACTGATAAGTCTGAATTAGATGGAAAAAGAAAAACATTAAACCGTAGTAGAGAAATGGAGAGTGCGTAAACTGAAATCGCGAAAGCTGAAAGCGATTGTTAGTCCAAGCGAGTGAGAGCAAACCGGATACAGAGCAGGGCGTAGAAAATCACTATAATCAGGAGGAAGGAGACAAATTAAAAGCAAAAAAAAGAAACAAAACAAAAATTAAACGTATGAAATATCTTGTTAAAAAAAAAGAAGAAATACCCACAACACAAATAACTTAACGCAAACAAAAACAACCCCCCATTCTTCCGCGATCCCCCTGTGCAACTGAAGAGAATGCGTAATGATTAACTTCCGTTTTATGGCAAATCCTCCGACGAGAAATGCGCACGTTTCTTACGCTGGCTGGATCGAATCGCTAATATCTATCAGCCTTTGTCATTACCTTAACCAAGCTTTACGTTTACCTTTATGTTAATTAAAAGTGCGTCAAACGAAAGCGTTACTGAAGCTCGCAAACGGAGAAAAGTGCGCCAAAGTGAAGAAAATTAACCAGTTGCTAGTTGCAACAGAATGCATGATGGCGTCGTTATTGATGAAAAGAAATGGAACCATTCTTTCGCTTCGTTTCTCGTAAAGCAGAACGCCAACCATCCAAACGATATGGCAATAGAAGAGAACGATCCTTGTCCTGCGAAAATGCCCCGCGGAGAGAAGTGAAGGATAAGAAAGGATTGGATGGGTATCATCCTAGAATCGATGCTAAGGGAGGGAGATTTATAAACCAATGGAAAACGAACAGAAAAAAACAGGATATAAAAATAAAAAAAACACACACAAAAAATCCTTATTTATAGTGTATATTTATTAGGCTTAAGTGCGGCAAGTGCGTATGTAGCAAAGAACTTGCATGGGTTAACGATTCGGTTCTTGAATAGAATACTTAGGAGTCCTGAGTTGTTTCTTAATCGTTTATAAAGCATATGGTATAAGTTAATTATGTTTAATGTCCTTTAGGCTGTTAAGTAAAATAAATGAGGAACACTGAAGACACCGCCGTTGTTCGTTGATTTTCATTTCGGAACTGTTTGTTTCAGTGGTTTGAAGATTTTGAAAATTTATTTTTCCAACACGAAAAGTTTGAAACCGTCCGGTACACAATCTTGCACGCAATCTCGACGACGATACTTTTGCCGGACGAATTCGCACTGACAGCCTGCTTCGTTGAGTTTGTAAGTAGAAGGCTTGTCGAAACGCAAGCAGCGTGATTCGCCCGCTGCACGATTGCAGTCTTCGACGAACCGCCGGACGCGATAGACGTGCGATCGTAGCACACCTGTTTTTACTGTTTTACCGTAAGAAGACGTGGGATTTTCCAGTTCCCCCGAGTTGTAGGTTATTTAGTTTGCGGTGACATGTTGACACGTGGTGTTTGGTGATTTTTCCAATGCAAAACAAAACTTAAAAAAAAAACCCTCCCCCCGTCGCTTCCTAACGGTTTCGATGGAGAAGAGCGTGAACGACGAACACAACATTAGCTTCCCGGTCGTGCCACCGGTTGGCGGCTAGTTTACGCGAGTTTATTTATTAATTTTATGCGCGAACCTCGTACCCCGTTGCGTGCTGTTTTTCATTGACGTGGGTCGGTCTGTTTTGGAACTGTGTGTTTTATTTTTTTCCGTGCGTCGAATCGCGCAGAACGCGTTCAACATGATGCGCCCGTGTTGCGGTGAAGCGTGCACATGATTTGCTCGAAGCACGGTTCTTTTCCGTGCTAGTATGTGTGTGTGTTTGTGTATGTGGGATTGCATTTTCGTACGTGTGCCCGCCACGTTGCTTTAATTTTTACCCTCCATGTTTTTTGTACACTTTTGTGGTTTACGTTAAAAAATTATCATTTCTTAAAAAAAGGCCTTTAGATAGATGTTTTATTTTCTAAATTGACTATAAAAGTTTAGCTAGGAATTCTATATCTACTTTTCATGTTATGAAACTAAAAAAATAAAAAATAAAATACATAATACATATTTGTGCAGCAACAGAGCCACAACACGTGATTGATACAACACGACAATTAATACATAAACTTTCGGGGTTTTAAAAAGTATGCTCTTTACAGCAAGTTTCCTTTAAAGTGATTGAAATACCGATACAGTGAAAAACAAGAAAACAGATAAAGAATTATCCGCGCCACCTGCAGATTGCACCACAATTGGAAAGAATATTTTCCGAACACCGATTGACTGACAGCACAATGTCAACGAAACTACCGTCCCTTCAGGATGACGAGCGGTTTGCGCTGATGAAGGTAAGTTGTAGGAATGATCCAGTACAGGTGTTCGATACCCTCGCCTCGTGATAAGATAACACGTTTTCTGCCCCGTAATGTTTGCCGCTCCAAAAGGGGTCACGTACCCGTTTTGTTGTTGTTTTCTTTTGATGTTAAAAAAATATTACTTATCAACGGATTTTATTTTGCGCTGCTTAAGGGCTTTATTTAACCAAACGATCTTTTTCATATGTTTCACATACTGGAATGTGGGTGGCCTGACGAATTTGATAATAAAAATCAAATTCTTCTTTACTTTCTCGTAATCCTAAAACCGGAAAACAATGCAAACCATTTTTCTAAAGCTCGGTTAAAGTCACATTCGAATAAGCTTGCTCATGGCTCCACCGAGTTTGTGAGAGTATCGAACAAACGGAGTTCGTACGCATCCGATTGATAGCATTTAGTGCACTTTGGGTGCAATTTCATGCAACGCCACGTAAAAAGAAAAGTAAAACCCTTTTCGCACCGTCCTCCGGTCGTCCGTTCCGCCAGCTAGCGACCGATCGCGCGATCGTGTCTAGTACAATTAGAAAAATGTTTTCCGGCACTGGCAGCTGGGAAACCTTACTCCACCTCATGGGGTATATGGGGTGCAGGGTAGAAAAAAGGAATACATCGTTTTACCAAGCGTGTAAAATTAGTGCCTCGATTAATGGTGCTCGATACGACCGCCGATTGGACGCACATCCGGGTGCGATTTTCTGGCAACCATCGATAACGCTCCGCATCGAGTTTGACATGCTACCATTTGTGGAGCATTAAAGTGTGCTTTAGGGAGAATTTCAGTTGAGATAATTAGTTGATCTGAATCAAAAGATAAGCGTTGAGCATGGAAATAAAAACTATAAATGTGTCGTATCTTGTACAAAAAACACGAGGGCTCTCATGTCATTGTGGAAAGCACAGGAGTTTAAAATTGGTTTTTAAAAGCACTGTTTTTCATCATTCTATTCTATTTCAACTCAAACCATAATTATATTTCAACGACTTACTCAGAAAGGTATCTTGTTACTTAGCCCAAGAGTAAAAACAAAGCCTATCGATAATTGTTACCGTGCCATATCAATAAATACACAATTGTACATTTTCCAATTTGAATTGTAATTGTGTACCACCGACCGAAAACTGTGAGATGACTTGCACAGTACATTTGTCCACGTCATTGCTATCTTATCGTGAAAGACTTTTATAGCTCTAATCGTGATAACAGCGGCATAATTTTATTGATTAGAGAACGAGCGGCTCTTTTTCAGTTGGAATGATACTTGCTTTTGGATTTGGAAAAATGGAAAAATCAGAAAGCCTCAACCTTGACACAACACAATCCGTTCTTTTCCGAATAGGTTAAGATTCCCCGCGATATTAGAACACGCTCGAAGCATGTTTTTGTCGACCTTTTTAGTACGCTTTAGCCTTTCCTTCCTTCGACGGCCACAGCCTTCATCGTGGCGGGCCAAGGGTGGATGCGCAGTCCGAAAAATGTGCGGCTCGATTCGATCGACCGAAAGCGATTCAAACTCGAAACCGGCTGAACGGCCAACGCGCCAACGAAGATTGCCTCATATGTGGCGCAGCGTATACGGAAGTGTGCGAATGTGGCTATAGAAACCGGCCAACGGCGCATCGCGGGTTGTTTATGAGTTTGTCTAATTTTTTATTGTCGGGTTTTTGTTTTTTGACTTTATGACTTTCATTTCATATTTGGTTCACGCGCCAAAAGCAGCTACATTCACTTCCTTCCGTAACCTTGACGTCGGCCACGGACGTCTGCTTCGAAGACGAGTTGTGTGCGTGTGTCTTGTTGGAATCCACTTGTGGTGTGATTCATCGCGGATAGAAGAATATTAAGATAGCCTGAGCATTCCGCAGATAGTGACGACTTATGTTTTGCATGGTTTAACATTCTTCTGCATTCATTCAAACCCACAAGAACTGCGGAATAATCCCTACATCATAAAATAAAAACTAGAAAATGAACATAAATATTGTCCAATATCTTCATAAAAACTCAAAGCGATCAACAGTTTAATCAAAAAAGCCAAATTGTTGAAGTAGCTCCGTTGAAGTCTTTCGATCGTAAAAGCGACGAACCCTCCCGTTACTTTTCAGATAAGTCGTTTACTGGTCGATCTAATCTAACTGAAACAGGAATGTAGAATAATTGCTCTACCGATACATGTAGAACACTGCAAATTACCTGTAATAAATGTTTATGACGCACTTAGAAGCCTTGAAAATGTGAAACTCAATAAGAGTGTTTATTAGCTGCTGATTTACTGATCATTGTATTTAAATGATCGCTTTGAGATACTAAAAACACAACCAATCCAAATGATTGAGCATTTTTGTCTGATAAGTGTGTACAACGGACGGAATGTGATTACAATTGGAGTGATTAGGAACTTTTAACTCCCTCAATACACTATGCGTTAGCATTGTGTGCCCCAAGGTATAGGATTTTCGCACCGTCAGCAATTCTTGCGCTTGAGACCGCTTCTAAGGGCAACTTCTAGCGAAGAGAATCCATCCTGCAAGTTGTTGTTGAAGTTGTTGTTTGACTCCGTAGCAAATTATAACAGTGAAGCTGGTAATTATTTCCACATCATCGTCCACACCGGTTGATTGGTCCAATCGGCGATCGGCGCATTCGGCGGTGGCGCTAATGACGATCCGGAAGCAAGCTATCAGTTCAGTCAAACTACCATGTTTGAATGACACGGAAGGTTTAGCGTTTCGTCGAAAAGGTGTCTCTTTAATAAATATTTATAGCTTAACAACCACTATCCAAAGTATTTCCTACATTCAGCTGTTGATTTAAGCGACCAACAAAGTCGTTATTATTTCGCACAGAAATTTTAGAACGTACAATAAATTTACAAAATTAATTTATTCAATGACACTGTCTGAATTCATTAAATTTGTTTATGTTGGGTCACATATTTTAACATTTAAGACGAAGATTAAGAACCCAAAAAGAAGAATATCAACTACTTCGAGCGAATGATCAAACTACATTGCGATACTTCTTGCCGTGGGTAACATTAGTCAAGCGCATCGGAACCAAAATGTCGTGCCCTTCTGGTCGATGACCGTTCGGTTAAACTGTCTTGAGAAATTTACCGGCCGCACACTGGCGATTAATCCAGTCTGTTGCCCATTTCGCGAGAGGCAGGGAGGTGAAGAGCAAAAAATAGATTAGTAATCTGCATACCCTTGGCAGACCGGACACTCAGTCACTGTGCCAATGGGGTGGTTGGTGTTTTTCCCCCGCCTTCTAATAATTCATTCACCAGCGAACGAGCAGCTGTTTACCGGTTCATCTAGTGCCAGGGTCTAGTTGGTTGTCCAGCGTGCACTATGGGACAGTGCCACATGCCGGGGGGCTAACTTTTTTTTCGTGAGTTTGTGAATATGCCACCAAATGAAGGCATTTTTTCTCCTTGTGTAATTGTTATTGGAATTTGATTCCAAATGATTTTCCTTTCGCACTGACAAAGGTCGTTTTGACCATGCACTCTTTCTTCTAAATGTCTTACCGAAGATATGTGTGTTTTCCCCCCGTGCAACCCTTTGGCATCGGCCAGCAAATAGTTGCCCGATCGGGTGACTGGAAGGGAGTCAATAATCGGTCATGGTGTTCGACTTGTGGCCCCCTCGGATTGGAGTGGATGCTGTTGCGCGATCCTAACTCCACTCCTCCACGCAAGCACGGGACAGTGGCGGTGTTTAGAAAAAGTTGCTCACCTTCAGATGCAGTTTTCCGCTCCGACTCGTTTCCTTCGGCCCTTCACATCGCAGCCCCGCGCATGTGCATATTCCCGTGGCATCGTTGCGGGTTGTCTTGTTTTTCCCGACATCGTTATTTCCCCAGCAGTCGGGGCGAAGTTGGTGCAAGACAACCACTTCGGTGCATTTTCGGCCGGCGAGACTCTCCCGTTTGGTTATGTTTATGAAAACGCAACCACGTCAAGGTCGGTCGCTTGAGAGAAGTGTTTGAACTTCGGCAGGGAAGAGGGAAAAAACCCACCGGGGACCGGTTGTATAATGGTTAGTAAACGAGTTTTCGTGAAAATGTTAAAACCTTTCTGTGGCGGCTTATGGTTAACTAACGACGCCTAATTTGCATGCCGTTGACCGCTTACGTCGCGGTCAAAATGTTAGTGTGTAACTGGTTGGGAAGGTAACCATAATAATTTTTAAATATTTTGTGTTTTTATATTTTACATTGTATTTAAGTATGGTTTCCGTTTCTATTTTTGAGGAGCTCAATGAGAAGCTTAACTTTTCCTGTATCCTATAAATAACTGAAGTAGGTTAACATTTTTATATTCACAACTGATTTTCAAACCAAAATGATGTATAGCGTATGAAATTGTTGAGTCGAATTGACTTACAAAGATCGCTTTTGTATGCATCACCATGATTTGAGACGCGCTGAGGGAAAAGATGCACGTAACGACTAAAAATTATCTGTCAATTGGTGACGATCGTGAATGTGACCGTTTCGAACTCCTGCGAGAGCACGTGCGTCCCGACGCTGCTGAGATGCATTACTAATGAACATCTTTTCGAGCGGGATGACAAATCCCTATCGGGGCTTCCCAGTACGCAAATGTTGCCCTCCTTGTCAATGCTATCAACCTCGAGCCGGAAGTTTCTTTATAGCTTACATTTTATGCCCGCGGACTTAACGCGAGGAAAACTGTTTGGTGTGAATTCTTCTTCATTGTGATGTGGCTTTCATCCGCCGGGTAAAAAGGGCTAATTAAAGCCATTTTCTAATCATCATTAGCTTTCTCGAACCGGCAACGCAAGTAATAATATCAATGTTTGTTTATTGGAGGTCATAAAAAAACATGCACTATGCGAATGGCTATTGTTTTTGGTCTGATGGTTTTATGATTCAAACCCTTGAGGGTGCACAAAAGCACTATCTAACATGAAAGTTTATTTGTGTAGCGGAATTTGGGGCAAGTGTGCCACCTTAATTGATTCGTTCTGTAACTTACTAAAATCTGTTTGTTGAACCCCGGCTTTATTTTTAGTACATTTTCACAGGTATTTTTTCACTTTTCGTTGAGTTTCAGAAATATAAACGCAGAAACATCTATTCCAAAATTGTTTTAAAAACGGTTAAATCATCTACTGTTCTGTGCTTCGGGGCAAGAGGGCCACCTTGCTTGATTTAATGGAAAAATTGAAAATCTTACCATATGTGGCGCTTGCATATGTCAAAAAGAGCATTTTTATTACATTTTACAGTCTCATAACGACCCAAACTTAGCTTCAAACCGGCGACAGGAATTGTCTCCTTGAGTTTCTGTTATTTGGCCAGCATTTTCACGGTTTTCCATTCTGGCCGCTAAAAAACTTGTTTGGGATGTAATCCGCTTGTATTTGAGCACTCTCATGCTTCACTGTTAATTCAACAAAAAATGTATAGTTTTTGGCAGCTTCACTCTTAAGAATAATTGCGGATACAGGGATGGCCTTCTTGTCCAAAACATTAAAGGCACTTTTGCTCCAAAAGTTGACTTTTTTCACACTCAGATTTTTCCGTGAAAAATAATCGATATTTTTGGCCGGCCCCTCGAATCACTTTCTCTTTTACTCAACTTTGCTAAGTGAATCACACTTTCCCGATTTTTTATTTCAATGGGTTTTGACAGCATATTTAATTTAGTGGAAATATTATTAAATTACACTCCATTTTGATACGCAGCATAAAATATATGATACAAATGTAAAACTATTCTGCATTAAGCTTCTGAACACTATATCTAGAGAGAGGGGTTAACTTTTCTGTATACTACATTTGGTTATTTACATTTTTTCTGAAAAAATGCCTGTTGGCTCACTTGCCCCTATGGCATACTTGCCCCAAATTCCGCTACATTCGTTTTCTTTTGTTCCATTTCTTGATAAATAATATGTAAATTTTAGTAAGGTTCGTTTGTAAGCATGGATCGTTTGTGGAACAAAATTGAGAACCTTTATATTATTTATGATAAATTATATTTTGATACTGTATTTAAAACCGCTATACAATCAAAGGATCTTTCTCACAGTGTAAAATTTTTCATCAACAAAATCTTTCGATAGCATGAATCGTAATTCGGTCCTTCCGCCAATTAAAACGAAACATTACGAATGGATTGCACATTAGCTGCCTTCATGTCATTTATCATCTTTACATTACATAATAGATAAAGCTTTGCACAAAGCACGTCGCACAGGGAAATGGTCCGGTCCATGAAAGGTTTCAAAGGTGCAAGGGAAATCTATGCTTTTTATGTCGCGATTTGAAACGTGTCCGAAAGAAAGAGCCCTTTCTTTTGCACGGCTCTTTTTGTCGAAGAAAATAAATGAAAAGCATTTTGTACAACCTGTGCAGTGTCAATCGATGTACTGCAGTGCAGCGGGTATTCAAGATGTTAGTTAACATTTGCCTTGAGGTTGAGGAATGATGGTAAAGACAACAAAAGAAGCATCACACTTAACGTCAACTCGTCAAACCCAATGCGAATCACGTTCCCAGTGGGGAATTGAATTTGTGCCGGAGAGTTTGCACTTTGCCGACACTAAACACAGATGGCACATAGATTATTGACTGAGGTCTTTCCGTTCACAACCCTCCTTCCCCCCATTGTGCATCTACTCGATCGCACCGGATCGGGATCGACGTCTCGGTTTGACCCGCGAAATCACACCCGGTGTCCGACAAACGCTCGCGGAATCTATGCCAAACAGTCGTTTCTTCAGGTGTGTACAAGAAAAAGGTGGTGGCGGAATGGTCGGTTTGCAGTGTGAGTTTCGTTTTGGTGCAATTTTTGCCAGCCCCCATTGATGGATGATGATGATGATGGGGTTGAAAATGGGGAAAAAGCCAGAGAGAACAAAACAAAAAACACCCTTCAATGCGCACAAATAAATTGTGCGAATTGGAAGATGTTTCGGGTTTTGTTTTTCTTTTCGTTACGGCCTGCAACAGTTGCAACGTGCGTGCATACCATGCGGGGTGTTGGGTGCTGTTGCAATTCTAATGCGCTTTTTTTTGCATTCGTTTGCTGCCCGATGCGCAAATGTGAACAAACGTACCGAGTTATTAAGGTGGAAAAATGGATTGTAAATGGACAAACATTAATCCACAACATTTGTGCAATAATGTTTTCGATGGGGAAAGAAAGATTTATTTTCTTATATTCAAACCATTTTTATCACTTCATCGAACGCGGTGGAAAAGAATATGAAAAACAAACCCTGGTGAAAGAAATGATAGTGTTATGAAAGTGAAATAAGAAAATAAAAGTTATGAAAAAATACCCTTCTTTTCGAAGCATTGACATGTTTTTACTTTCTCCTTTCTCTCCGGGCGAACAAGGACCGCGAGAGCCTCTTAACCTAATTTATGTTATTGGGGCGCAATATCACTCTTTCCTGTCAACATGGGATACTTTCTTAATTTACATTCACTACGCTATTCACTACCAATGCCCTTCACATGCTCTAGAATACAATTTTTCGTTTAAAAAGTAACGGGGTTTAATTTTTGACGTTTTTTGTTCGTTCGAGTATCTACAATCCCCGAAAAAAACCCTCGGCGCGATTTTCGGGGATTTTGATGACCAACCGCTAGGCCGATTGCATTCCGTGGCCATTCGATTCACGAGTTCGGCGCAAATCGGCGCCAAATTGCGTAACGCCAGCCAGCCAGCGCCAACACCAACCTGATGCGGTGCGCAATGATCGGCATGGTCTAGCTATAGGCTTGCGTAGGCCAATGCCAGCAGCTGCCAAGGTAAATATGATGTCGGTGTTGCAGCTTAAACATGCGCACACACACACACCGTCGCTCACCGTCTTTAGGGAGTTGGAAGACCCGAGGACCATGCGGATGATAATTCGTCACTGTTGACACTGACCATTGGAATGGACAACATGTTTTAGCTCGCGACGGGTGGTTTGCCTACGGATTTCCCTTTATGATGTTGGGTATGGCCGAATTGGTAACGGTATTAGGACTAGATGGTTCCAAAAAGGTGAAGAAGTAGTTTTTTTTCTTGTCTTCAAATATCAAAGACCTTTACCTTGAAGGCGTCACATCAATTTTTGGTCCACATCGGTTTACTGACCGACGGTGGGCCAGCGAATGATTCGTGTGGAGAAGCAATTGAGTATTTTTACGCAATAGGGTAATGACGCTCAATTCAGCCTCTTGCGTTGACCTTGCAGTAAATGATCGTAGCTTTTTTCGAAACTGCACCAAACATTTTTAAATTAAGTATTGATATTGAAAATGTATTTTCAAAACCTTTATCAAGTTTTTAAACAACACAATTTCTTGGCCTAAAACTGTTTTACTGTTGTTTTAAAAAAGGTAAGGGTATCGATCATTATAAATTATCTAATAATTATCTAATCATGATTTACATAAGTTTGAATTTTATTGAAAAACTTATCCTAAATACTCTTTATATGATCCTCGACTTTAATAAGGTGCTGTTAATATTTTTTTATTTTAGTTTAAATAAATATTATCCCAACGAAGACTGACTAGTAGGTCTTCGTTAAATGTTCATTGTTGTCCTTCGCTTAAGGTTGGCTCAATTATGGCGTAGGTGCCAACTATCGTCACAGCGCTTAATTTATAAGGTCACCCGTTCCTTGATCCCTTCGGGTATGCGACCATTGTTTATGAGCAGGGTTATGCGAGGTTCAATATTGCCGGAAGTGGAAATGACCACCGGGAAGATTTCTGCTCCATTCTACAAGAAGGACATCGAGCGCGATGCTGTTGAAAAATTGTGTATGTTGGATACACAAGAGATGTAGCATTTTACAACGCTATTTATAGTTCAATTGGGTGCAATCGGCGTTTCGTTGCAAATATTCACACCCTTCCGGGAGTTGGCACCTTTCAGCTGAGTAAATACAGCTGCACCGCATCGAGTTGCAGTTTTATTGGCCCGGTTTTGTCCCAAGCTTGATTTCATGAAAGATGAGCTTCGATTGAAATCAGCCTCCCAGCAAACCCGTCCGAGCCGAGCCGAGGTTCAAGTGCAGTTAACTTTCCATTTTAATTATCCATTCGCTTCTCTCCTTGATCTCTCCCTCGATCTACCGTACTTTAACTCCCATGAGCTCGCGGATCGATTCGCGGGTCATTTTGCTGTTCTACGTAATTAACGATTATCTACCAACACAACAGAAGACGAACAGCCTGCGATCGAGCTCGATCTACGGTGGAACCAAGCCGAGTCGTTAATTTATTTCTCACCTTTAGCTTTCGCCCCCTTGGCAATTGATTTTAAGCCTCAGGTGTAGCTAAGATTAGAGTCGGAGGCTCCCTTTAGTAGAAGGCTTCCAAGCACAATGGGGGTGTTTCGCGTTTGACCACGAAAACCACCTTGCAATCGATGATACGCGGCGTGTAAGGTCAAGCACATCTCATCGCACACATCTTGCCTTTTCTAAACGCACAGAACACACATGGCCAAACCGACGGAAAGGGTCATTAGGGCAGCGAGTTTTGTTGTCTAAATTAATCTTCTCTAGACATTCGCGCCACGCGCACGATTAATAATCGTCGACGGCACCGTGTTTGGCGTGTTTTAATTGCCAACCTCGACATTGGTATCCTGGAGCTGGAAAGACCGGTGACATGCTCGACGCATCCGTCGCGTGTTAGCAGTGACGTCGGTGCTCCACGTCGGAGGTCGGTGTGGGTTGGGATGGAACAAGAGGGGGAGAAATGTCGCACGGTTCGCAGATCAAGAACACGGGCGTTCAAGGAACGACCATCACCGTGACGGTGAGAAAGGCCCTTGCGAACCAACTTGACTTCTTGCCTCTTTCCTTCCTAATGGGGTTCTCTGCTCTGGGTTGATATTGAACCAAATACCACCGGATGGCTGATGGTCAGCGAGATATAGCCTGCGAATGTCCACCGACCGTTGCCACAAGTGACCTTCACATTGTCCATGCGTTTTCCGCTGAATTGGGATAAGCACAACCCCCCGGACGACCGGTGTTCATTCTGGTTCCGATCGTCTATTCCTTGTACGGTGATTACGCAGCATCTCGATCGGCCCAACTGATGACGTTTGGATCTACTATCGTATCTCACACCAATCTCCCTTCCTCTCTATTTCGTTACAGTTTCGTCGCCAGGTGGCTGACATACTAAAACCGGAGCACGATGATTACTATCTACTACGCTGGCTGCGAGGTAAGCGAGGGCACCGGAACCGGTTCACAGATCGGCAACATACAACAACACCCTGCACACAGGGAGTCCAGCACACTTTCCAGTGCTTCAGTTTGTGCTGTGTGGGTTTGTGGTCGGTTGCAAATAATTAGTCGTCGCGTGAAGAAGTAAATATTTGAACTAACAACACACCACCCGCTCTCTCTCTTTCTCTCTGCTCCGCTCGGCGTGGCATTTATACACCAATTTGGAACCGCGTACTTTAGTGCATTGTCAACGGGACAACTGCAAGTGCTGCGAAAACAAAAATGCGTGGCACATGCAAGAGGGCACGTGGCCTCTGAAGAATGATAATTGCACTCGGCGACACGCTCGCCGGCCGTCTTGAGAATCGGTCGATTTCCATCTCGGAAGGTTAAGATTATGCAACGAACCTCCCCCCGGTGAAGATTTGGAAGTGAATGGACAATGCGAAAGCTGCGACATTGCGCGAAAACCAAATGCGACGTTTGCAATCGTTAAAGCTAGCGAAACGATGTGAAAAATGAATGCCTTTTTCATTTCGGTTTAAAAATGGATTTTTGTTTTTCGGTAATTTTTCCCACGACGCGCAAACATTGCAATGGGTTTGAACTAACAGCAGAAGGGTTTTTTTCTGAAAAATTGATTCTAAATGTTTTTTTTCATTCGTGGATGTGTGTAGAATTAGTTATGATTTAACTACTTGGCAAAGGTAATACAACATAATTTGTATAGTTGAAGCATTCTTTAAAATATTTAGGACAACAAAAAACCTCAAGTAAATGTAGGACAAAGTGGTTGTAACGTAAACGTTTGAGTCTGAAAAATTCACAGTAAAAATGTGTAATGTAATGAAATATTCACGTAGCATTCTAGCTAAGTTTCAGGATTTTCACGTCAATTTTCTCTAAATCTCTAAATTTAGAGAGCATCATGAGCAGAAATCGCCCGAAAAAATTATGTTGTTCTTAAAAATCTTCTCATATTGAAGGGATTAGATACAAATACTCGTACACTTACTAAAGACATCTTTTAATTTTATTTCAATTGAGTTTTTGTTAGAATATCTTCAATTGCTGAACCAAAACCAATGTGGTGCTATTTTTACTTCCAGGCCATTTTAACGAATTATTTTACTGAAACGCTAATAGATACGATCAAATTAATACGATCGTAAGCCACTGAAAACTTGTGAAACTAATTGACCTAACGTTCCAAACTTAAAAAAGCCTTATTTTATGGAAATTTAAAAGATATCGGCAAAAAACAGGATGGTGCTATTCTTGTCCAATCAGTTTTCATCAAGGAAAGTAAAGAAGCAATAACCGAAAGCTGAGAAGACCCCCAAACTGGCGGGCTTATCCCGTAGGTAAAACAATTTTAAGTTTTCCAAAGCTATATTCAATAGGACATTTTTTTAAATAAACTAACTGAACTCAAGGTTTACCATATTTTTCATTCGTAGCTCACAATTGTTAAGTTTTAGATATCTCACACTAAAATATCTTATGAAAATATCATTGCACAAATCGAATTTTGATTTGGTCTGTTGTCTGAAAATTCAATAAGATTTTTTTTAATAGTCAATAGTGTGTTATAGCTATGGATACTCAAAATTAAATTAAATTTAAATGTCTGAAAATTTAATTTAATTTATGTAATAGTCAACATACTCCTATGAATACTCAAAAATTAATTAAATTTATGTGTCTGAAAATTTAATTAAATTTATTTGAATGGTCAATAGTGTGTTCAAGCTATTGATACTCAAAACGTATCAAAACTAGTCGAATGTTTGTTACCGGGGAGTATTTTGCCCCATGATTCGGACCATTTTGTCCCACAATTTTTAGTTTCACGTGGAAAAAAATGGCTCTTGAAAACCTTGATTTAAGTGACTTTTTGATATGTTTGATGTGATTTAAAATGATTAATGTAGCAGACATGTTAGAGAACTGAAGTGTGAAAATAAGGGATATGGTTTTTGGCTGCTGTGACAAAAATGTATGTTGATTAGCTAAGAACTCTCAGAACTGGACCAATATTGTAGAGTTTGTTTATCTTTTCTTCCCAACCCCCCGCCAGCACGCCAGTGGAATCCGGACGCGGCGGAGAAGATGCTGCGCGACTCGATGAAATTCCGCGAGCGCTGGAATACAGATGAGATCGCCAAGTGGCCGACGCCGCAGATCCTGCGCGACTACAGCCCGCACGGCGTGTCCGGCTACGACAAGGAGGGCTCGCCGATCATCATCATCCCGTTCGCCGGGTTCGACATCTGGGGCCTGCTGCACAGCGTGTCCCGGGCGGACATCATCCGCATGACGATGCAGGCGCTCGAGGGCTACATGCAGCTGGCGTACGAGCAGAGCCGCAAGACGAACGATCCGGCCAGCCGGCAGTTCGTGGTCGTGTTCGATATGGACAACTTCAACCTGAAGCAGTACATCTGGCGGCCGGCGAGCGAGGTCGTGATTTCGCTGATCAAAATGTACGAAGCGAACTACCCGGAGATCCTCAAGTGCTGCTACATCATCAACGCACCGAAGGTGTTTGCGTTCGCGTACAACATGGTGAAGAAGTTCCTCGGCGAGTACACGATCGACAAGATTCGGATCTACAAGCCGGACCGGAGCAAGTGGCTGCCGGCTATCCTGGAGCGGTGCGACGCGGACCAGATCCCGGCGTACTTTGGCGGTACGCAGACCGACCCGGATGGCAATGTGCGGTGCGAGCAGAAGATCTGCTGGGGCGGCAAAGTGCCGAAGGAGCTGTACACCTCGAAGGAGGACAGCTTCAACAACAATCTGTCGTTCACCGAGACGGAGATCCGGAAGGGTAGCAAGCTGAAGCTGACCTTTGACTGCGAGGATGCGGGCTGCTTTTTGAAGTGAGTTAACACTAGAATCCAAATTGGGGTCATTTTGACCCAAGCGCGATTTTCAATTTTAATATCTCAAAAACGGCTGAATATTTTTTCAAATAAAAAAAAGGCTTGTCTTAAAATCCAAAGACTGACTATCCCTAGAATGCTTTTTAGGGGTCATTTTGACCCCTGTTTTTCAACACGCTGTAACTTCAACAATTTTCAAAAAGAACTGGATTTCGCGAATATCAAAAACTGAAAAAGTGCAATTTTTTGCGCGAAATTTTTTTGAAGTAAAAACAAAGATGTGCGCTAAACCACCTTTAAAAAATAATTTCATATTTTTAAGAAAGCAAATGATGGCACAAATTGACCACAAAGGTACAACATAACGCCAATTTCCATAGTAACGCATCGTGACGCTTGCGTACGGAATAGTGGAGCAAAGCAGAGGAATCAATCTTTTTTGCTTCACACCGAGCTAGCGGAATGCAGAAGGAGTGCATCAAAAATCCTCAAACGCCAAAAGATAGTCTACAAATATACTTAAAAGTAGCCGTTTACGGATTTAAAAAATCTTGGAAACTGACGAAGTTACAGCGTGTTGAAAAACATGGGTCAAAATGACCCCCAAAAAACATTCGGGCAAGTTTTCAAATCAATGTATTCTAGTGTTAAGTCCTTCCTAGGCTTGAGAACCACTGACTATTCATGGTATCCATTAACATTCGGTTTAATTTCGCATGATTAACACATTCCGTTTTTTTCCAGATGGGAATTCCGTACGTACGACAGTGACATCAAGTTCGGCGTCAAGTGCGTCAACAAGAAGACGGACGAATCGATCATCGAGGTTCCGCTGAAGCGGGTGTCCTCCCACCAGGTGGACGAGTCCGGTTTCATCACCTGCCAGCCGGGATGCACCTGTACGTAAATTAATATTTTCACGTAAATATTCGGTGAATAAAATCCTTCTTCTATTGTTCCTTTCCCATAGATCACGTTCTGTTCGACAACTCGTACTCGTACTTCAAGACGAAGAAGATACGCTACTCCGTGCTGATGACGGCGCCGCTGAGCGATGTCGAGCAAACGATGGCCCCGGTTGCGGTAACGGAAGAGCTGGTCCCGGAAGGGGAAGCCGGTGGCGAAGATTGAACAGTACGCCCCCCCCCAATAACCCGCGTCTCCGATTAGTAGTCATACCGGAGCGCTTCGTACTTATAGGGCCGGGAGGGTTGGTTTTCATACATACATTTGTATTTTCGTTAGGATCATTACAGTTAGAATTTGTATAGACGTTAACGTATTGTTTGTTTCCCTTCCCGGAAACGATCGACACCAATTACTATTTGCTGCGTGATAGGGAGAAGCTAAAATGAGTACACGTTTAAAAAAGGGGGACCGTCGCCATTCGTTTTCGGATCAGGCGCAACGGGGGCGATATATAATCGATGCACACGACGATGCCAGCAGATAGGGTCGTCTCCCTGTGTCGACGTTTTCTTGTCAGCATTTTTTCGATTGCAAATTGGGATCAAACCCAAGTTTCTTCTTCTAACTTTTTCATCTGTGAACCAAAGATGTTTCCTCCTACCCATTTCGGAAAATTTTTCCTTCACAATAGCACACTTTTCCGACTTTAGTTGCTTCCTTCTGCTACAATTCACACTTATCGGAACGGATGCTTTGGGGTTTCCCGCGGGGTGGGACCTTGTGCCCAAGATAAGTGCCTTCTATCACTGGTGATATTTGATTAGATTAGTAAGCAGTGTTTGACCACATTGACCATTAACCATTTCAATAAGAGTAAGGCTGTTAAAAATATGCGTATTGACGGGTGAATAAAATGAAATGAAATAAAGTTAAAATTGAACACGCGGGAGGCTCATTTTTGGTGGAAAGAAATGATACCGATTGACCAATTTCGGACACAGATTCAGACACTCAAAATAAGTTTCACCGAAATTTTAAATAGCAAAAGTTTACTATATTTTACATACGAATTGTTTCAGTTAAATAGTTTAGTTTGAGTTATAAAGTTTACCCTCTGTGGTTATGGTATTAACGCTTTTGATTTGCTCCGTCATCCCTTGCATTCGCTCAATTCGGACCGCCTGGTCCACCACCACCCGGGCCACCGGCTTGGGGACCTCCGCCGGCGCCACCGACCATACCACCGTAGCCACCCGGTTGTTGCATTTGTTGCTGCATCGGAGAGTGCATCATTGGGCCAGGGCTGGAGCCAACCTGGGGAGCGATCTGTGGCGTCGGACCAGCAATCTGGCCACCCATTGGTCCACCGGGACCGCCGGGACCACCACCCGGTTGCATTACACCACCGAGCTGGAAGAAAAAAGGACGATTGAATTTAAAAACCTAAGCATCGGGAAAGGTCTGTTGGACGTGTCGGTCGATAGGTACCTGCATTTGAATCTGTCCCGGTGCTGGAGGTTCGTTCGGAAGCGTCAGTGTAAGCAGCAGGTCGCGTACGGCCGGGAACAGCGAGCACTCGTCCGGAAGCAGCACCGTACACTCGGAGAATCGACGCAGATGGGCACTGACCGCACTGGTCAGCTGGGGCGGCATCGGTTCGCGCCGTTCGGCCAGCGTCGTGTGGTTCATGTTCATATCGTACACCATCGGCAGGAGCATCGTGACCGCGTCCTTCCACTCCATGTTCGGCAGGTACGGGACGCGCGTGATTTGGATGAAGAACAGAATCTTCTGCCGGTGCGACAGGATGGTGGTCGTTCCGACCGGCACGATCGGTGTGGCCGACGGGGGCATGCGCAGCACAAACTGCACGTTCCACTTGTTGCCCTGGCCGAGCTCGGGCATCAGATCGAGACGCATGATTTGGATGAAGTCCATCAGCACCTTCGCCGGCAGGATGAGCATGCGGGTGAAGCTGGTCATGACGGCCGGCCGGTAGGGTGGGGCGGCCACCCGCTGATCGAAGAACTGCTCCAGTATCTGCAGATCCTCGGCCGCCCACTGGTACGGTGGCTTGCCGTCCATCATCGGGCCCATCGGCAGCTGAGCGACCTTCAGGTGGAGCGACTGCATGTGGTTGGGATTGAGGAAGACCTGATACTGCAGACAGTCCGCCTTAAACACCACGACGCCCGGTTCGTTCGATGTCATGGCCATCAACTGGGAAAAAAAAAGAAATGAACAAAATACATCATTATAACAGAATCTGCTAAGAATCTGAGTTAGAATGAGTGTTGGGATAGAATAGGGATTCGAATCTGTACATGGAATCAATTCCCAACTAGGGATGGCTCGAATCACAAACAGGTATTTGAATTTCAAACAAAGACTCGAAACGCATAAGAGTCATTAAAAAGAGTAAATGAACTAGCGCGAAAGTGTGTCAATGATGTTTTGCATCTGGTTAGGATTTTAATTCCATCTCCTTATTAGGGATTCAAAGCTCGGTGGTAACTACCCAACGAGCATTCGACAGCTTAATCAGCGAGTTCCGACAAGCCAACGAAAGATTCATGAATTAATTAGGAGATTCATGATTCTCACGAATCGGATTCAAGATGTGGTTCATGAATCGAATCACTCTTTGTGAAAGATGCATTTGCATGAATCTCAGCGAAAGATTCATTAAGTACAACACTAGTAGTAACTCTTTAATTCCCTCATCGGATTCAGATCCTTCCTTGCAATTCGAATCGCTGTCGCGACTAGCAACGCTTTCACTTCGGATTCAAAACCCTGCGCGACTAAGAGCTAGTTTTCGCGCTTTAAACCACAACAGAGTAACTGAAAGATTCGAATAATTGTGATTAATGCTGTGTGAATCTGATTCAGATTCATGAATCTTTGAAAAGAATCGATGAATCAGAATCTTGATGCTAGAGATTCATGAATCTTCCAAGATTCTTAAAGATGGTGAGGTAAGTGGAAGTGGGAACCCTTTTTTGTTGATCCAACGATCCAAGTTAACGAAAGATGCATGAAGATTCGCCAAGATTTGGGAAGATTCATTAATTTGGAGATTCATGGATCTCTCTCCTCGGATTCAAGATTCGGTTCATTAATCGAATCACTCTTCGCGAAAGATTCATATGAATGAATCTCGCCGAAAGATTCATTAAGCACAACACTCTGACTCAAATCTCTTAGTTATTAGTCTCATTACTTACTGAGATGCAATTTTCGATAATTGATCTGCTCTACGATTTGAATTACTTACACTATCCTCCTGATGGATGATACGCTGCAGTTGACGGCGCATGAACACCGACCCAAGGAATCGTTCCAGCGGGCTCAACTCCGGGCCGGGGACTTCCTTCTGCGGATGGGATGTGGCACGGCACAGCGTATCGAGGGCTTCGTATGTCAGAAGCGTCGGTATTGCTCCAGCCCACGAGCGTGCCGGTAAAACACGCGATGTATAATGAGCTACAATGGGCATAAATCGTAAGTAAAAGAGAAATGGCCAGTGTTGGTGTTGGCGATATGTTGCTTACTTTGTACTTTATGCTCCGGACTCTGTCCGGGACGGGGCGATGGTCGTGGCATACCGGGCGAACCGGGCCAGTTCGATGCGGCGGGCGAGAGCGCAGCGAATGGGCTTCCGTCGGTGTGGTTCTGCATGTACGGTAGGTTGCTCGGACCGGGCGAGTGGGCCGCCATCGGACTCGGCTGTGCGTTCAGTGGGGAAGACGGCATGAGGCCTCCGCTCGGCGAAGGATGTGGCATGTGGGAGGCCGGCGGGGACGTCATGTTGAAATTGTTCATATGACCCTGCTGCCCACCTTGGCCACCTTGCCCTTGGCCTCCACCACCGCCGCCAGCACCACCCGCTCCACCTCCACCACCGATCGGGTGAGGGCTGGCGGGTGTGTGGGGGTTCGAACCGCTCGGAGGGGTCAGAGGGGCGGCAAAGCGTAGTCCTGGATCGCGTGGACTCTGTGGACCACGCATTCCGGCCGCGCCCCCGAGGAATGTGTTCGATCCGACCGAACCGGGTCCTTGACCACCACCACCACCACCTCCGGCACCACCACCACCGTGACCCGAGGGGTCTTCCATCGTCACCGGAGACGGTGGGTTGTCATCTTCCGACTGTGAGCGTCGCCGGAAGACGGCCGTTTCGTCGACATACTTCGAAAGGAACCCTTTCAATCCCTGCGTCGGTGTAAACTCCTCTACCACGTGGCTACGATCGAAGCGACTGTAGGCACCGTCGCGAATCGTACAAAGGCCACCGCCTCGGAACCGTACCTCGAGACAGTACACACCCTGGAAGGAGATGCGCAGCAGATTCGGTGACTGCGGGACGATGCAGAACGACAGGACCGGGATCTTCGGTGACTGCAGGATCGCTAGGTGCGGTATGATCGGGAGCTTTGCGATCGAACTGAGCGGTTGGTACGTTTCGTGCAGGATGTGCACGATCTGCGCCAAGCTGTAGTTGTGGTTCAGGTGCGCCTGCAGCTGATCGCGCATCATCGAGTGCGCATTGATCGCACTGTTGCCACCGGCGAACACCAGCCGGAACTCTTTCGCGTCCGTGTCCCAACAGATGCTCACGCTCACCTCCTTGTTCGGGCCGTACGCCAGCAGAAGGCTGGTGTAGTTGTACGATCGGATCGCGACCATATTCTGCAGGTTGTACTTTTCGTTCTGCAGCTGCTCGCGGAACTCGTGCACCAGCGTGTACAGGTAAACGATCTTCGACCAGTCGTTCAGCAGCTGATCGACCACCTTGCCGACCGACTCGACCGGAAGCATCTCGTACTGCAGGTAGACGGCCCGCCGCATGCCCTGCTCCTTGTGGTGGAGACTCGGTAGCGGTGACCCGTAGAACACCAGCTCCATCGTCCAGAGGCGTGTTTGGTTGCTTTTGTTCACTTGCGCCCGAACGGAAACCGACAGGAGGCGCTTGAGCAGCGCATTCCAAACCTGCTTGTCGAGCGGTGGAACGTGTACCGTTTTCGGTTCGTTCGAGGCGGCCGCCTTCGCATCGGCGTTGGCATTTGAGGGACCCGGCTGTTGCTGTTGCTGCTGCTGCTGCCCCTGGCCACCTCCCTGTTGTCCTTGCTGCTGCGGTGTGGGAGGAATTTGTGGTGGTTTCGGTTGTGGAAGCGTCAGTAGCTTCAACACAAGCGACGTCGCGTTAGCCTCCACCTGTAGACCACCGTGTGGAATGCGTCGGTGCGAGAACTCCTTCGCCAGCGCCACGAACGGTAGCTTCTCGTCGCACATGGCAACGACGTGCGCCAGCTCCGGGATGAAGTAGGCGGGATAGATGGTTTTTTGCTGCTTCATCGCCGGACCAAGGCAGGCAACGGAAGTGCTCTCGACGGCGGACAGCTTGCGCTTGCTGCAACCGGCAATCGGATCGTCGATTACCGTACCAGGGCCGTGCGTTGCGACGAACGTATCAAACTCGATCATGGAGAGCACTCGGAGGTACATTTTTGGCATTGTTGCTGCCGGGTCATTGCCGGGTTGAGCTCCGGACGATGAGGCTTGTGCGTTGGCGACGTTCGATGGTCCGTCCGGTGATTGTCCTTCCTCGACGGACGATGGTTTCACCAGTACCAGGTAGAACGTGTACGTCATCTCGTTCGGGCAAGTTTTCTTTTCCTTCAGTTCAACGATCTAGTGGGCAGCGAGAAGGAAAATTACGTTAAACACATCAAAGAAGTAGGCTTTGAATCTTAAAATATAATCCGAATGCCAAGTTCTAAGATTCGGTATGTGATTAACCCCTTCACAGTCTCGCCAAGTTGAGAAAATGGCGCAAAAAATTGTCACCCTTTTTTCTTTCAGTTTTGGATAGTTTTTGGGCTAGAACATCAGAAAAAATTATTATTTTCACAAACATTTTGGGATTTTTAAGAAAATAGATGGTTAGTTTGTAAGCAACTTTGAACGTATTTTTGTTTGATACAGGATCGATTTTTGAATCGATATTACACAAAATTGGTTCTAGCTTCATTGATTTGTGTGAAATGCATGAATAAACATGTAAAAACACGTATGAGCGTGTTTTCGGTGCAGGTCCACTCGAAATCAACACCGCGCAACGAAAATAGTAACAAAACGTAAGACAAAAAAC
>KE525419.1:3551-19550 GCA_000441895.2 Anopheles sinensis
AACCTTTTTCCTCGAACTCAAGCAGTTGCTGATGGACCTTCTCCTTAAGGCTCCTGTCCTTATTCATCCTGCGTTCGAGACACTCCAGTCGACGAAGAGCCATCTCGAAGCTGTCGGGAAGTCGTACATCGTCCTTTCTCCACAAGAGTCCAGTCTGGAACCTATCGCCGATGCGTTCCGTCGTTGTTTCCAATAGGTCCAAAGCGCGCTGATCCTCGGGGCTTCTCAAGCAGGGTTTACCAACACCAGCTTGCTCTATACCATAAAAGCCTTGGATGGTCTCTACAAGCTCACGGTCGGTGGCCGCGCACTCACAAATGTGGAAGGAGTGGTGAGTCGGCGACGGCGAACCTCTCCGTACACACACCAACCAAGCCTTGTTTTCACCGCGGTCGGTCCTTCGCCAGGACCTTCTCGCATCTTTAAGGGCACCGCCAGCTTCAAGTTGTCCAACCCTATCAGAATACGCGGTTGGGCATGCGAGTAACTGTCCAATGGCAGGCGCCTGAGGTGAGGGAACTTCTCGGCTTCTTTCTCCGCCTGAAATGACTGAGAAGGTAGGTTAAGGTGCGTCACTGTGCGAATGTCTCTCACTCCATAGGTCCGTGATGAGCCGACTGGTCCGATATTGAGTTCCACCCGCATCGATCGGCTTTCCGTCCTCTTTCCATCCCCAGTCCAGGAAATGCAGAGTGGTTCATTCTTTCCGGAGGCTCCCAGTTGTTCGGCAAGGTCGTGGTCCATCAGAGTCAGCGAAGATCCCTCATCCAGAAAGGCGAACGTGTTGATGCTCGCCGTAGGTCCCTGAAGAGTAACCGGGACAATACGGAATAGCCTTCCGGTGCCGTCGCTGTGATGGTAACTCGCCGCCGATGTCGAAGGTCTGGGCTGTTGGGCCGCGTGGAGCAAATGGTGATGTCGAAACGTGCAACCGTCGATACCACAGCGCGGGCTAGTCCTGCAGTTTCGTCGTCTATGTTTCCGTAGGCACTGAAAGCATAGCAACAAAGCACGTGCTTTCTGCCAACGCTCGTTTACAGTCAGGCGGTTGAACTGGTCACAGTCACTCGGTGCATGACCCTCCTTCGAGCAAACTTCGCACGCCGTGCCACTCGGCTCGCCAGGTTGCTCACTAGGACTGCGCAACGAGTGAGCGTTCACGTGCCCTCGCGTTGTTCGAACTTTGTCCGCCTTCCAGAGTGACTCTGACACGACGGAAACCAAACTCGTCGCATCCTTCACTAGCTCGCTCATGTACGTCCCGAACGTAGCGAGATCCACCATTTTTTCGTTTCGAATGTACCGCGCCCACTGCAACGCCTGGTCCTTCGGCAGCTTTCCAACCAGTTCCTTTATAAGCGTCGGATTGTTTAAGTGAGCCCTCTCATTAGCCGCAACGATATGGTCAGCGAGCGCTTGTACCGCCATACCAAACTCAATCAGGCTTTCAAGCTTCTCCGTTTTTGGCGCGGGCATCCTCCTTATCCGCTCCGATAGCACTTCTATCAGCTGATCGGCTCGCCCAAAGCGCAAACGTAAGGTTTCGATAACGTCGGGCACCACATCGGGAAGAATAAGCCTACTGCGCACTGCTTCCAACGCCGGCCCTTTGAGGCACTTCTGCAGGCGCAGCATATTTTCCCAATTCGTCAGCCCTAGCATTTCGGTGGTGTGACGGTAATGTGAGTAGAACAGAGGCCATTCCGCTGGGTCACCCGAAAACGAAGGCAATTCCACTGCGATAGCACCACAATGCCGACGCTCTCCGCCGGTAGCCCTTTGTGCTATATCGCTTGCCTGGGATGACCCAGCATCCTTTTGTTTGATGTCGGACGAAGCGGAGGCAGCAGGAATACCGCATGGCTTTCGCACTGGCTTCTCCGGCTCGCTGGAATCCATGCGAACCGCGTGCACTGTAGCCCCAGTTTCTGCTCGCTCGACCTCCGATGACCCGTCAATGGTCCTAACGGCTTCATCAAGCAGCTTTTCTTCTTCTTTAAGGAATTTTATCTCCAGCTCAAGCGCCAGCCTTTTACGCTCCGCGTCCCTGCGTTGGTGCAGTAACGCGAGCTTCCTGGACACCTTCACTTGCCCCCTAGAGCTTCGGAAATATTCCCAGGTGGGGGGTTCGGGGTGCTGCTGCGACCGGGGTCTTTGGCGTCTCCCGCCAGTGAATTCACCGCGCTGCACGTGGTGCAAATCCATGCACGCTCCGAAACTGACTCTCCCACACCTGCACACGAAAGATGCCACCAATCATCACACGCATCACATTGTACGAACGACGTTTCGTCCGTTGCTTTGCGACACCCGGTGCAATTCTCACTTTTTCCCTGCATTTCACTGGATCAGTTTTTTAGATTGTTCGGATTTTAGGAGAGAACTGTCGCGTGGTAGTAATTCGTACTCGTATTCAGTTCACTTTATTTTATAAGTGTTCGCGGCGCCGCCGCACTAAAAACTTTGCCGTTACCACACTCCGGGGAATCTCGCAGCACACGTCCACTCGTCAAGCTCGTTCGCACCGAAAAGGATCATTTCCGGCCATCCTTATCTCGGGCGAAACTCCTGTCATGTCATTGTGTCAGGAATTTCGCCCGAGTGTCATTAGTGCGATTTCGCCCGGTTACACTTATCATCATGAGTTTGCCTGATGTGCAGTACCAATAATTGTTTCGCACTCTCTCAACCATCCAACTGCAGTTTATTGTCCAAAAGATAAATTGGAATCAGTTTGACCGGTTCAAAAAGACGGTTGCAAACTTATTGGACTATGTAATTTTAAAAAAATTTATAAGTTCACGATGTTGGAAAACAACCATGGAGACAGAAATTCAACCGTTCAAACATTTGCAATTCAACACAGCCGAACCAGAGAAATGGTTTTACTCTTTCCAGTGTCATGTATATGTATGCAAAATCCACAAACCGTAAAGCTATTTTTAATTGTTTTAACTAATTTATTCGTAAATTGTTTGGGATAACGTTAAAAGTGCATCTCAATAGGATGTAAATTAAACCGATTAAACGTGTTAAATCGTACCATTGTGTTTGCAGATTATTCTACACTTGGAATTGTATTGTATGTGCAATTTATCTAAGCTCGTTCCGCTTCCACGCCAATACTTTTAGCTTCTGTGTTTTCTTCGCCAACTAACCTATCCTGGTCCGCCACTAAAACCTCTCTTCCTTGCTCTACCTCCGTTTCCCCGACGGACTCTCCTACGACCTCAATCCGTTCGATTTCTACCACCGTGTTCGCTCCACTATCAAAGCTAACCTTCTTTTCGATCGGTGCCTTCGTGCTTCCTCCGCTGCCGATCGATGACGTGCTGATCTTACGCTGTGCATCAGTCGTTTGCGTTTTGCCAAAGGCTGCCACCGTCGGATCACTCGTCCCTGAGCCGGCCAGGTTGACGCTCGAAAGGAGCACCGAAATCTGCTCCGCAGATGGGCAGCTAACGATGGTAAGGTCGTCTTTCGTGTATGCGTTCAGGAGAAGGATCTGTTCCAGTTTGACAAATGCACCGATGATGTTGTTCTAAGGGGAGGAGGAATAAAAAGGCATTAGCCCCATGAAGGTGTGGGAAACGAATCGCACATCCTTACCCGTATCGGTCGGAAGAGGATAAACTCCGTGTCCTTGTTTGCCAGATACAACTGCATCGATCGTTGTAGCCCGGACAGTTTCGATTTGATGTTGCGTAGGCACTCCTGAATGATGGAGCTAATTTGCTGCGGGGCGGCGAACGGTGCCATCCGTAGTGCCATCCCCGTACTTTGTCCTACTGCACCTCCGCTGGCCGCACCACCAGTAGCTCCTGTCTTCCCAGTATTTGGTTGATTTTTCACGTATCCTTGAGCCGACTCGATAAACGTTAGCACCGGACCGACCAGCTGCCTCGTCGCATCCCGTATGAACGTTTCACAAACCGTCTTCAGCTGTCGGTCGACATCCTTGCGCGAATCGAGCAACTGTTCGCGCACCTGCGGCGTACCGTCGAGCAGAAACTCCAGCAGCGCATTGTTCGAGCCGAGCGAAAACAGTTGCTTTCGCTTCTGCAGCAGTTCGTAGGCCGCCGTACGCACCTTGCTGAAATCGAGACTCGTTTCCTTGGCCGTAAAGTCCACCCGGAACGGGGCTATCTGCTCGCGCAGGATCAGCAGATGCTTGATCTCGAACAGCTCGCCATCGATCGTGGTGCGGCTCTGGGCAATCTGGGCCGCCGCCGACGACACGCTGTGGATGCAGTGCGTTAGCGCTTGCTGGGAAAGGCTCTGGAAAATTGACTTATCGATGCAGCGGTACAGCCGCGAAAGGCACACCAGCGTACGGCGCACGGTCGGGTACCACATGCCGTGCAGATCGGCCGGAGAGTTTCCCGAGCGCACCTTCAGCGTGTGTTCGGCCGTCGGCCCGGCCGGTGCATCGAGCGATGTATCCATCGACACGCCGGAAGTGATGGAACTGCGCGAATCCGCCCTCCGCAGATGCTGGTGCGGGTTGTGATGGTAATGGTGACTGTTGTCCTGCAGCGACAGGGCAATGCTTTCCATCATTTCCAGCTTTTCCGGATACGCGAGATCGCCTGCCGAGGGCTTATAGTTCCGAATATCCGATTCTAGGTAGTTTTGGGCCCGAAAACCGATTCGCTCCTGTACGTCTTGCAACAGTTGATAAACAATCTTGGCGAAAGCTTCCAGAGAATCGGCTATGAGAAAGAAAAAAGGGAGAAAATCATTCACTATATCGTAAACATTAGAGACAATATTCCAATCTACTTACGACTGTACGTCACGTGTTCGTCCAACATTTCCACCTTTAGTATACTACAGATCTCGGCCAACGTTTCCAGGTGATCAATTCGGATAATATACGGCCGAAGTGTGTCGTAAAGAATTGTGCATAGTCCTTCCATGTAGCCACTGGGTGGGGGGGGATTTAACAGGATTAAAGAGGAATCTTAATAGGACTACAACTTATACCTACAGCAACTGTCCACTTGGCTTGGCGAAAAACTGGTAAAACAGACGATGTTCGTCCTGGGATATATGCACCATGAAGGCACAGGCCGATCTCACCAGCGCACAGTGATCGCCCTTGTGCTTTTTGGCAAGATCTTTAATTGCCTGATCAACTCCGGTGCTCATTATCTACGGAAAGAATAATAAATTAGATTAAACCACATTCGTTCCTTTTCAATTTTCCTTTTAAATCGTCTTTACCGCCGCACGCTGTGTAAGATAGGTCTGATGTAGTTCCCCCAGCAGCTGCTCATAGTCCGGGCTACGATCGAGCCGCTCCTCGATCATGGCGGTGATGCGTTGCACGCGCGAAGAAGATGCTTGAAATTTTCCGTAGAACAGCGCAAACGCTGCCTCAGCGGAACGATCACCCACTTTCGGTTGCTCGAGGGCCTCCAAGGATTTGGGTGCACCGGATCCTTTCGGGGCCATCACTTGCGCGGTCGCATTTGAGAGGATATTGGTGACGTACGTTTTCATCATTTGCGTCGCCTTGGCCAGACAGGTGCGGTACTTTACACTGTACGCCGATGCTTCGCTGAAGTTAGGCTACGGGAGAAAGGAGTTTCCTTTTTAGCAAAGAAAAATAACACCCATAAACCCCTCCATACTTACATTAACACGCATATACTCGATGCAATCGTCGATGGTGTTCAGGATATCCACAAACGTATCGTTTGAAACGGAAAACGTTGGATTGTGCAGCCGCTGGGAAATGCTTTCCGCTTGCGTGAAATACTTTAACCTCTTCCGTATCTCCTCGCCCGTGTCGGACAGCTTCGTTTGATCCTGCAGCAAGCTTTCGCTTGCCTCGTGCAGGGAGGATGTTTTCTCCGAAACGAAGTTAAACTCCTGCGTCAGCTTTCCGAGCGATTCCAGCGACACGTCGATCTCCTTCAGCATCTGGTCACACTCGCCCGCACGGGATCGCAACTGTTCGTAGTACTCCAGGTACACATCGTCGAAATGTTCCAGGATTTCGGCATCGATCGAGTTGTACCAGGAAAGAAAATTCTGCGTCGAATCGATGACGCAAGCGGATTGTTTGAACTGCTCTAACGATGCCGGTAGCTCCTCCGTTGGCTCGCTGGATTTTTCCACCGCATCTGCCGGCGTCTGGGAAAGGATAAGCAGTTCCGTTAAACATAGTTGGACAACCTTCGAAGGTACGCACTTACCTCGCCATTTGGTGCCACATTCCCACTGGCCAAGTCGGAGAGACGGTTGATGAAATCAGTCTGTGCGGAACTGAGCGGCGCCAGGGGGTTTTCCTTCAGTTCCCACTGTACTAGCTTCGCTTGAATTTTGCGTAGGTTCGCATTGTCCGCCCTAAGTGTAGCGGTGTTTTCCATTTTTCACGAAATTCACTAAAAACTCAACCGGACGGCGCGACGTGTTATTGTTTACAATTTTGGGATGACGTTGAATTGTTGGCATCTGATGACAGTTGATACACTTCTGGTAAAAAGTATAAGTACTTGTATTATAAACATCTTCTTTTAAAATCTTTATTTTACATTTTATCATGCAGATATTTCGTTGAAAATAGTTTATTTTGTTCACTATTTATTGTATTTCACCCGTTTCTTTATTTCAACAAGATAGGAATGAAAAGATCCATACGCCCGTTTCATCGCATCAGCTGATCTTCGCCTGCTGTCAAACAACACCGGGTTTATTTTGATTTCACAATCGTTGCTTTGTCGCTTCCCACTAAAGTGGTGCGTGTTTATTTTCTACGCAAAACAGCATCCGCTTCTAAAAACCACACTTTCATCGGCTATTGCGTAAGAGCAAGAACTGTTTTGGCACCATTTTGGCTGCACGTCGAACGCGAAATGAACGATATACGCCTACTGAAGGACCAACAGCGTGATAAGCATCCCGGGTTCGATTCGTACATCGAGTGTTCGACGCGATCCTTGTTTACCGGGCTGGCGACTTTCTCGCTCGGGTTCGCCGGCGTTTACTTCCTGCAGCAGGTCGGACAGCGCTACCTGCCGTACACGAAAAAGGGCAACATTCTAGTGGCGGCCATCGTTTCCACCGTTGCCTCGTACAAGGTAACGTCGGACCGGATGCGTGCCTGCCAGGCACGGTGGATGGCAGTGGAAGACAAGTACAGTGTGCTACAGGAAACGCTCGATACGGCGGCACCGGAAGGTGTAGCGTCAAAGGAAGTGTTGGTTTAATCCAAACAACAGAATGTTCCGTTTATCCAGGGGCACAATCGGAATGTTATTCCGTGCTGTCGATCTACGGAATG
This sequence comes from Anopheles sinensis, assembly GCA_000441895.2. Lineage (NCBI taxonomy): Eukaryota > Metazoa > Arthropoda > Insecta > Diptera > Culicidae > Anopheles > Anopheles sinensis. The sequence continues at coordinate 10,843 of KE525419.1, forward strand.
GTGGAGAAACCGTGAGGCAACATTACATCAAGACGAACCCGACCGATAATCTACTCAAATGGCAGCAGCTGACACAATTCTGTTTCTATCGTCGAAAATACACCGATTCAAGCAAGTACAAAGGAGGGAAGGTGGCGGGGCAGCGCCATAGGGCGATCAACAACGGTCCGGAAGACACCGACGAAAGTTGCTCAGAAGAATCGATTGAACGTTCGGAACTGATCGATGATCGAGAGTACGATTCGGTTGCCTCCAGCGCCATGCACGTGACGAAACGCATACAAAACGTGCAACACGTGGCCATCATACAACCCTACATTAAGTGGGGACCACGAAAGAGCACGACCAAGCCCGAGTTGTTGCAGCAGGAAGCGGAAGCGCTCGTTCGTTCGCTACCCAAGTGGAACATCGAACTAAGCTTGAAAATTCCTGTGGATACGCTGGACAAGAGGCAACTTTTTGGAACTGGAAAGCTGGAGGAGCTTAAGGAAATGTTAAGAGCTCGCCAAGAAGCGGGAACACCACTGACGTGTGTTTTCATAAGCAAAGGAACGCTCTCCTACGGACAGAAGCACACCCTCGAGCAAGCCTTTCGCCTACCGGTTATGGATCGCTACTCGATCGTCGTCCAAATCCTTCGCCTACACGCTGTCAGCATGGAGGCGAAGCTGCAGGTGGCCCTAGCCGAACTCCCCTACATCTGGTCGCAGGTTAAAGATCAGGAAGGATCGTCCAAGGGTTCGGGCCGAATATTCCTCAGCGATTCGCAGCGCCAGATGCTACAACTGCGCGAACGCAAGCTACGCCACGAACTGGCCATGATTCGGTCCCACCGGGAGCTGCTGCGGAACCGACGGAGGCAGAAAAATTTCCCCGTCGTCGCCGTCGTAGGGTACACCAATGCGGGCAAGACGTCTCTCATAAAGGCGCTTACGGAGGAGGCAAGTTTGCAACCGCGTGATCAACTGTTTGCCACGCTGGACGTAACGGCTCACGCCGGTCGGCTACCGTGCAAGCTTGAGGTGCTGTACATGGACACGGTCGGCTTTATGGCCGACATTCCGACCGGACTGATCGAGTGTTTCGTAGCGACGCTCGAGGACGCCATGCTGGCGGATGTGATCGTGCACGTGCAGGATTTGGCGCACGAAAATTGCACCGAACAGAAGGCGCACGTGGAGCGCACATTGCGCACGTTGATGCGCAACGGTGAGCGGTCGCTAGCTCCGGAAAGGATCATCAACGTGGGTAATAAGGTGGATTTGGTGGAAGATCGACAGGAGGTAATAACTGGAGCCGTCAGCGAAACCCCGAACGGCGGTCGATTACATCTGGTTTCCTCTAAAACGCTGCACGGAATTCACGAGCTCCTGCTGGAGGTGGAACGGAAAGTACTCCAGGTGACAGGCCGGCAGCGGATGGTAATAAAGGTTCCGATGGGTGGCCAGGAGGTGGCATGGTTGTACAAGAATGCGGCCGTCACCGAAACGGCGGCCGATCCGGCCAACGCCGAGCGGTTGCTGGTGAGTGCAGTCATAACGGAAGCAAAGTTGCAACAGTTTCGACATCTGTTCGTTCGAAATCGAGCCACTGGATGAGAAGAAGCGGAAAATGTGTAAATGATTTTTTGTAATACACTTTGTTTAGTTTAATAAATTTGTGTAAATCTTTTTATGTTTAAAGAATTCATCCTTTCTTTCTCTTTAAAAAAACGCATTGTTCACCACGTAGGAATACGTTAACATTTAAGGTATTTATTATCCTCTTTCAATTCGTTTAAATTCACCGACACATTCGAGTCACCGAGGTAACGGCCACCGTAAGGATAGGGGGATCGTGACTAAGAAGGGCTAGTTGGGAACCAGTTCCACCACCTCGAGCAAAGCGTTCGCGAATCATTTCAGTGTGTCGGAATCTAATCAGCTGGCAGAAAAGGGTTATAAATGCAGTAAGATATGCTCTACCCCTGGGGAGGGTTCTTTAATTTTCCCCATCGTTGACTATTGTTTCTTCTACGACATTTATTACTAAGTGGTGGTAAAAACGAAAAAAACCCAAAGTAGGCTGTTAAATACTGTAGTCAGTAAGTGGGTGTTTTGCGAAGAAAAAACGATGGCAGGGACAGAGAATTGCAGCGGGAGGTTTTCTTTTCTCGTTTGTTTGTTATACTTGCTTTTATCTTCATCGACTCTGTAAAGGAATGTTGGCGGTCTCGCTGAAACCCTTCGTTGCTTTCAAATCCAAGCCGTTTTAGAACGGACGAAAAGAGGCGGACTGATTGAGAACTTCCGGAACACCAAAACCAAACAGCTCTTTGCAAAATGGTCCAAAAAACGTCAAACACGGATGGGAACCGCTATCCTCGCCTACCGTCGTTTGGCATCCTACTTCTGCTCCGCGAAAATCGCTTTCACGCGCTCAAACACCGTGTCCGGGTCGGCGCTGGCGTCAATCTTCTTGACCAGCTGCTGCTCCTCGTAGTGCTTGATGATGCCGACCGTATCGTTGATGTAGGTGTTGAAGCGTTTCTTCAAACTTTCCGCATTATCGTCCGAGCGGCCGCTGCTTTCGCCCCGCTTCAGGCACCGCTCGGTGCACTGCTGCTCGGAACACTCGAAGAACAGCACAAACTGCTGCTCGACCTTGGCCGACATCTTATCCGTCCAGCCCTGCAGGTTGTCCTCGTTCCGGGGGAACCCATCGATCAGGAACCGATCGTTTCCGGTGGCCTGTGGGGTGTTGGGATGGCAAAAAAAACACAAATCAATTAATGAAAATATTCTTATTAATAAAACATCGAACACGCTGGCGCTTTAGGTTGTGTTACGCGTGGTGTTTGGGTTCTAAAAATATCTCTCCCTACTTCGGGTTGCGTAAAAGTGCGTGTCGTGAACTTGAGAATGTACAGTTTAACCCCCACCGAGGCCACCACTAATTCCGATTGGTTGGCTTTCGATAATAACGCGATTGATTGTGTAACAATGTTGCACCGTAAGGGATAAGCGAACGAAACACCTCTCCCCTGATAAGTCTTTTCTTGCCAAAAGAACCAACCCAATTGAGAAGAACACATTTTTTCATGTTCTTTTCATTCAAAAGCTTCTTAATTGAGATGACCTAATTTTGCGTTTGCTAATTATTATTCTGCACACACCGTTCCTCACCTCTTTGGTTTTGTTCATGGCGTTCTCCAGCAGGGCGCAGGTAATCTCCACCGGTACGATCCGTCCATTCTTGATGTTGTCCTCGATCAGTGCCCCGTACTCCGAGCCCTCGCGGTTCCGCTCCTCACGCAGCAGATCGCCGGCGGAAAGGTGCGTGTAGCCAAATTCCTTCACAATCTTTTCACACTGCGTTCCCTTGCCGGAACCGGGCGGTCCAAGGACGAACACTACCTTCGGTTTGCTCATGCTGACGCCTGCTGCTACGTACGTTCGAACTAGGGTTGATGTAGTGCTTCCTGGCAACTGTCCCGGAGGCTTGGCGATAAGTTTCGCGCGGTCTAACGCGGTTTGCACGAAGCGTTGTTGTCTTCCGATAACCGGTGACCAGCAGTTTTTCAGAAGGTGCAGGGTCGAGGATGCCGAACGACTGACGATGAAAGTCATAAAACGACGGAATGAGTGTGCGCCCGGACACGTCAACGTCAGCCACGGGATCCGACGGGATAACAACACCGATAAATCGATTGGCTGGGGAAAAATACTTCTGGCTGTTCCTGGTTTGTTTCAACAAGTCCACCTGTTTTTTTTGCGCAAGTTCGACTACGGTGTGGTGTTTGGCAAGGGCGGGATCGGAAGAGTCGATCCCATTTGACGGATTCGAGTCAGATTCGATTAGTTTCGGACTCAATTTAATATTCAGGCTTGATGACGCATCGTCGATTTTTAAACACGATATGAGTTGATTTAGAAAAGATGTGGTGGAATTCCGTTTGTTCGATGTAAACCGTAAAAAAGCTAGCATAAAATCGGCCTGAATAAACCACCACCGTGTTGTTCTTTAACTCCTAACCAAACGTCAAAACCAGCTTGTGTTGCTATACCTTTGTTATTATGTCTCTTTAGGGGTCTTACCGGCTCATCGTTCACGAAATATCAAGAATCGATTCAAATGTTTAAGAGCTATTCGTGAAAGATTAAAAATAAATTATGTCCTCTGAACTCCGTTCCTGTTTGGTGCAACTGAAGATCTACTTGGACACGCAGCAAGTTCCCAGGGCGCGCAGTGTAATTGCTGGCATCACCCAGCTGATAGTGGAAACGACAACTGAAAGCCAAACTGAAAGCGGTAAGTAAAGTTCCCGCCAAACACAAGATGACGTATTTCCTGTTCAGTTCAATAAAAAGAGGCCTTTTTAAATTGTAGAATACAACTTAGAATGCCTATTCGACGCACCGAACAGTCTGATCGCGTTCCTGCAACGTTCATTTAGCAACGCGAAACAACTGGCGAAGGTGAATGAAGATGTTTTCGAACTGTTTCGCAAGACGATCGAAAAGCACTCCACCATGCTGCGCAAATGGATGGGATCCATCGTAGCGATAACGCTGCGTTTCATTCAATCGTCCTCCGTGACGGCCCGGGAAAGGGAGCTGGCTACGTTGGTGCTGCAGGACGGCATCGCGTATGGAAGTCTTCAGAAGGACAGCTACGAACGGCTCGATCTGCTGGTGGAAGAGCTGCTTAAGGTGTTCCAGCAGCGTAAGCTACCGAATCGCTTTCAACAGAACCTGTACGAACTGTTGGGTCAGCTGGCGAAGCACTTCCCGGAATGCGTCACCGAACCGGACCGGCTTCGTGATGCGTTTCTGAGCACCGCCGAAAGTCAGCTGTTGGAGGAAAACTATCCCTCGCTGGTGTCGCTAGCGGGTGCAGTCCGAGGGTTGGATATGTTCCTGTTCCACTTCGCTCCCTCGCAGGAGGAGAAGGAGATGCGCCAACGGTTGTACCTGCTGGTGAAGAAACTTTCCATCTGCGACGAGGGTCGTTCGGAGCGAATCGTGTTTAGGAATGCACTGCAGCTGTTGGCGGACCACAGCCAACTGTTTACCGTGCACCTGTACGAAGATCACGTCCACTGGCAGACGGTTCTGGCCGGGAGGTGGATTAAGTCCTCGAATCGGGACGATCGACAGGTTGCCCTGGCGGCCTTGTACGCGTTTCATCGCGAGGTAGCACGGGTATTGTCGTGTCCGGAAACTGTTTCCGATAGCCAGCGTGAATGTCCACGGACGAAGGACGTACTGAATCAATACCTGGCGTACTATCGGAAGCTACTGAACTCCACCTCGACCGAGCGCTGGGAGATGCGTATCGCAATCCGAGGGTTCGGTATCATGGCCGGACCGTGCCGTCGCGTCTCCGAGTCCAGTGTATCGCTCAACGACCTACTGACGGAAGTGCTGGATCGCATTGAAGGTATCTGCGGTCGTCCTTCGGCCGGTGATATGCTGGAATATTTGCCCGACTTTATGCAGGCACTATCGGAAATTATGACACACGCCCTCGAAATAAGCACGGTGCAGCTTGTTTCCGTACAAACGATGCTTGTCGCACTGATACGAGACTTCTACCACCTTCCTTCCGTGCATCACGAGCCGATCGTGCGGTCGCTACTGTGTACGCTGGAGAACATCGGCAAGCTGGGAGGAAACGCCCTAGATCAGCTGCTCGACAATGTGTTCCTGCAGGGAGTCATTTGGAGCTGTACGCATTCCCTTCCCTACGATCAACCGGTTGCCTCCACCGGAAACGATACTTCCCGCCCGTACGATTGGAAACGGGAGCTGGTGACGTACAAAGCGTATCTGCCGCTGTGGCAAGGGATGCTGGAAAAATGCAGCAAAAACATCGACCTAAGTCCAGAGGAGGATTCAACGTTATCGCGCGCCATCCATAGAGCCCTCATGCGTACGTTGTTTGTGATCGTGGAAAAGCTGGATCTATCGACGCGTAAACGAAGCTTCCGTGACGAGCACGGCAAGCAGCGGGAGCTGTTTTTCTGCGATCCCAACCTCGATCTGATCCCGAACAAACCGAAGGATTTTCACATCTTCCTCAACCTGGTCGATCTGTACCGGGAGGTAATGTTTAGCGTTCGAACGCCTCCCGCCGTCCGGGAGATGTTCGTCGAGTGGATTCGGCGATACTTTGACCAGTTCGTGAAGCTATCACTCCGACATCCGCTGGTCAGTGGTTTCGTTAAGCTGATCGAGATGGGCCTTGGGACGGCCGAGTCGATAGGATATTTTAGCCGCACGAACGATCGCGAGACACAGTCCACGGCGATGTTGCTGGTGTACTACCTCGAGAGCACAATCCGTTCGGCCCTGCAGTCCACCGGGGAGCTGCAGTTGTCCTGCCTTCGGTTCGTACTCAACACGCCCGCCCGCTTGCTGATGGCTTTCCTCGACGATCAACAAGAAGAGCGTCAGCAACCCCCGCTGGTGGCCGTTTTTCAGGTGACCTTCCGTCTGGGTCGCGGTTTACTTTCGATCGCTCGGACCGGGCTCGGTTGCCTGGAGCGGATCGTGCACTTCAGCGAACCCCCGGTAGGCGTCGAGCAGCGAGAGTTCCTTCTCCGCCAGGTGTTGCCCATGCTCGAACCGTACCTGCGGGCGCGTGACTCGACGCAACCGGCTGCGGTCAGTTTGCGGCTGGCCAAATTCCGACGCCAGCGGACAGCAAACGTGGCTCCGGGGCGAATCGAACGGATCAAACAGCAGCACCGTATCGAGCAGGCAACGGAGATGAGTGAACTGGTAGCGTTTCAGATGCGCGTACTACATTTCCTGGGCGAACTACAACCGAACGAGTGCTGCTGGATGGTTCCGGAAGATGGTCGAGGAGTGGTGGAGGAACACCATCGCGAACCTTCGCTGGTTCGCTGGGATGCGGACAGTGAGCGTTCGATCGAGCTGAGGCTACTGTGCGCCAGTGGAACGCGCCCTTGTGTCAAGCTAGACAGCATCGTCGGGCACGTCTGTGTGTTGGCCGTGGATTCGAGCGATCGAGCGACAAAATTGGCTGCCTGCGAGCTACTGCACACCCTCGTCCTGTACCTGCTTGGCATTCACTATCAGGATCAGCTGCACGGATTATGGTGAGTGTTAAAAATAATTTACTCTTTGTTAAGCAGAAGTACGTTGCATTTATTTGTAGAAAACCGTGTTGAACACTACACACAAAACGATCATGATAATCACTGCAGACAGAACTATAGTAACTGTCGATGGCAGGTAGGATACGTCTTGCGCTGGTACATGAGTTCTGGCAGTGTTAAACAAGAACTGCTTGTGATAATTGCATGTACACGGGTGATCGTACGAAATGGGCTGTCTTAAACTCATTTCACCTTCGGAATACCCGATATTGTACAACATACTTTTCAGCTGTGTGTAATCCGACGTTGGACCCGCTGCCAGCTCCGCGAAATGATATGCTGTCGCATTATATTCGTGGCAGCCTTTAATTCCTACGTATCCGCCGTCCATTGTCCAATAATCGATAACCGACAGTGTGGCCAGTGCACTTTCAGCGTCATCTCCCCGTATGGTTGGTACGGACCAACCAGTGCAAGTAAGCGTAACGTTGAATATATGGTTACGAAACGCAAGATGCAGCTCAAGACACTGACCCATCTCGGTCATGTTGGGAAAGCTGTTGAACGGGCTATCACCCTCGTTGTCCGGAACTATCGTGAGCAGTTTCAGGTTGACATTAAACTCGGTTTGCTTGTACCAGTTGATTGTGGGCAGATTACACCAGTAGTCATTGAGAACTATGGAATAGTTCCCTGGCACGATAAGTGACAGTAGGATTACTACCGATAGCCACCGGCGCCAGTTAGACATTTCTAACACAAAGGGCTACTGATAGGTTGTGAATGGGATTCAGTACCCTTTTATATAAATTCTGAAGCCTCCTCTTGAAGGGCAAATAGAAGGAGAGTACGGATGGTACATTACAACAAAAGGATTTCGTTCGTAATCTACATGAAATGATCGATAACGTTTTTTTTTTGAGTATTCATTTGTCGCGTGTCAACCAATAAATTACATCCATCGGAACACGATATAACTTTCTAGCACTACCAGCAACTTTTATAAGTATTCTAGGGAGAAGAAAGTGTTTCATAAGTTAAAGAAACCACATTTTGTAATCGACGAGATTATGACACTCATTTGGATCGTGCAATATAGGCATTAAATGCACCAATGTATATAATGCTTCATTACAAATAGACAAAACTATATACTTACTTACTTATTTAGGTGGCGCTACAACCGCTGAGCGGTCTTGGTCTGACGAAGCTCCATCCGAAACCGCTCACGGTCGCTCGCCACAGTGGTCCAATTCCGTATCCCGGCTATTCTGGCGGCTTCGTCCACGCCATCCTTCCATCTCAATTTAGGCCTACCACGGCTCCTCTGTCCTTCGGGACAGCCTAAAAGGACTTTACGGGCTGGGTCGTCCGGTGCCATTCGCATGACATGACCAGCCCACCGGAGCCTGGCGAGTCTAATTCGTAGCACGACTTTGAAGTCTCCGTACAACTCAAAGAGCTCGTCATTATATCGGCTCTTCCATTGTCCCTCCTCACATACGGGGCCAAAAATCCTCCTGAGCATTTTCCTCTCGAACACGGCTAAGAGGGTTTCGTCAGATTTGGACATAATCCATGTCTCGGAGGCGTATGTGAGCAC
>KE525419.1:20320-41163 GCA_000441895.2 Anopheles sinensis
CTGGTTGCTGACCAGATCTCCATCCTTACTGCGACAGCAGGTTACCTTCGGGGTAAAGTTGCTTCGGTGGCCTGCTATCGCTTGGTAAAACTGTCTTGTGGGTCCGTAACGCACTCTGGTTTCTTCGAGTTTTCGCATTTTAGCGTCCTCCCACAATTGTTTTTTTTAAAAAATAAAAACCCGTTTCTCTTCGCGTCTGAACCGGTGACATTCTTACGCGCATGCCCGTGTTCTTTGCTTCTGCTGCATTGCTCGGTATGCACAGTTTTTTCGTTCGTTCACAAGTCTACACTCCTCGTCGTACCAGCCAGATCTGGTGTTGCCACGACGTTCTCCTAATACATTGCTGGCACAGTTCGTTATAGTTGTTTTTAGAGCATCCCATCTCCCGCTCGTATCTGTTTCTCCTTGTTGCAGTAGTAGAGACTCATCTACAGCTCTCTGGTAGGAGAGAAGGACTCGACTGTCCTTAAGAGAGTCCGTGTTGTATCGCGTCTGCGTGTTGTTCCTACCCACGTTGGCGCGTGGGCAGGCGATCCTAACATTAAGCCAACCAGGATCAGAATGATCAGAATGATCAGAATCAACGTTGGCCCCTCTAAAAGTCTTGACGTTTAACAGATACGATTGATGGCGGCGATTTATCAACACGTGGTCGATCTGGTTGGAAGTGGCTCCATCTGGGGACACCCACGTGGCTTTGTGAATGTCCCGTCGCGCAAACTTAGTACTTCCGACGACCAGATTGCCCGCTGCTAGCGAGCTGGACCAATCTACTATCGTTTTCGTTACTGTGCTCGTGTATACTGTGGGTTCCGATGTACTGGCGGTACATCGACTCCCTACCGACTTTTGCATTGAAGTCTCCCAGGATGATTTTGAGGTCATACCTGGGGCAAATCTCATACAGTTTCGCGAGGCGGCCATAGAACAGGTCCTTCTCCTCTTCGTCTTTGTCTTCGGTAGGGGCATGAACGTTGATGAGGCTTATATTGTAAAATTTGCCTCCCATGCGCAGGTAGCATAGCCTTTCGTTTATAGCCTTGAAATCAATGACTGCGGACTTCGCGCGTTGACCTACGGCGAAGCCCGTTCCGAGCATGTGGTGGCGGTCGTGGCAGCTATAATAGATGTCGTAGCTGCTGCCACGCCTGTTCTGCACACCACTCCCTAGCCAGCGTATCTCTTGTAGTGCGACGAGGTCCATGTTTAGCTTGGCTAGTTCGTCATCCAGTTGTTTCAAGGCTCCGGTTCTATACAGAGTGCGTACGTTCCATGAGCCCATTTTTATCGTTGTTCGGGGGCGTTGCAGGGGTCCGTTACCGCTAAGTCCGTTCCGTAATTTGATTCTTCGTCTTTCCGTAGTCGTAGATACTGGGGCCGGGTGACTGGCCCTGCGACCCAGTGGCAGCTTTGGTTGCGCCTGGTTGCCCCCCAGGCGTTCAAGCAGCCCGGGGACCCGGACTGCTCACCCCCCTTCTGCCTTAGCCACGCAGCCCGATCCTCCCAAGGGGTTGAGATTGGACCCGTTTACCCAAGCTCAGATAAACGGGGCTACATGTGCAAGGTCTGTATGGCTAGGACATACCAGAATAGGAGTTGGGTTGGAGAGCCTATGTAGCCTTCAGGAGGCGTCGGATCCTACCCCATTCACAGACCAAAACTATATAAAGGCACCAATTACTTTAAAGGACTACACCGTGAAATACTCTGTAAGGAATAGACATTTCTGGAAAATAAGCGATAAGAGGAACGATGTATATGAATATTGTGAACCGGATTATAATGGTTAAAAAAATGGAAGCGCATGATGCAGGATTGACAATAGTTTTCGTCTTTGGAATAGCGAATGGTGAAAAAGGAAGAAGAACCTCCAGCTTATCAGCTTAGCTTATTTATCAGCTCACCTTATTCAGTGGATAAACGCTTCAAACCGCACTATAATGTCCCTAAGAAACACCAGCATCACACCTTGAGACAAAATCGGATAGAAAGGTTCTGTGCCTAGAGAGAAATGATCATACCAAGCTCTTCTTATTTCCATTTATTTTTATTTGCTTTTATCATCTTATGCTATCTTATGCTTTTTATTTGCTTTGAAGCATTTTTGTCACTATAAACAAAGAAAAAAGAACAAACACAACAAACGTGCCGATTGCAATAAATGATATGGGAGGTAGTATATTTCGTTTCGACCGAATTCTTTTAGACGTATCTATTAAGAATGCATTACGATAGTTACTATCACACTCTTGATCGTAGGAAATGTATTCTTTGAATTTTAAATCGAAGTAATTCGTCTCGTTTAATTTGGACCGCAGCCTATCGAAGTCAGAAATGGACGCGGTGCGCGAAAGCGTAGCAACCCAAAACGAAGATGAATCGCTCGTCGGTTAGTCGATTTGGGACCCTGTGGTTAGTTCACTTTTATTAAGCTGGAGCTCAAAGAACTGACCCAGCAGAGTTATATTGGGGAAGCTGCTAAACGGACTGCGACCCTTGCAGTTGTTCTGTCTGTTGGCCGTGAAGTCGAGCGATTGAGAGACAAATATTAGCTGCCTCGAGTTACTGCACACCCTCGTCCTGTACCTGCTCGCTATTCACTGCCAGGATCAGCTGCACGGATTATACTGAGAGGTAAAATTAGAAGTACGGTGCATTTATTTGTTGAAAAACGTTTTCAAAACTACACACAAAACGATCATGATAAATGCTGCAGACACAACAATGGTAACTGTCGATGGCAGGTAGGATATGGCTTGCGCTGGTACGTGAGTTCTGGCGGTGTTAAACAAGAACTGCTTGCGATAAGTACATGTACACGGATGATCGTGCGAAATCGGCAGTCTCAAATCCATTTTATCTTCGGAATTTCCGATATTGTACAAAAAACTTTTCAGCCGTGTGAACTCTGACGTTGGTCCCGCCACCAGCTCCGCGAAATGATATGCCGTCGAATTGTACTTGTGGCAGCCGTTTATTCCTACGTACCCACCGTCCATTTTCCAATAATCGATAACCGACTGTGAGGCCAGTTCACTTTCAACGTCATCTCCCCGTATCGTCGGAACGTACCAATCGGTGCAAGTTAGCGTAATGTTGAATATATGGTCACGAAACGCAAGATGCAGCTCAAGACACTGACCCATCTCGGTCATGTTGGGAAAGCTGTTGAATGGGCTGTCACCCTCGTTGTCCGGAACTATCGAGAGCAGTTTCAGGTTGACATTAAACTCGGTTTGCTTGTACCAGTTGATTGTGGGCGGATTACACCAGTAGTCATTGAGAACTATGGAATTGTTTCCTGGCACGATAAGTGACAGTAGGATTACTACCGATAGCCACCGGCGCCAGTTAGACATTTTTAACACAAAGGGTTACTGATACTGGTTGTGAATGGGATTCAGTACCCTTTTATATAAATTCTGAAGCCTCCTCTTGGAGGGCAAAGAGGAGAGAACTTCGTAATGATCTCCGTTCGCAATCTACATGCAATGATCGATAACGTTTGTTTTAAGTGTTCATTTGTTGCTTGTCGGAAAACGAAATAACTTTCTAGCACTACCAGCTACTTTGATAAGTTTTCTTGGGAAAAGAAAGTATTTCATAAGTTAAAGAACCCACATTGGTAATCGACGAGATTATGACACGCAATTCGATGGTGCATTATCGGCATTAGATGCACCAATATGTATAATAGTTCAATAAAAATTGACAAAACTTTATGAAGACACCAAGTACTTTTAAGGGCTACACCGTGAAATACTCTATAAAGAAAATACATTTCTGGGAAATGTGCTAGCGATAAGAGGAACGATTTATGTGAATGTTGCGGTCTGGATCATAATGGTCGAAAGAATGGAAACACTTGATGGAAATAGGATTAAGAATAGTTTTTGGTATAGAGAAGCTGAAAAAGGAAAAGAACCTCCAGCTTATTAGTTTTAATTGATGGTGGAATCGAACCAATTATCGAACCAAGGGCTATGTATTGGTGCTATTTTTGTGGATAACCGCTCCAAACCGCACTATTATGTCCCGAAGAGACAGCAGCGACTTGAGCCAAAATCGAATGGAACGGTTTTGTGCCTAGAGGGAAATGATCATACTAGGTTCTTACTGGTTACTTATATTTTTATTTGCTTTTTATCATTTAAGACTATCTTATGCTTTTTATTTGCTTTTAATGATCTTCATTACAATACCTAAAGCAAAATTATCAAACACAACAATCGCGCCTAGTATCGAAGCTAGAGATGGACGCGGCCACTAGTTCCCCGGTGCGCGAAAGCCTTGTATTATACATGTAGCAACCCATTGGGGGTCCGCGACAGCCGACAGGTAGCGCCGGTTAGAAACTCGGCCCATCACCTCGACGGCGTGGAGCATGCATGACGAAGAGGTCCTTACGCCAAGAAGAAGAAGCAACCCATGACCATAACGAATCCAACGTCCGTTTTTAAGTAGACGCTTTGGGACCCTGTGGTCAGTTCGCTTTAGTTAACCCAGATGGAGCTTAAAGAACCAACCCAGCTGACTTATGTTGGGGAAGCTGTTAAACGGACTGCGACCCTTGTAGTTGTTGTGTCTGTTGGCCGTAGAGTCGAGCGATCGAGCGACAGAATTGGATGCCTGCGATAGCTACTGCACACCCTCGTCCTGTACCTGCTCGGTATTCACTATCAGGAGCAGCTGCACGGATTATGGTGAGTGGTAAAAATAATTTACTCTCTGTTTTACAGAAATATGATGCATTTATTTGTTGAAAATCGTTTTCAAAACTACACACAAAACGATCATGATAAACACAGCAGACACAACAATGCTAACTGTCGATGGCAGATAGGACACGGCTTGCGCTGGTACATAAGTTTTGCCGGTGTTAAACAAGAACTGGTTGCGATAGTTACATGTACACGGGTGATCGTACGAAATGGGCTGTCTCAAATCTATATCGGCATCCCGAGCATACCCGAAACGGTGCAACATACTTTTTAGCTGCGCGAAATCTGACGTTGGTCCCGCCATCAGCTCCGCGAAACGGCCTGCTGTCAAATTATATTTATGACAGGCTTTTATGGCTACGTACCCGTCGTCCATTGTCCAATAATCGATAAACGACAGTGAGGACAGTTCACTTTCAACGTCATCTCCCCGTATCGTCGGAACGTACCAATCGGTGCAAGTTAGAGTAACGTTGAATATACGGTCACGAAACGTAAGATGCAACTTAAGACACTGACCCATCTCGGTCATGTTGGGAAAGCTGTTGAACGGGCTATGACCCTCGTTGTCCGGAATTATCGAGAGCAGGTTCAAGGTGATACTAAACTCGGTTTGCTGGTTCCAGTCGTTTGTGGGCTCAAAACACAAGTAGTCGTTGAGCAATATGGAATAGTTTTCTGGCACGATGAGTGACAGGTGGATTAGTACAGCTAGCCACGGGGACATTTTTAGCAGGGGTTTACAGATACTGATTGCTTATGGCGTTCTGTATCCTTTTATACATATTCTGAGGCCTCCTCTTGGAGGGCAAATAGAAGGAAAGAACGGATGGTACATTACAACAAAAGCATTTCTTTCGTAATGTCATGCAATGATCGATTACGATTTTAAGAGCATACATTGGTCGCACATTAACTACCTAATTACATCCATCGGAAAACGAAACAAATTCCACCACTTCAAGCTACTTTTATGATTTTTTTTTTTTGGGAAACGAAAATGTTTCATAAGTTAAAGAACTCCCATTGAAATTTCTAGATTCTAGAAAATTTGTTGGCGATAAGAGTTATAGTATTTGGAATAGTCTTGAGACAAAATCGAACAGAAAGGTTCGATGCGAGAGGGAAATGATCATACCAAGCTCTTATTGTTGCTTATCTTTTTTTTTAATTTTATCATCTAATGCTATCTTATGCTTGTTATTTTCTTTGAACCATGTTAAATCAAACTTCTTCGTCTGTTTTAATTTGGACCGCAGCCCATGGAAGTCAGTGTACGAAAGCGTATATCATACATGTAGCATCCCATGACCATAACGAATTCAACGTCTGTTTTCAAGTAGATGATTTGGGACCCTGTAGTCAGTTCGCTTTAGTTAACCCAGATGGTGCTCAAGGATCCGACCCAGCTGAGTTATGTTGGGGAAGCTGTTAAACGGACTGCGACCCTTGTAGTTGTTGTGTCTGTTGGCCGTGAAGTCGGGCGATCGAGCGACAAAATTGGCTGCCTCGAATTACTGCACACCCTCGTCCTGTACCTGCTCGGTATTCACTGTCAGGAACATCTGCACGGATTATGGTGAGTGGTAAAAATAATTTACTCTCTGTTTTGCAGAAATACGATGCATTTATTTATAGAAAAAGGTTTTCAAAACTACACACAAAACGATCATGATAAACACAGCAGACACAACAATGGTAACTGTCGATGGCAGGTAGGATATGTCTTGTGTTGGTACCTGAGTTCTGCCGGTGTTAAACAAGAACTGGTTGCGATAGTTACATGTACACGGGTGATCGTACGAAATGGGCTGTCTCAAATCCATTTCGTCATCCCGAGCATACCCGAAATGGTACAACATACTTTCTAGCTGCGCGAAATCCGACGTTGGTCCCGCCATCAGCTCTGCGAAACGGCCTGCTGTCGAATTATATCCGTGACAGGCTTTTATTCCTACGTACCCGTCGCCTAGTGCCGAATAATCGATAACCGACAGTGCGGCCAGTTCACTATCATCTTCATCGCCTCGAACCATCGGAACGTACCAACCGGTGCAAGTTAGAGTAATGTTAAATATACGGTCACGAAACGTTAGATGCAGCTCAAGACACCGACCCATCTCGGTCATGTTGGGAAAGCTGTTGAACGGGCTATGACCCTCGTTGTCCGGAACTATCGAGAGCAGGTTCAAGGTGATACTAAACTCGGTTTGCAGGTTCCAGTCGGTTGTGGGCTCAAAACACCAGTAGTCATTGAGAACTATGGAATAGTTTTCTGGCACGATGAGTGACAGGTGGATTAGTACAGCTAGCCACGGGGACATTTTTAGCAGGCGTTTACAGATACTGATTGCTTATGGCGTTCAGTATCCTTTTATATATATATTCTGAGACCTCCTTTTGGAGGGCAAATAGAAGGGAGAGTACGGATGGTACATTACAACAAAAGTATTTCGTTCATAATGTACATGCAATGATCGATTAAGCATGCACATCAACCATGCAGTTACATCCATCGGAAAACGAAACAAATTCCACCACTTCAAGCTACTTTGATGAGTTTTCTTGGGAAAAGAAAGTATGTTACAAGTAGAAGCATCCACTTTTGTAATCGACGAGATCATGATACGTATGTCAATCGTGCAATATCGGCGTTATATGCACCAATATGTATAATAGTTCAATATAAGTCGACAAAACTTTATAAAGACACCAAGTACGTTTAAGGGCTACACCGTGAATTACTAATGATGGTTAAAATATTGGAAGGACATAATGAAGGATTCAGAATAGGCGAAGGTGAAAAAGATAGTAGATCCTCAAGCGTATTAGTTTTAATTGAAGATGAAATTGAACCAATTATACGAGCCATTAGAACCTTTTGAGACGTCCCGGTGCTATTTTCATGAAGAAACGCTCCCAACCGCACTATAAAGACCAGAAAAGACACCAGAAGCGACTTGAGACAAAATCGAATGGAAAGGTTTGATGCGAGAGGAAAATAATTATACCAGACGCTTTTTGGTTGTTAATTCTTTTATTTGCGTTTTATCATGTTATACTTTCTTATGTTTTTTATTTGATTTTAAACATCATCATTACTATACATAAAGCAAAAAGAACAAACGCGCTGATTGCAATATGCGATATGGAGGGTAGTACATTTCGTTTCGGTCGCATTCTTTTAGACGTATCTATTAAGAATTCATTACGATAGTTACAATCACACTCGTGATCGTAGGAAATGTATTCTTTGAATTTTAAATCGAAGTAATTCGTCTCGTTTAATTTGGACCGAAGCCTTTCGAAGTCAGAGACGGACGCGGCCACTAGTTCCCCGGCGCGCGAAAGCGTTGTATTATACATGTAGCAACCAATTACGGTAACGAATCCAACGTCGGTTTTCAAATAGATGATTTGGGACGCCGTAGCCAGTACGCTTTCCTCGCCGCCATCGTTAACCCACGGCACGGACCCATTGCCGCACGTCAGGGTGATGTTGAATACACGGTTACGAAACCCCAGATGGAGTTCGAGGCACCGACCCAGCTGAGTTATGTTCGGGAAGCTGTTGAACGGACTGCGACCCTTGTTGTCCGGTTTAATTGCGAGGAGCTTTAGGGTGCTGTTAAATTCCTCCAAATCATCCCACTCAAATGTGGGCGCAAAACACACGAGGTTTTCGAGTAGTACGAATTGTCCTTGCGGAAGACGATACAGCAAGGACACAAGAGCAAGCCACCGGAGATGCATCGTTTGATGCACTATTGGCTAGAAGTGTGCTGTATGTACTAAAGACATACCTATTTTCAATGGATTCACTTAGAATAACGGAATAACGGAATCGATCGATACGTTACGAAAGAGAAAGAGAGAGTATCACATGATAAAGCTACAAATGATTCGAAAGTGGATAAAGTTTTCCCAGTGCAATTACCAACTTCTTCCCATCAGCTGTTAGTTTCAAATGTTTAGTTGGGTTTGAAAAATATTCATTTGCGTTTGAACTATGTATAGATGGGCAACAACAATTTAGTTGAACGTCAAATGTTTACTTGCGATTGAGCACTTTTAAGATACAGCTGAACAACGTTTACCTGGGCTCGAAAACGATGTAGTTGGACATCGAAAGATGTGGATTTGGTTCTATTTTTTCTACTTTTCTCCTTTTAAATTGGTTGAAACTGTGTCGTGCTCCTTGAGTGCTGAACAAAATTTAATATTATTCTACAAATTTGCTCACGAAAAGAAAATTGTCAATAGGTTAGAACACAGGAATATGGAAATTTTCATTTTTAGGAGAAATATGATACATTGAATATAAGAAAAATGTTTTCAAAATCATAGAAAAACTGCAGACCCAACAAGGGTAACTGTCGATGGCAGGTAGGATACGTCCTATACTGGTCCGTGAGTTCTGACGGTGCTTAACAAGAACTAGGTATGGATAATATCACGTGGACGGGTGGTCGAACGGAATTTTCAGCATAACAGCCAACTCCGCGTATGGAAACCTCCCAAAATTTCGCTAGCCATAGTGACGACTCTCTAATCAAGTCGATTTGAGGTTTCTTACGGTGTCTATTTGATCAAGATAATGGAGCAACTAACGAAACCTAGGATCGTACTTGTTGTAAATATTTTTATTTGATTTTACTCATTATCGCTATTCGTTATAATGGCACGCGTGATCGTAGGAACAGGCTTCTTCTTTCGCGTCCAGCTTTATTTTATTTAAACATCGTTACTACTATCACCAAACAGAAAAGCAGAATCGCAACGTAGATCGCAATTTTGGCGACAGGAGGTAGAAAGGGTTCGCTTTCTGGCAGAGTTTTGCCCGTTTTAAGCAAGAACACGTTGCGAAAATGGCACGTACATGGATGGTTGTAAGAGATGAGATGTTTGTCTAAATCATACTCGTCGTCAAGCGTTTGGTGCAGTATGGATTGAAGCCTTTCAACATCGGTCACGGGAGCCGCCACTAGCCTTCCGTAGCGCCATTGCGTTGCGTTGTAAGTGTAGCAACCACTTACGATCATAAAACCTGCGTGTTCGTAATAGTAGTCTATGGACGAGCGTAAGGCAAGTTCACTTTTTCTATCGTCGATCAACTGTGGCACGAACACGTTGACGCAGCTAAGAGTGACGTTGAATATGGGGGCTCGAAAACTCACATGAAGCTCGAGGCACTGGCCCATCTGGCTTATGTTTGGGAACCCGTTGAATGGGCTGTGTCCTTCGTTGTCCTGCTTGATCATGAGTAACTTCAACGAAGTGTTAAATGGGGCCAGCTTGTTCCATCCAACTGTCGGCCTAAGGCACATGCAGTTCACAACCAACATGGGTTTTCCGGGGTAGATGAGTGACTGCAGCATTTCCACGACCAGCAGCCACCAAAGCCAACGCTGTGTTGGACGCATCTTTATTCTCAGACCGCTTGTAGGACGGACAATTGCACACTAAATGATAGATGATATGTTTCTAACGCTCCAATGAATGCTACTATTTGGAATCCTTAAGCGGAGAAACTTTCCCAGAACAACTAAGAACTATTGCATCAGGTAACCTCTTTGACTTCTGCTTTCAGTTGATGAAGGGCAGGTACTCCTCCATTAAAGTGCAGGAAATCAATATGTCCGCAATTTCATCAACCACGTTTTTTTCTTTCCATTGCAGGTCACAGCTATGCCGCCATCTGCTGCAGCTCAGTTGCGACACCGACCTGGCTGTGTGTCAAATGTTCGAACCGTTGCTCTTCCAAATCATCCACTATCTGACGCAACCGTCGAAGCTAAGCCAGCAGGGAACGAGCGCCCTACTGGACTGCCTGATGGATGCCACTTCGAACGGGCAGAACAGTGCCATCCGGGATCTAGCCGTTCGGGGTTTGCGTGAGTTTCTGCAGTGGACCAACCGCCAAAGTGGCACCTCGCGCTCGCTCGACGATCGTATGAAGGTCAAGCGTACGCTTCTGGAGGCGCTAAAGACGTACGCCCTTGAGTCGGACCCTTCGCGTCGCTACGGGGCCGCCCTGGCGTTCAACAACCTTTTCCGGCTGCTCGCCCAGGACGACGCCCATTTGGTGCGATATTGGTTCGAGCTTACGCATGCACTGGCGGTCGGATTCTGTGTGACCGAAGAGCACCAAGGCGTGTCGGAGGGATCCGGTGGTGGTGATGGTGGTGGATTAGCACAGTTTGAGCTAGCCCTGGACCACGCGGTCAAGATACTCGAGCAGCGTCGTGTGCTCTTCGATGGGCAGCGGGAGGACCCAGCACTGAAGGACCTCCGTCAGATCGTTCCACCGGCGATCGGTGGTGGTGAGCTGCAGCATCTCGTCCGCTGGTTGTTCGGTCAGTGTGCTGCCCGGCAGCGGGTTTACAGGCGCAAATGTATGCAGCTTTTTCCACGCATTGCCGCTGCCGTGAGGGACGTGACGAATGGAGTGGAGTTTCTGCAAAAATATTTCACACCCGAGCAGGTTGAAGCCGTCTGCCTGCAAAGTGGTATCGCGCAGGGTTGCAGCCAGACACCGACCTTAGAGATCCTGCGGGAACGCACACTGGGACGGTCACTGATCACCGACGTGCATCTTTGGCTAGAGTACTTCCTCGCGACGCTGGACATCATCTGTTGGTTACTGCGGGAAAAGCTGCTTCCGGAAGAAACATCTCGGGAACAACTACTAGCACGGGTACTTCCGGTAGTACAATACTTTCTACGAACACTCGCCAACGCAACCATGCAAGAACTGCTCGCCCTGGTCAACCCGGATCACTCGATGGAGGTGGATACCGGCAGCAATTTGGAGCTACGAATGAACGCGGACAAACTCGTACGTTACGACGCACTGAAGGCGGCCCTGGTGGTACAGATTGTCGAACTATTGGCAATAGTGATGGATCGATTCTCTGACGATCGATTGGTGATCGATTTGATGGAGGATCAGTCGACCGTTGGGTTTATTTTGAAGCTTCTGTTCGAGTCTCAGCAGTTTGGGTTGGATTGCAGTGTCCCTGCGTACCACGAACTGGACGCGGATCGACGGCTTTGGAAGCTGCTTGAAGCACTCGTTCTACAGCTAACCGGTCGCCAGTCGAACTTCTCGCGTGAACTTTCGGAAAAGGTACTTACGCTGGTCGAAAGTCTAAGTGATCGCATAGACACGCTCCTTCTTCAGCGGACCATTGGGGAGGCTGATCAGAAGATCACCAAAGGGCTACTATTCATTGCGAAGCTCCAGCAAGAGTCCGTCGACGGATCAAGGGCTTTATTATACGGTTCCCGGGAGCGACTTCATACAGTAGCCCACAAACTGCTGGACGCTTGCTACGAAAACATCGCACAGAACGGGGTGAGGGTCGTGTTGGCTCCTTCTGCCGCCCGCTGGGGAACGGGCGTACTGCAGGCCCTCTTCAGTTTGTCGACCGTCGTCCTCCTCAACCGCCCCGTCCAGTACAGCTTGAACTGTGTCAAACTGCAGCCCAACATTCGCCACGGGCAGCACTTTGTTGGTTGCTTTGGACCGGCCATCTTCGGGCTGTTTCTCGCCAATCCGTCCGCGTGCATGGCCACCGTTCGCGATACGCTCACCGTGGACAACTTTCTCGCTATCGTACAGTTCCTCTGCGGGCTGATGGAATACCTCTACCGAACGCATCCTGCTGAGGGAGAACGGTTGCGAAAGCTGACGGAAGAGATACTGCTCGGTTGGGATTCTATTTACAAGTGTTCGCGGGCGCAGGCGAATCGTTTCGGCGAGATCGATCTGCAGCTGATCGAGCTGATGGGAAACGTGGCGATGGTCTGCCCATTTCCGCTGCACGAAATTCGCATCAAAACGGGTCCGACCTACGAACGGTGGCTCGTCGAGCTGATCGGCGCCGCCAGTAAACCGATCGGTCTGAAATCGAAAGCGATCGTACTGCTGCCGACGTTACTGAGCGCGGAGGAAGGAAGCGATTCCAACGCCAGTGGACCACTCGAGGACGCACTGGAGGTACTCCAGACGACACACTTTCCGCTCCGTTCGTCCGAGTTTCCCCCGAACAGCCCGCAGCGGGCCGAATTCATCAACTGTCTCGAGCGTCTGCTCGATGCGCTCGTTGTGTCCTGCTCGCCGCTACTGCTGCGCACGATCATCCAGATGACGGCACCGGATGGCGAGGGAAACGTGGCCGAGCGGCAGATACGGGACGCGATCGAGCGCTTCTTCGGTGGACAAACCACCGACCAGCAGTGCCGCCGGTTGCAGGAGATTTGGACCCTGTTTGAGAACCATTCGTACGCACCCACCGTCCGGGCGACCGTGCTGAAGCGCTACCTCTGTACGGGTCTGTGGCGTTGCGGCTACGATACGATCACGGCGTTTTATAGGCGAAACATCCGCTCGATCTCGGAGCTGGCGAACGTGGAGCTGCTTGGGCGTGCGGGATGGGATCTGGAGCATGCGCTGGTTGATCGAGCGGCCGCCTTCCGCTTGGTGGAACAGTATGCCGCCCTGCTACCCACGAGTATCCTGCTGGCGGAGAACTGTACCGTCGCGGGGGAACTCTACGACTCGGGCACGGGAGAACCGGTACGGGGTAAGCGGTTGATAGGAGACTTCAGCAAACGGGCGTACAACGTTCGTACGATCCCGTTCCGCACGGAGGATCCTAAGGTGGCGGAACTCTACCGCCAGTTCCAGTGTGCGGCCTACCGCGCCCTAGTAGCGCTGATCTCCAACACCAACGACAACGCTCGCATGTACTCGGTGCTGATCTTTCGGGAAACGCGCGACAAAGGTGAGTTCCTGTGGCGCTTGCTGATCGATTGCAGCAACGACGAGACTTACCTCGAGTCGGGGCAGGAGTTTGACGAAACGCCACGGATCGTTGAGAAACGGGTCGCCATACGACGCGAAGGGGTTGACACTACTCCCCACTCCGACCTAGCTTCGGTGGTGGCCGAATCATCCCTCAGCCAGCAGGTGTCCCGATTCGACCTCAACAACTCGGTAATGCTTTCGGCCCGTGAAGTGGCCCTGCGCGAAGCTACCGAACTTTCCAAGCGCCAGAAAGGCACCCTGTCCCGGGTGTCACTGGAGCGGTCGAAAATTAACGACCACGAAGTGATGGCTACGGTTTGCGGGTGCATTCGGCATCTGACATCGGCCGGTATCACAACCGAACCGATCGTTCGCTTCATCGTGGATTCTCTTATCGATCCGGGGCAGCCCAAAAACGTACGCCTGTTTCTCGCGAAGGTGATCGACAACTGTCGCCGGGAGTTGTCGAACCACGCAGCGCTTCTACTCGCTCCGCTGATGCAACTGATCGTGGATGGACAAATATTCGGCGGGTTAAACGCGCTCGTAACGGACCTGATCGCGCTCATCTTGGAATGGAGCGCCGGAGACCTCCGATGCCCGCACCCGGTGTATTGGATGAAAGTGCCTCGTTGGCCAGCGCACTGTTGCGCTTCCTCATGAAGCACAGCTGCCAACAGGTGGGCAGCAGCGTACGTCAGCAGGTGTTTCGATTGAACTTAGAGTTGATCCGAACGCTCATCAAACAGTGGCACGATGTGCTGACCGTTCCGACGGAGCTTCTCTTCGTAATGGTCACAGCCCGGGGCGTCGGTTCTTCGCAGTCGGAAGACCGGTCCCAGTTTGAACTGACCGCCGGCATACAACTAAGCACGATCGTGCTCATCAACGGCGGTGGTCGTCTCGTGCCCTGGAGCGAAAGCAACCGAGAGGACTATCTTCGTGCGGTTCTGGAATGTTTAGATGCGCCCAACAGCACCATCTACAAACCGGCCGCCCAACTGCTAGGACTCTGTCTCGCACGTCTCTACCCCGCCGGTGTGCCGGAAGATCAGCCGGAAGCGCCAGCCAGCGACGGTGCGGATGAACAAGACTTTCTCACCTGCTGCCTTACCCTGCTGTCCAACATTAATCGAGGGCAAGGGCGAAAGTTTCTCGAAATCCTGTACGAAATCGCCAAAGGCTTCCCCTCCGTTGCGGATCCGTTTCTTTCGATCGTAAGCTTTCGCATTCCCACTGCGAGCTCTGCAGAAAAACAGATCGGTTTGGAGTTACTGCTCGGTGGGCGTCTCGAACGATTCGGCGATGAACTGTACCGGGAACTTGCCTCGTTGGATTTGGCCCAGTTGTTGCGCGATGCCGATCTTCAGCTGACCACACTGCATCTGCTTAACCGTGCCCTTCCGCTGCTGGTCGGTGGTGAGCTGCAGGAAGTTCAACAGTTGATCGACCCGATCGGTGCGGTGGCAACGAACCGCACTACCCAACCGGCGTCCCGTGCCGTTGCGTACGAGATATTGATCTACATTCACCAGCACCGTGCCGGTGAGTTGTCCGACGAAAAGCGTCAAGTCGTGTGGAAGTACCTTCTGCAGGGGTTATATGAAACGGACGACACGCACACCGAATCGATGGGGTCTTCCGTGCGTACGCGTGTGCTGGAATATCTCATCGAAAGCGGGAAACTTCCGGAGGATGTCAGGGAGCGGTTCCTGTACCAGCTCACCGAACTGTACGATCCCTCGATTGAGGCGGAGTTTCTGGGCAGTGCGGTGGCGCTACTGTTCGATCCTGCCATCCGCTGCCGGGAGTCCAAGGATCGGCTGTTTCTGCACGAGTACGTCAGTACGGACGTGAAGTTCCGGGAGTACACGATCGAGACGGGCGGTCGGCAGCGTCATTCGGCCACCGTCCTCACGCCACTGTTCGCCGAAACCGCTTCCCAGCGTCAGCTGCAGACGTACGTCACTGGCCGCGGGTCACAGATGGAGCAGATGATAAAAGCGACCCAGTTTTCCGGTGTCGAAACGGACAGCTCCGAGTTCGAGCCGACGCAGGATCCAGCGCGATACACCCGAGCGGGGGATTCGTTCGCGTTGCCAACGCAAAACTCACTCCTGTTCGAGGCCAGCTCGTTGCAGCTCGATCGGAGATCGCAAAGGAAGGCCAGCCTGGAGGAGGAGAAGGCTCCCAACATGGAAGAGCGTACGTTTGAGCGTTTGCGGAAACGAATCCTTAAGGACAGTGAAGCGAACAGGCAGCGACAGACATCGTGGGCCGTCGGTCGTCATTATTCTACCCAGCGGAAACGTACCGAACAGCGCCGTGCGGGCTCTAGTTCCCGGGTGACCCTGTACCGTCGCTATCGGCTCGCCGATTATCCCGATCTGCAGATAAACCTCCTAGCGTTTCTGCTACCCCTGCAAGCGCTCTGCCGGCGTGATGCGGCCTGCGCAAGGCAAACGTTTGTGGCCATCTTCAACGGGCTCGCGGACGGTTTGACCGGCGACCAACTGCCTGGACCGCGCGTCGAGTGGGATCGGTTCGTCCAGCGGCTCGATCGCTCGCTGCAGCACATTCTCGAGTCGACGAAAGCGTGCGATCCGAACCTGTTCGGGGGTCTGATCGAGCTGAGTCTCGGGAAGGCGTCGGGCAGGTTAACGTTGTCCCCGCGGAACGTTGCCTCGGTGGCGGGCGTATCCAACATGCTCACGATGGGTGTGCTGTACGTGGAAGGCAAGCTTACCGACGGGTCGGAGTTTGACGAGCAAGGCCCGGTTCGGGCACTCGAAGGTTCCCGGCATGCGTCCTCCGAAGCGGACCATTGGTTGCAGCTTTCTTCGCTCTATCATACGCTCCGGGAACACGACGCCGTGGCGGGTATCTTCGGCGATAAGCTGGATAGTAACCCGCGCCTACGGGATGCGATCGAAATGGAGGCCCTCGGGCGGTACGATCAGGCGTACCGGGCGTACAGTGAGCTGATCGCCTGCACAAGCCCGGCACGGGTCGAGGAGCGCAACTTTTGCTACAAATCAGCGTACGATTGTCTGATGCGGCTCGGGCAGTGGGATGTGTTGCTGGAGGAGATCGGTGGACAGGTGGCCGGCCATGACGAGCTGTGGACGGACGAGTGGAACCAGGAGAACCTCCTGCCCGCCTACATGCACGGTAATGTGCGGCTGAACATGGCGGGCGATGAACGAGGGCGAGAGTTTTGCCGGATTCTGGACGAGTGGATGCACATGCCGCCCCGTGCCGAACACATCCGGCAACACTTTGGGGAGGAGCTGACGGCGTTGCAGCTGGCGAGCGGGGAACTGGTGCGGGCTCGCTTGTACGCCGAGCAGACGGAACGTCAGTTTTTGGAGGAGTGGCACTGCGCCGGCGTTCTGTCGGAACTGTTCCGCATCGAGTGTTTGCTCGGCGTGCGCAAGGTCGTTGAATTGCGCGCCTACAGTGAACTCTTGGAAGGTCGGGGTAAGGTGACCCGATTGGTCGATGCTTGGCGTCATGCACGCCCGAACGTGACCGATTCACTCATCACGTGGGATACGATCGTTGCCCATCGGAGGTTTCTGGTGGAGCAACTCGAAAAGAAATCCCTCGACGGAGAGCGGACACATCTATCCCAACTGTCCGAATTGCTGTTCGAACTGGAACTGCACCTACTGGAGGTGGCCTTCGAACAGGGCAACATGATTTACGCCGGGAAAATGATCCACCGGTTACGTGGCGACGAGGCGGACGGAGCGGTAAAACGTGAGCAGCTTCTTCGACGCCGTATTGCCCGGATGCGTTACGATCGGGTACGCCTAACCCGCGCTTCTCCAACGGATCCCTCTCAGCTGCTTAAAGGATTCCGCCGTTTAGCACACTTGACTTCGCAATCGGCCCTCGAGCGGCTCGATGAACCACCCGTTCCGAAAGCGTTGGGAGCTGCTTGGGCGGAACTTTTCCACTACGGTGAATGCTTCCGCGACCGGGTCGAAGATGCCGTGTTGGACGTTATCCGCGTCACGGCGGGAAACGCTATCCGAAGCGAACGACCGAACGAAGCCTTGCGCCAGTTTAGCGCGCACTGCCTTCGGCAAAGTATCGACGCGGTCCGAGGTGGACTTGGACGAGGTGGCACAGCACCACACGAGCTAGCGGACGCTTACTTCCGTATGGCACAGTACAGCTACGACCAGCTGGACACCGAGCAACCGGAGCCGGTGCAACTTCCCGTCGAACTTCAGCTGGTCACTTCGCTTCTGCCCGCCATCCAGTACGGTTCCCGGGAGGCCCGTCAACTGTTCCCCGTCCTATTGCAGCTACGGAACCTTCACAATGGTACGCTGCGCCAAGAATTCGATGAGCTTTCCCGCCCCGTGCCATCGTGGAACTTTCTTCCCTGGATTCCACAGCTTCTGTCCTACCTCAAGGTCAACGCGGCGGACGTACAACCTGGTGGTGAAAGCTTCCTCGATGAACTGCTGCTCCGGTTGGCCACCGATTACCCGATGGCGCTGTACTTCCCGGCAAGGATAACACTGGAACAACACGGAACCGTCCCGGAGCGACCCTTTATCGGCCGTTTCCGCGCTGCGCTGAAGCACCCCGCAATGGATCGGTTCGTGGAGGAGCTGTGCCGGGTGGTCATGCCCGAAATGCGACTGCTTGCGATGGTGACCGGGTTGTGGCAGAAGCTAGCAACTTTCGCCACACCGGAAGACTACCGGGCGTACATCGAACGGGTCGTTGAGAAGGTGTTCACGGTGGAAGCGAACGACAGTCGGTACGGGAAGGCGTACCGAGCGCTGTGTCCGTACGTCATGCAGTGGCTTTCGTTGCGCGAACTCGATCCGCACACCGAGCAGGGAGCGATCGAGGAACGATTGCGCGCTATGGAGAGTGCCCTGAAGGCGTTGCGACCGCGGGTCCAACAACATCGCGTCCAGTTGGAGGATCTTTCGCCCTGGCTGGCGGACTATCACTACAGCGGGCAGCAGCGTGATGAAACGATCGAACTTCCCGGCCAGTACGATGCGATGGTCGAGCGTCGTCCAACGGCCGGCGTCCAAGTGCGTCTGGTGAAGGTGTTTCCGGATCTGATCGTGTACGGTACGCTTCGGTTGCCGGTGCTGATCGCGTTCCGTGGAAGCGATGGCCGACGGTACCGGTTTCTGGCCAAGTACGGTGAGGATCTGCGGCAGGATCAGCGCATCCAGCAACTGCAGCAGGTGATCACGAACCACCTGCGGTTGGATCGTCGCTGCACGGAGCAACGGCTTGAACTACGCACCTACCCGGTGGTTCCGATACGGTCCGACTTCGGGATGATCGGGTGGCTCGAGGGTACCGTCTCGTTGCAGCAGATTGCGGTGCAAGCCGGGCCGCGGTACAACCCTGCCACCGATCGGGGACAGGCGTACGGGCGTGATCAGTACGCGAGGTTTCTACTGGCCGCCTCGAAACGGGCGCCCACCGATGTGGAGGGTGAAGCCGCTTCGCACCTCAACTCGCAAGCCCTGTACGGGCAGGCGGTGTCCCATTGCTCCCCGGCACGGTTCCGCCTGAAGTACATCGAGCTGTCGCAGATGATCCGCGGGGACACGCTGAAGCGCGCCCTGTTCGATATGACCACCTCGCCGGAAGCGTTCTACCGGTTGCGGATGAACTTCGGGCGCAGTCTGGCCGCGATGGACATCACCTGCTGGGTGCTCGGTATCGGTGATCGGCATCTGTCGAACATCGTGCTCGAGCGGGCCACCGGCAATCTGGTGGGTGTTGACTTCGGTATCGCTTTCGGGGCCGGTACGCGTGATCTTGGCGTGCCGGAGTTAGTCCCGTTCCGCCTGACACCGCAGTTCGTCGGCGTGATGGAACCGATGCGGCTGTCCGGTGTCCTACACAAGTGTCACCTGTACACGTTGCAGTGTCTGCGGGACTCGCGAAAGTTGCTGCGTGCCTGTCTCGATGTGTTCATCCGCGAACCGACCGTCGATTGGCTGGAGGCGGCACGTGCAAGATCCACCGGCGGGGAAGGAACGGGTGATCCGTCGACGGCGGCGCCGCACGGTTCGGCGTGGAATCCCGAATCCCGCGTCGAAACCGTGATACGCAAATTAAACGGGGCCAATCCGAAGCGGCTGCTGCTGGATGAGTTGCACCAGAGTGTTGTCGCCGGACAGCGCAAGTTTATGTTGGGCTATTGGGCTATCGTGAAGGCGGCCGCTGAGCTGTCGAGCAAGTTGGCGGAACAATCCGACAATCCGGATCAGCTTGCCACCGAGATGCAGGTCGGTATGCTGTTGGAACTGGCCACCGATGAGAAGTTGCTCGGCATCGCCTACAGTGGTTGGTATCCGTGGTTCTAGGCGTGCCTCGGTTTATGTTAATGTTCGAAAAAGATCAGGCGTTGAATCATTCGTGTTCATAGAACCAAATGTCTATACTTTATTTATCTTAATCAACATCAAAATGATCAAAATCGGTATTAGTGGTTGATGAGACGTAATCCCTGTTATCACAAACGTGTGCCTCAATTCCAAAATCTATGCAAAACAACCAAATGTATCACCACAAAGACAATAAAATATGCCCATTTATAAACTAATAGTTAATTATGAAGAATTAATAAAGGCTTCAGAACATTCCCGACACCGGTGGCCTTATGCCTTAACGGTCGGCTCAACGTTGTTCACGGTCAAGGCATGATTCAGACATAACATCAGACCACCAGCGAGAAGAACTGGTACGAAGCAAAGCAACGCCACGAGGAAAATCGGCCTGCCTTCAACCTTCTGTGATACAGTCTTCTGGGTTCTGTCCTCTGTATTCTCTTTACAGAACTCACTTCTTTCCGGCTCGGCGGCGACTTGGGCTAACTTTGGCGCCCTGTTGTGTGGAATTTCCCCGACGTAGTCGTTGCGGAATGAGCACGTGTCACAGTTGCCGTTGTACGTGAAGGGTACCATGCCCCGTTGAGCCAGCTTTTCCCGCCACTTGGGTAGCATATGGCCCGGACCGGTGACGACATCGTCCACAAGTAGCAAACGGCCGTGATAAGAGTGCGTCAAATTGGACATCGCGCAACTGCTCAGCTCGAACCGGTGGTCGTCGTACTGCAGGTAGCGTAGGTCGGGCAGCAGCCAACGTGCACTCGCTTTATTCCGGGGACACTGGTGGGATATAGCATTCGGGATAGGCCGTGGTTCGTGGCACTGGATTGTGATATTGATGAGGTTATCTCGGTTGCTTAAGTACACCTTAATACAGTTTCCATATTTGTGCATCAATGGGAAATCGTTGAACGGGTTGTG
>KE525419.1:46455-60656 GCA_000441895.2 Anopheles sinensis
ATCTGCGCGGTTCATCAACGTCCATCNGAAGCATCTGCCCGTGATACGAATGCGTCTCATTGAGCTCCACGCAACTGCTCAGCTCGAACCGGTTGTCGTCGTACTGCAGGTAGATGAGGTTGGCGAGCATCCAACGGGCACCCGGAGTGTACTGGGGACACTGGTACATGGTATCCCGCAGCACGGACGGCCCATCGCACCTGATCGTAATGTTGATGGCACGATCCGCATTGCTTAGGTACACCTTAACACAGTTGCCAAATTTGTGCATCGACGGGAAGACGTTGAACGGGTTGTGGCCAACGTTTTCCCCCATCATGGCGACAATTCGCGCCACTCGGTCCAGACTACCAACACTGCGCCACGGGTTGCCCGGCATTAAGCACTTTCCTGGCATCAGCATAGCATTCACGGTACAACCGAGCAATAACACAAACAATATCGGATTCATCGTGTCCTCCTGGGTTAACCGAACGACTGAAGTAAGGATAGGAAAGTAGGACCAACTCCCAAACACATAGTTTCGTTGGGATGCAAGAAGTTTAAGTAGTTTTGTGCGGAATCAATTAGCCTTTATTCGTCATACCGTCAAAGTTACCCTAATACCTTCTGACGCAATTTGTTGAGGAGTTAGAAGCATACGCTCGAGATCCATTACCGGGCAAAGAGTGGTGGCAGTTCTGCTATCGTCAGGTAACCGGTATGCCCGGCCATTGTGTGCGGGGCGTTCGAAGTGGTATACTTTTTGCTTTCCCGTGGTGTCTTCGTGTCCTTTTCCGTGTCTGTTTTCTAATGAAATTGAAGGGAATAAACTTGTTTGTAGTTTTCGGTATACTTGATTATACTGTATAGAGTTCCGGCTTACCTTCGTCTTGAGAAAATCAAATTCCATCACCGGTACATTGCGCGTGCGGACACATTCTTCGATCTGCAGCACTTCCAGGTTCTGTACCTCGATGAAACCGTGCTTCACTAGGGTCTCGCAGACGCGCATCGTCTGTTCGATGCAGGGTGAAAACGAACAGATACGGCCACCTAAAATTAGAGGGAAATATGGATACAATTTAAAGCATTTATTTCCACTTGTTACTAATGTTTAAAGTGAATCATCAGCAAAAAGTTGTATACCAAAACAAGTAAAACAATGAAAACTGCATTCACCAATCAACCAATTGAGAAATGTGCAATTTAAAGTCTATTTCGACACGTTTTTCCTTAATGGTGGATAATAGTTTAATTTTGAAAATTTGAACACTTTAATCCAAGATTTTTTAACGAAATTTCTTCGCTTGTTTTGAAATCAAAACTTTAAAGACAAACACATCGAAAAAATCGCAAAAAACAGCGCTTTTATCACGAAATTGAGAACACCTGTCCGAAATGGAGAGTCAATTATGGACAAAAGTAAACCAGAATGAAATTCACGCGCATTGGTGGGAAAAGTGCAATAAATCTACCCTGTCAGGATTGGCATGAGCTTTAACCGATCACCCAGCCCCCGCCCGTTCACCCATCATCATTCCCTCAACCCACCGTCGGAACCTGTCATCGAATGGTTGGCGCATTGGCGATCTGAACGATTTCGATATCGATTTCGCGCAGAACCATGGCTAACCGGGTGGGGGATCTTGCGCGTCTTGTCTCGGGGAAGGAGTGATCGCTTCCACGGTAGCCTTTCCAGCCTCCCCCATCCCAACAACAAGCTTCTGCAAGTGAAGAAGCAGGCAAAGTGAGGCGAAAAACATGAAACGAATCCTCGTGCGAATGCGCCATGAATAATGCAACGAAGTGGCAGTCTCATTATCGTTATCGGACAGCCACTGACAGATGAAATAAAAGGAGGGAACTGCAAGAGGGCAGCAGTGTAGTGCACACACAATCCCGGAATAACGCGGACCCGAAAGACTAGTGCTTTTCGTTGGGACTGATATGATTTACGTATTTGTACGGAGGCGTTTTATGAAAAGTTTTAGGAACCAATTTTCCATACTGCGCTCAACGAAATGGCGATGAAATGAAGTAGATTTTTATAGCTTGTAGAATCACCTTAGAACATAGGATTTCTTTTAAGCTTTCATTATTTCTGGATATTGGATATTTATTATCAAACTTCTTTGCGAGAACTGCTTCAGACATTGAAAACCAAAATTCAACTTGTTCAATTTAAAATTAAAAACGAATATGGTGCAAACAAAATAGAAGATCCGACCACATTTGAAACAAAACCACAAAATCGATTAAAGAAAAAAGCAAAACCGGTTGTGTCCAGGCTTCAGGATGAAAGCCCAAGACACCAACTGTACTTGAAGGTACAATCGTTTAACTCAAAACGCCTCTCATGAATGAAGTGCATGTCAACACCCTTGACACCTCCTTTCACCAAAAGAAAGGATGAATTAAATATTCCCTCCGCTAGCCTGGAGGCATCCTTATCCTCGTGTTCTTCATCCATTAACCCTCATTCTACATGTTGATTGTGACACGTGTTTTTTGTTTGTATCGCCTCGCGTCCCTTTTGCTTCATCTTCGACATAAACAGAGTTTATTCCGTGCTAAAGCACAGTTCTGCGCTCGCTGAAAGCGTTCCCCTCAAAGGGTGTTGTGTTGAGTGTTTCCCTGCCGGAAATCAGTCGAAATCGAGTCTGACAGATAATCGACTCGGTTCGAAATTTGCTGTTGTTATTTGTCGAAATTCGTCCAGCGGAGTGTCACACACGGCGATCGGGTTGTGATCGCGTGATTTGGAGGGTTGGATGTGAACGTTTTGAAAGACCTTTTTCGCGGCCTCCGAAGTCAATCCACTTTGTCGAACTTGGCTGCGAGGGATACGATTTGGAGAGGATGTGAGATGAGATGCGCATAAATAATCGTTTTTTCTCCTGCACTCGTTTCCCACCGATCGATCGACGCCCGTGTTACTTTGTTCCTTGCTTTTCCCACAGGAAGAGGGCTTTGACAAACGAAGGCGGTGGCCCACCCCCGAAAGGCGCAAAGTGATATCAATTATCTGTCAATATCATTAGACCGGATGGCAGCGAGAACTGCAACATCTGCTACCATCATGGACTTCATGCGGATAACAACTCAACGGTTGGCAGATGGGGGAGAACTGACCGCACAGCTGGAGTTCGGTGGCTAGCTTTTTTGTACCCAACCCATTGAGGAGCTGTTATTCGTCGATGGAACGTATTAGTAGAACGTGGAGTTTCGCGTGTTGGGCTTGCCGGTGCATTGCGTAGCATTTCCGGAACCTGGATATCGATTATCATCCGGAAATGGAAGCACCGGGCCAGTGCAACCGTTTGGGAACGGGCTCCATGTTGTGCCGGTGATGAGCCGTCAACGTACGGGACCCGGTTGGAACTATATTTAGGCATGACGAACTGACGGATTCCTTCGGGAACTCCCGCAACTCGATGGGTTGCCATTAACTGTGCCGTAACACCGTTGCGAAATGGGGCTTTGAGAAGCGTAAATCAGAAACTGGACCAATTGAATTTAAAGGAGCAAAAGCAATTGCAGAGAAAATACCGAAGGGAGCTTCCAAACCTACAATGTTGCAGACGCTAACAAGATGTTTGCAATGATTTGAAGCTTGTACAATTTCTTGTATAAAAAGCTACATTAAATTGGTTTAATTATTTTGAAGCTTTCGCAGTTGGACAATACTTTC
The DNA here is from genome assembly GCA_000441895.2 of Anopheles sinensis. Taxonomy (NCBI): domain Eukaryota; kingdom Metazoa; phylum Arthropoda; class Insecta; order Diptera; family Culicidae; genus Anopheles; species Anopheles sinensis. The sequence continues at coordinate 50,129 of KE525419.1, forward strand.
CTGAAATGACACGCGATTTAAACGCAAGGTAGGAAAACTGTACCAATAGTGGCGCAATTAGTCGTGTTACTAACAATATAATGACATTTTGAAGTATCTATTACAGAATATTTTACAAATTTATACCAATTATGATCTAAATACCATTATTCTTCAGAAAAACATCTATTTTTACAGTTTATCATGTAAAATACATGAAAAAAAGCGTTAATTCCTTCCTAGTCGATTGTTCCTGTTATGGTGGTATGGTTCCTATAGTGGTGGTAGTGGTGCTAGTACTTGGAAAACTTGGAAAATACTGAGTATTTTTACTGTAATTTATTTTTGAAGCATATTTCAAACAGAAAGGCCAAATAACTCAGACCAATGCATTGTCTTGGCCATAGACCAACGCATTCCGTCATATAGACCAATGTTTTTTGCGGAGATTTATAGTCTAAAGGGAATCATGACACTCCTGATAAATTCTTAAGGAATCCAGCATATTAGTACAACCTGTTTGGAAAATATGAATTTTGGAGCCTTCATATATTACGGATTGGCAAGGTTTATCTTTTGAACACTCCGTAAAAGGGCAAGGAACATTTCATACTAGTACAAATAGCGCTATTGTATTTATTTCTTCGTAGAGCTAGGATTGTATTCCACTGCCTCCACTATTGGTGCAGCACCACTTACCCTAGATACAATATAGTTAAAATGGTTCAGTTAAATCTCGATTTGAGAATTCTCAATCTCTTATCGTAAGAAGTCCCAGAGTTGTTAATGTTGTGTGAAGTAATTAGGAAAACCTATTTGTTGGCGGAAACGAACAGATTAACGATACTAACCAACGCATCGCATCCAAGCCACAAAATCTTCGCTGAACTGCTGGCATTTGTCCGCTCTGTTCTTTGCTTAGTTTACCGGCTAGCTTTTCTCTTTATGTCTTTATAAGGAAATTGACCAGTGTTCCGTGTTCCCGTGTGTGGGTCCCCGAGCGGCCCCATTCGGTTGACACGAATCCTAGCGACATTTGAACCGCCCCCCGTGGATCTATGATCGGTCTCGTTTCTCCCTGCCCCTGGGGCTTGTGGAGTATGATGTCCGCGCTTCGGCTTCAATGTGTGCCAATTTCTCCCAAGCACTTTTCCATCCTTCCCACAGGTTCAACGAATTCGGTTGGACGTGCGGAGCGATGCGGAGAAGCGAACAATCTTCATTGCCCTGTCACTGGGGCTTCACTGGTCGTTCGTCTTGCGAGTCTTTGATCTTCGCACGAGAGCCACCAGGGTAGCCAACCATTGCCGTGGTCCGGGGGCAAGCGTCCTCTCCCCGGGGTTTGTACACGCAGGACAAACACCAAACCTGACACTCCTCGCGGGAGTCGAAGTCGGGCGACTTTGTAGTTGCAGCCACCGTTGCAATGGTGCGGCAATGGAGAAGTTTGTTAATAAATCATTCAATTCGCCGATGGACCCCGATCGATCGATCGGTCGGCTTGTGTCTCCTACGCGTTTGCCCTGGTCGGCTTCTGACCAAGAAGTCGTGTACGGGTGGATGTCTGAATCGTGCGTAGTTTGTCCGAAAGCGACCCAATACACACCACAGCATCGGCAGTGTGGCTCGGAGGTGAACGATCACCTAGTACGTCTAATAAATTCTACAACCTGTTATGAGCTGGATGAGAGTCCGATACTATTGATGATGCGTCTGTTACTTATTGATCATTCAAACGAAGGAACCTTACGGAATGATCATCATACGTTTCTATTTTTGAGGATTACTTGTATACAATTTTAACAACTAATACAAAATAGAAAGATTAGTCATTTTGAGAAATTTTAGAGAGAAAACTTTTCAAATCATGAATCAAAATTATACTTAATTTGCTTGCAAGTTTGTCACTGAAAAATAAAACAGACGCTTGAAATATCGATCCTTTGTTGTTTTAAAAGCCATTCAATTCAATACAACGTTCGATTAAACATATGATTTTCACAAAGTCGATACTTCTAAGGGTATTAAATCGGATCCAAGGTTTTAGAAATTCCCCTTTAAAAAACAAAAAGGTAGACATTTTCCAAACGAACTCAATTAAAAAAGATAATCCCACTTCATTTTCATTTCCCGAAAAAAAACTTGCATCTATGCATGTGTCCCATTCACAGGTGTTGACGATGTTGCGACATCACGAACGACTCACCGTGTTTCGTTTGTGTTCGCCTCCCAGCGGGGGTACTTTATCTATCCGTTATCCTCCGAATAATTGCCCATTGAACGCCGGACCGCCGGACACGGAGGTGCAGATGGAAGGAATCTTTCTATGTTTTGACGGAACGAAACACTGTCGAGCAGTACCCCGTGTCCTGTCAGCGGCTCTTGAGACGCCAAGGCGGCACTTGCCAACAGTTGGCGCACGGTTTGGTGCCGACGACGTTTTGCAAAACCGGTGTTTTCCAAACCCGCGCCAAGTCCACGTTCCCGGGTCCGACGTTCGGCAGTCCACTTTCATGTTCGCCGCAAACGATGGACGTGTGTGAATGTGGTTCGACGGGGGAAATAAAAATTAATTAAGCGACTCCGTATGAATGCAATACCGGCCGCATGGCCGGGACTTTCGGCCATTGAGTCATGCGTCGTACGATTCGATTGGAGACCGGAGTATGACCCCAGGCCGTGGCACTTGCATTGTGGTAGAACTTACACTTTGGCTTTACTTTAAAGGAGTTGAATGAATATTTTGATTAACACTAGAATACATTGCTTTAGAATCTTGCCCAAATGATATTATAGGCCTTTTTGACCGCTCTTTTTAGCAAGCTATACAAGCTTCGTCATTTTTGAAGATTTTTCAAATGAAAACGGCTTCCTTTTAGTATATTTGTTGACTATATTTTTTGTATTTGTTGACGTATTTGATTTTTGGTGCACTTCTTCATCATATCTATAGCACGGTGTAAAGCAAAAAAGACCGAATTGAACCGAATTTGAATCGAAGTCAAAATGACTGCTGTTTGAATTCTAGTGTTAAACACCGAATAATGAAATTTTGCATTAAATAAATACCAATTAATTAAATTTATTTTACCAAGTGAAATCGATTTATTATTCAAATAACCTTTCCAGAGAACTTATTCGAACAATCCATCGATAACATCTTGTGTTTTTTTTTTAATGGCCCTCGGTTTCAATTTTCCATTAGGTGGATCGGTGATACAAACCGATAAATGGTTGATATGGCCAATCCCAATTGCAACTCTGGACAAACTACACCGGGAGAAGAATTATGTTCGCTTCGTTCTCCATCACTCTCCATCACACATTGGTTCCCTTGCCGGGCAAATATCCGTGTTCCTCTGCAAAACACAAACCTTTCTCCCATTTGGTCAACACAGTTTGGCCACACGTAGGACAATACGCGCTCCCGTCGCCCGCAAAATCCGGTTCGCGGCGATTTGATTCAATTTTTCTGCCTTCTGTCTTACCTGCGCCTGTTTTTCCGCAAGGGACCGCGCTTTTGTGCACGTGCTTTCGGAAAGGTGTCAAGAGAGTGGTGTCGATCCCCACCATCGAGCCGACCGTTCTTCTTTCGCCGGGTGACAATGTACATAAATTCTACCACCCCTTTGGCGAACATAGTGTTTTCTGTCTGTTCCGTTTGCTAAGTTCGGCTCTGACAGGGTCCAGCAGGAGAGTGCACTAAGCCTGGCCGCGTTGCTTTGGACTGGACTAGTGCAGTAGCGAGATCGACTAGTGCTGACGGTTGAATAGATGAATAGTCCCGTTCGTTCGTCCGTCCGCGCCAACCGGGTCCCTGTTTTTCTTTATCACCTTCCTGGACGCACGGTGCGCCTTTCGCACGTTGCGCTTTTATTTCTTCCTGGCCGCCGCCGTTGCTTGATGTTTGACGGCACAGATTCGAAGTAAAGAAGGGGTAAACCAACAAAAAGCTACTTCAAAACCGAACTATAGGCCACTATTCTGTCAACTGCAGCGACATCGAGCCATATCTTTTTTGCCAATGTTTTTAACTCGCATCAAACAAACCAAAAAAAAAAAAACAAACTAGCATTCTAGAACCGCTCCCGGGGAAGTGGATATGCAAATCTGGCACGGGGCTTTGACGGTGACGGCCGCCGCATTGGTCCAGTCCAAGGAAGGTTTGCTAATAAATGATGGCAATTTTCATTTTTGCTTAATTTGGCCATACTTCGAAGCAGAAGGCAGGAGGGGGGCATTGAAGGGCTAGATAGAAAAAAAAGAAACACCCCGTAATTTAACCATATCTGCACTTCAAAGGCTCCACCGTCAAGGGGACCGCCAACGCTGGCGGTGAATCATGGTGCTAGGAAGGCTGGCCACACGGTCCAGGAATCTCTGGAGGATATCTTTCGTACCTAGAAGTGCCCCGGTGAGGTGGTGATTGATTTTGCAATAGGAACACCGATTCTAGCAACGTTGAAGAATATTTATTCATTAGCGTGGTCAAGCAAAAGGCCGCCGCTAACGACAACGGAGTAACAGCGTGGTACAAGCACCTTATCGTTTGCTGGGGTTTATGATTTGTCCTAGGGAAATAAAGAGGCTCTTAAGACCTCTTTTTATCCCTTTTGACGTATTAGAATATAGTTGGTTATAAATATTTTTTGGGGGAAAAATGTACAAAATGTTTTGCGTATATTCCGTGACGTAAAACCCGAAAAACTATTAAATTAATTCTTCATAGGAAAAAAAAATTATACAACAATTTATATTTGGAATGCTCCGTAAAATAAATCACGATAAAGCTGTGCGTTACTTCAAACCGCCGAAACCAAGTGTAATTCTGTTAAAAAATGCTTTCCGCCAGAACAGGGTGCGTGTTTATAACCTTATTATCCGACATTTTCCACCACCGCAATTGTTTCAAAAATCAATTTCTGTATTGCACTCCATGCAAAAAACCTGATTCGTTACCGATATCAATTTATCAAAAACGTAACAGATCGTTTATGGGTTAAGATGTATTTCTTGTTGTGGTGCGAAAGTAAGTAAGGTCACTTGTACCAGCATTATTCTCCGGAGCATTCATCTTTTCTTGAGCTTCCCACCGGACCACCGTGCTACACGTGTGAGCCAGTTTTGCGTACCGAATCCGAAAGGGATGGCCAGCGGGAGAGCGATTTTTGCGATAGTGCCCAGTCGGGATCGTTTATGCGCCCGACATTATTTATGGCGTCCGATAAATCATGCCTCTAGTGTGCGAGTAAAATTAATTGTTAACTGAATAACGTGGCCACTTGGTCGGGCGTAATCGGGGTTCGGGTGCCTAGAAGCATGTGTCACCAGGACTACCGTCGGTGCAGTGCCTTCCGTTGCACCGACAATCGTTGGGTTAAAAGGGGGTGGAAGAAAAACCATTATCGCTTTTTAATTGGGGTTGCGCTTACCTTCATTTTTCAGCGCTTTCGCGGCGTACGGAATGGCGAGCTGGGGCGCCGGCAGATCGAGAAACACGGCGTCCGCTTTGCCGTCCAGCTCGTCGCCGAATCCGTGCTCGCACACGTCCCGCTGCCGTACGGTAACATTGTCGCCCAGCCCGTGGGCGGTGAACTCTTCGCGTGCCTTCGCGACACGCTCCTCGTGAAAATCGAACGTATGCAGATGGCCCGTGGGGCGGATCGCGCGCAGGAAGTAGTGCGACAGCGAGCCGGAACCGGTGCCGGACTCGATCACGACGCTACCGGGACGCACCTCCAGCTGGTACAGAATCATGCTGATGTCGGGTGTGTAGAGAATCTGCGTCCGGTGGGGCAACGTTTGCGTCCAGAGCTCCGGATTCGGCTGCAGGACGTGCGCCCAGCCTTTGGTGAGCTGCACCCGGGACCCGTACCGCACACCGATCAGATCGCACACCTTCAGCGCACCGAAGCTGGTCTGAAACACGTAATCGATCATTTCGTTCTTTTTGTTGCGAATCTGGCGCACCGCGTCGATCGTGTGCATTAGGGCCGGCGTAAGGTAAAGCACTACGGTATCACCCTCCGCGATGACTTCTTTAGGACCAGCGAAACTCATCCTTATACCACTATCTATTAGGCACGTTTGAAAAGTACTTTTTTGGAAAGTTTGATAGGAAGTTCGTTGATAAACACACGATTACAAAAATACCGGCTAGATCACTACCGCATGCGGTTTTGTTTACATTGGAAATAAACACCAGTTTGACAGCTCGGACGACAAGTCGCTCACTTCACGAGTGCCGCGGTGAGTGCTTTTCAGTTGGTTGAATTCTGATTGAAAGGTCGCGTTGGATGACAAATATTCAACGGGTGCACGTGGTGTTATATTTTTTGTACATAGTCTTTTGTAAGTTAGCATTCAAATGGTTTACTTACATAATGGGTTTTCTTTCACGTACAATAGTTTTCTCACATGATACAATGGTTTCGGATATTTTTTTTCGATACACACCCTAATCCAACAAAACGTGAATGGAAAATGTACAATTTAATTGTTTTTACTGAATTTTCATTAATGATTCTTATTGCATTATTAAAACTTTATTGTAGCATAACAACTCTAAATACCTGCTCGTAAACCTATCGGCTTCTAAACGCTTATTGTACATCGTCTATTGGAACGCCTGCCGTATGCTGATTGATTTTAAACTGATGTTTGCTTTATGAAGCGAAGTTTGAAATTAAATAATGTCATACAATTGCACGAAAATTACACTCCGTCTTCCTTGCACCAACCATTCTACTTAAGATGTCCGATCAGTGACCATCGTAAAATCTCCTAAACTATGTTTCATTTCTCTACCTATGGGATGTTGTAACAAAATTAGTGTATTGAAACCGTGCAATTGTAAAAAATAAATATTGGCCTACGAGAAAACGATTGCTTATGATTGGTCTGCTGGTGGTTTTGTGAAACCATACTCATTCGACCAATGCAATAAATTAATCTTAAATGCATCGCACAAAAACGCAATCAACGCGCAATTTGGTACCAAATTACAATGATTCGGCAATGCGTTTGTAGTTTACTAGCATACAAAAATACTGAAACGGAAGATGCTTCACTCCGGAAGGGTGACGTAACAAAAAGCTCTACAATCAAAAGTTGCTGAGGTTGAGTGAGAATCGAAGAGAGGAATAAATAGTTCAAGTGTCTGTACAATTTTTAACACACATATCTGAGGGTTCGCTGGCCGTCAGAACATTCGGAATGGGTCAGTGAGATCTGCGCTGATCCGGATGCCCAGCGGAGTCGTCCGTTGGCTTTCGTTCTCGTCCACTCTCGCTGGTCGAGGGTGTGCTGGAAGGGCCACCGTCCAGAGCGAGTAGCCGGTGATCGGATGGCCATGGAGGGGGTGGAATTTGCAAAGGTACCGGCATTGGCATGGGAAGCCCCGGAATGGGCAAACCATCCTGCGCGAGGCAGGAAGGCACCGGGAGCACACAGCCAGCCGTTCCCACCGTTGCACCGTTGCTGCTGGTGATTGTCGGTGCTCCGGAGGTTACATGCGACACGGACATCCCGCCCGAGGGCAGCAGAGCCGTTCCGGAGCAGTCCGACACAATCGGCACGAACTGTTCCGGCATCCAGTCGAAGGAGAAAGTGGTCGCCGTAGGGAAGCCTCCGTTCAGCAGTTGATGGGGGGCGCTGGTGGGAGTGGGAGGGGTCGTCGTCATGTACGGGGACAGCTCCTGGTGCGAGATGTCGGGCACTTTTTTGGGCGGTGGTGTCGGACCAGGGTGGACTCGGGTTCCATTGCTCCATGAAATCGGTAGGTTCGGACGCAAGGCTCGACACGGTCGAAGGAAGAAGGGCCGATTTGGAGTGTAACCGACCGATCGCGGTACGTCCCGTCGGTATCGAGCCAATGATCATTGTCTGTAGCCCTCCTCCTCCTCCTCCTCCTCCCGCACCGGTAGAGGTTACACCTCCATCGAGGGATCCATTGAGGTTACTCAAACCATTGGAAGCTCCCGAAACGCCGCCATCTTGCTGATGAAGTCCGGCCGCATTTCCCGACTGAAGCTCCCCAAGCGCGGAAGTTTCCGACGACTCCGAATGGCCATTATCGGGAATGTAAAGTGGTTCCAGCCGGTTCATGTTCCGCTTCTTCGCTGGTGGAGTTCCATTGTGGCGCTCACTGGTGCTGCTTCCATTGGAGATGGGATGACTATTGCTATTGCTGCTACTGTTACTACTGCCATTGGTATTGCTGCTACTGTTGCTCCCCGAAGTTCCTCCATTGCTCGACGAAGGACCGCCACTTCCCCCGCCATTGTGACACCGGATGTGCGGGGTGACCTGTACCACCGGCATCGCTATGCCCGCCATCGTTGGAGGAGCCGACGCCGGAGGAGTCGGATGGCCTCCACTGTAGTCCACCGGCTGCCCGCTCGAGTCCAGCCGGAAACCGTACGGTCTCGAACCGTACTCCCCTGCATCCCCCGCTGCCGTTAAACCTGCCGCACCCTGCTGGACGACGTGCTGATGCTGGTGATGGCCGTGGAGCATCGGAGTTCCCGTACCACCGCCGCCATTATGGTGCTGACCCGAGGGCGAGTGATATCCGTAGGAGGTGATGTGCGAGTGGGGATGGGTCGTCGAGTAGCCATGCCCACCGCCCGCCATTCCCGCTCCCACGCCCGACGTACCGGCGAGGACTCCCGTTCCGCTGCCACCGGCTCCCCCGGCCACACTGTTCGGTGAAAGGGTGTGTCCGTGGCCGGCCGGCGTGGTGTAGTAGGGCGTCGTCGGGGGGATCCTGGTTGCGCCCTCGAACGGAATGCCGAACTGCATCTTCGACTGCACGGTGTAGTAGTGGTAGAGCCACGAGTTGGACAGCATCACCGACGCCTCGCGGTCACTGTTGTCGTTGTCGTTGTTTGTTGTGGAAAAGGGGGGAAAAAGAAGAGAGAAAAACACGCGTAAGAAAAGCCGCAAGCGGGAAGATGAAAAAAAAGGGCCCTAAAAATCGGTGCAACGCGCCTCCGGGAAGTTATTCCCACACTTTTACGCAGCCACATCGCTGGGAAGGCCGAAACCGTTGGATGGTCACATAAAATAAATCGCCCATTGTCAGTATTGTCTCGGGATGTTTTCGTTCACCTTTTTTTTGCAAATTTTGTTATAAACGTTACTCTTATCGTTATGGCTACAAGGGACAGCGGTGGATGCAAGGGAGTATAAGAAAAACAAAAAACATAAAACTGGGTGCAATACGCGTCGTACGCGTGTGCAATATGATTTGGGTACGATCTTTTCCGCCTCACGTGCTCTCCTTTCTACGCGACGCTGCAGTGATTCGCGATTGTTCCGCATTGTTGAAAACGGCCCGTTCCCCTCCACCGGCCGTGGCCATTTTGGGAGCCTTACTTCTGGCCACTTGTACGATGTATTTTCCTACGTTTTTAAACGGTCCTCCGCGCAGCTCGCTTTGTCTCTGTGGGTCCGCAATGAGCGTGACCTTCTGACCTGTCGCTGCAATGTCGCAGGATTCACCCAAACAGCCTACGGTTGTATTTCGTTCGAAAAAAGAGGTACCAAAGCGGGGGTTTTGTATGCAAATTTTATTTTCCCTCCCGATTCGGGGTCTTACCTCCGTTATCGCCCGCTCGGTGCGTTAGGAGGCTACGTGAAAATTCTCTGACTCAGAGCCCGCGAGTTAAAGATCGACCCATAGAGTCCAACCGATAGAGCGAACACCAAACCCGCCTGTATGTGAGATGTCTGTGTGTTTGTGTGTGTGTGTGTGTATGAGGCTGGTTTGAAAGGACCAACCAGGAGCAGAAGGCCATAAATCATTCCGTTTCGAATCGAGTCTCCCAAAGCCCCAGTTTCCTGTGAGCTGCTGGGAACCTCGATCTGGCCTACCCGCTTAATTTGTCCCATTACAGTGAATAAAGCCAGTTGAATAAACATGGGATTCATTCGGTCGAACTATATTTTGCTTTCATGACATTTTTAATCGTCAAGATTGGCTCGATGAAGATGATCGAAGAAAGAATATAAATTTATTTTAATAAACAGTTGGCTTTTATCTCGTTCTCAAGTTTTTTTAAATACCATTGAACTTAAAGTTTCTATTTAACGATAGGAAAAACTAGTGTTCTTTGCAAAACGGGTTGTAAAACATGGACATTAAAAGCGCAGAAATTCGCTCCTTGCCAACCGCCATTACCGGCCGCTACGTACGATGCAAAACATTGCTTAATGTACCTTAAGTACCTGCCGTCGGCAATAAATCTTTCGGGCAACCGGAGTTTAATTTTATTTTTAGGTTTTCTGGTGCCCAGCATTAATACCGCCCCCCTCCCATTCCCTTTTATTCGCAAGCGACGCCCTCCCGATCGGATCGCACTCGCCGGTCAACGGAAAGCGAACCGTCCGCGTGGTAATGGTAATTATTAACCGCGCGGAAAAGAAGGGCGATTCGCGCAAGAGTGAATTTTTAAACCCTTCTGGTAAAGGGTTCCCCCACTTTTCCCACTTCAATCTCGGCTCTACTTCAAACATGCTGTAGTCTATTTAAACTAGAGCCATGACC
>KE525419.1:84314-103427 GCA_000441895.2 Anopheles sinensis
CCCCCCCCCCCCTCCCCTCACTCCCGGAATAGAGAGGGAGAGAGAAGGATGGATAGAGAACAGAGAGAAAGCTCCACATGTGTGTCCCATTATTGTCGTAAAGGCGTTGTCGGCCGGGGTCGCCGGGAAGACTTCGGATGCAGAAGGGAAGTCATCGGATCTGCTGGCCCCAACTCCGGTCAAAGATGGTTTCGTTAGCCTTCGGTTCCCCGTGCTGCCTAATAAAGCAGCACGTAAAGCAGCTCGGAAATGTGTGATCGCTTCATTTCCTGTGCACGCTTCGAACAATCGCACCACGCTCCGTGCGCGGATGGAGATGTCTCCACGTGGATCCGGTGGGAGCGAACCCACAAAGTGGAATAAGTAGGTGGAATAGAGACATCAACATTTACCAACTGGCGCATTTATTGATGGACCTTCGGTTGCGTCGTCGTCGTCGACGATTGTCCACCGGGTTTTTCGTTAATAATGTCTGTGTCGGGATGGAAAACTAAGCGAAACAGCACACCCTCGTGGCCGGATGGGTGATCTTTAATGCACTCCACTATCGGCCAGCAGTTCGTCAGTCATCGGCGAATTTGACGAACCCGCGCTTATCCCTCCCAGTGGGCCAATTCAAATGCGAGCTACCCGGAGGTCGTTAGGCGACTCGCGGCTGTTCGCCGTTCGCTAAGGTCACCGTTTTCGCTCCAGCCCAGGAAGGTCCCACCGTCGGCTGGTATGCATACAATGACAGGATTAGTTTACGTATTCGCTACGGTAAAGGGGATTTCAGCGCCACGGCGTAGCGCACCGCTCTTTTATCCGCTCCCGTCATCTGAGTTGGTGAAATAAATTATTGGATCCAATTATGAACGGAAAGGGATCGCGCGGGTACGTGTGCGCTCACACACACACACACACACACACACACACACACGCATACACTTAGCCCGTGGTCTGTACACACGTGAAAGGCTTATTTCAGTAAGCTCCGGTACTTCGTCATTCTCGTGAGTCTACTGAATGACCGAGCGGGCGGGAAAATGGTTAGCCTCCGTAATCGTCGCAATGAGATTAGTTTCGGGGTTAAAAGGTACCTTGGGCGAAGGGTGCTAAATTATCGTACCCGGCGGTTAAAATGGCGGGGGTTTGTTTACTTAACGCCTCGTAAGTACGGGATAGGGGGTACATGATGGAGGAAATTTATCTCTCAAGCTGATCCTTTTTGAAGCGAAAACGAACAAACGAGGTTCCTACAAAGTGTTTACGTATGAAGCAAATTAATAGAATAAAAACATTTACAGTTATATTTTGCAGTGAGTTAAAATTTCCATAACATCCTCACTCACCTTCTGATCACCGAACCGCATCTGTCGCCGTGCGTTCCGGCTCACGTTCATGCGGCAGAGAAAGATTCGCTGCTCGCCGTCCATAAGCGACGAACCCGCCGACGAGCCCGACGAGCCGCCCGCGGACGAGCTCGATCCGGCCACGGACACCCCGGACGGGGACAGGGCACTCCCGTGGCCACCATGATGGTGCACCTGGAGGTGGTGGTGCTGTTGCTGCTGTTGACTGTGATGGTGATGATTGTGATGATTGCTGTTGTGCTGCAGATGGTGGTGCTGCTGCTGGTGGTGGTGGTGAAGGTGCGAGTGGTGCGAATGATGTCCGTGGGCTCCGCCAGAGTGCTGCGTAACGCCCCGGCTCAGCTCGCTCTGGATGGCACCGTGATCCTGCTTATCGATAATGTCGTAAACGGAGTCACCGTGTATCAGCAGATCCTCCTGTGGGAACGAGAAGAATGGGTTGGAACAAGAGGAAATTAAAACACATCCATTCGTTTGGAAACATTTCGAGGCGTAAATTAAAAACCGATTAATCGCTATCACTAACGACCAACCCCCTTTGGCTTATTGCAACATACTTTGGGACGGGAATATGCTCCCGTTTTGTGAATGAAATTGATCAACGACCTGTTAAAACTGCAGATCAAGAACGAGTTATCTCTTATACGTTCATTTACCACTCTCGTTCTATGATGAAACATTTCCAAATTGTTATCAGTCTCCGATCGTAATAATAATTCCCACCGAACGCGCGCGCGGAACACCCACCCAGATGGGTAAACTTAATAAAACACATCACCCTTTTTGGTGTTGAAATTCAATTTCATCCGGGGAAGTTAGCGATCGCTTTCCGACTGCTTCCAGCGCTGCTGTTAATTGTAGCTCTATCGTGGTGACGATCGATCCGCTTTCGGCTGAAATTGATACCAAAAACGTGCGGAAACACCGGCGAGAAGAAAAGAAAGGTGGCAAACGCACGATAGGGACTACAGCAGTGCAGTTTAACACGATCGCGAACGTTCGATTTGCATCATCAGGTTTTCTCCCTTTTTCTTTCTCCCTGTGCCAGCATCTTCCAAGAATCCTGCCTCCCTGGCGGATCAATCGTACGGTACGCAAATGGCCATCCGATCGAAGGGAGAAAGAAAAATTGAAACCATTCAAACGCTGTTGAAACCGTCCATTCGTTCTAGCCGCTGGCGGTGTGTGCTGGTGGTAAGTAATTCTCACCCGGTACGGAAGCGTCCGGTGGGGGTTGAAATTTATGTGCGAATAATAATCATCATAAATATCATTTTAAATAAGTGCCTATCCTCCCTTTTGGGTGACGTTGGTGACGATAGGGTTGGGGGCAAGCTGGAAGCCCGGGTGGTGGACTTGCTGCAATCTGCGATCGTATCATCGTAATCGTCATCTTCCCCCGGGAATCAAGGAAGAAAATCAATTAAATATGATCCAACACCCGAACACACGCAACACGGCGAAGCATGGAGGGTAAAAATCAGAACTTTGGGATACTTTGGTTCTATTTTAATTTTTTGATGGATGAAAACTAAGGTTTGAAACAATTCCAACGCATATTTCACTTACTTTAGCATTATTTAGCTTTTTTTAGAACGGTTAAAATCCGTTGTGAAACACTTCAAAAGGGTGGAAATTATTAATTTTTGTCCACTTCGAATCTTCGTCCATAGTGCGTGCCTGAAACGGAACGGTTTTCACCCGTTGTAATTGCTTCATTTAGTCCGCGCACATATGTGATCGTGATCGCGATACGGAAAGGAAAAACCATCCGACCATTCTGCAGCCACCAGGGGCGGACACTTTCGGGAACAAACCGTCCACGGACCACCACGGTTCATGCGCGACGCGGCCGTCCTGTCGTCAGCGTAATGATTGGTGACCGCCCTCGAAGGAGTTTTCCACCCCCTGGGTCCGCTGGATGGAAATGCAATCCAATCTACCCTCTTCCGTCCGATCGAGGTGCGTGTCCCGGTAAATAAGCAATTACTCGTTTTCTGTCCCGTGGATCACAATTATCCACACGCAGGAGATTTCCAACCCAGTGATAAGATAAGCGGTATATTATAGGCGTAGAAAGTGTAACTTTTTTGAGAAAGGGGCAGGGTGGTTTAAATAAAAACCGATTAGAAAAGGATTGTTTTAAAATCCTTATGCATAATTTTTTCATTCGTATAACTATAAGAATGATGTTCTTTATTCAGCACGAATAAACTTATCTCCTGAACGAATTCATTCATAAAATCGCAATTCCCACGCCGGGTTAAAAGTGAAACCAAAAGTAAACGTTTTTATTTTTACCCTCCTTCGCCCAAAACTCTTCGACCATTTCGGTGCGTGGAGTGGAGCCGATTTGCATGTGTGTGCCACTGGAAATATAACGTATTTTTTCACTTTCAATTTCCACCCCCATTTGACCCCGATGGGGGACGATAAATTTTATCCCGCCACCGCAATCCGCCATCACTAACAACCGCCCGATGAGTTCGGCTCGAAATGAAAAGAGGATATTACGTAGAAAATAAAAAAAAAGTCGACCGACGAGGTGCGGTCCTTTGCGAGCGGTCCGTAACCTAATTGAAATTAATGTCTGTTTATCCGCACCACGAGAAGCATTTTGGCAGCCTTCCCCCCGAGCCACTCGGAGAAAAAAGAAGAAATCAAAAGCATTCCCCCTTAAGGTTGCTTGGGGTGGTTTTGGTTTATTGAAATCAAACGGAACCAGGCAAGGGACGAAGTGCGACTGATACCGTTTTTCGGGGGGTCGGAGACGCAGTGGAGTGTTGATAAATGGATCAAAATTTATCAAATTCACCTCAACCCCCAGCGAAGCGGGTTACCAAGTAGTCTTGGCGTATCGCGTTACCTGGCCGCCCAAGATCGGACCGCATGACTCACGCCTCCTGCGCCGATTGTGTGTATATCGGGCCGGTGCTTTAACGCCGACCAATCGGAACCGATCGGGTGCGTCCTGTGCAGGCCGCTTCAATCGATTATTATTGAATCGAAGTCCCCGTTTCGCGAACCTATGTTTAACACATTTTATTGCCATTAATTTTGGACAGGTTGCGATCGGGGAAGGGCGGGATGGCTGACAGTCGCGTTGATTGGAGCGCGGGCAGGGGAGCGCGGGCCCTATAAAACAAAGCTAAACCCAGCCTAGCCCCGGCCGCATGATGGATCGGTTTTTAATGGCGGGCTGCTAGAATTGTAATCAATCACGATAGATTTTATCCGAGCTCGGCCGGTCTGTTGGTTTTCGAGCGGCGTTGGGCGCGATCTGAACCCCGAACGTACAAACTCGAGATAATTTTTAATTACACCCCGAAAACCTATATCATTAACGGTAAACAACTGGAGCTAATTGAAAGCGAGAAGAATCAGTTTGTGATGTGTGTTAAGAAAATCGGAACCCTCGAAAACAAAACGAAATCAAAACCGAATCTTTGCATGTCATAACAAGCACATAAAGTGTAAACATTATTTCCAGATAAAATCCAACCCCATGGACGAGTGTGGGTGTGCTGGAACTGTGTAGCACCCAGTTTTCCCAGACAAAATTGCCGCCCTCAACAATCTCCCACATAAATTGTGCAATCGGTCGAACATTTCTTCGCAACATTATTTCGCCAACTCAAAAGGTCCCGTCACCAGCAAAACGGTGGAGTAAATGTGGAGCAGCAGGTTGTGTTTTCCGGACCGAAACCGATGGCGCACCTGTGCGGACCGATTCGAAAGGTGGGTGAGTTATGTTTGCCGGCCGCAAATCGCAAACTCCAACTCCTGGCAAACCCCCTCGTGGTGACTAATATGATATCATAATTACATTAATTTATCGATATCCATTTACTTGGAGCTGTTGTAGGTGGGATGGCGGCTCGTGTTTTTTTTTTAATTCATACTGCCAACAAACGGCAGCCACAGGTTGCCTACCGTTCACAGAGGGTGCATGTAATTTGAGCATTATGCATGCGCATGCACGTCCATCATGGCCAACCGAAAGCGAAGTACAGCACAGTTATTGGGTCTGGAGTGCGTTGCGTTTTGCTGAATTGGTTAATGCGGGCGGATAAGCCGTTTTAAAAGGATAGCTAAACGCCGATTTCTCAACTAGGTGAGCTTGAATTATGGGTACTATCGGTGCTCGGTGTTGGGTGCATAGTGGTACAGGCTAAAACAAAACGGTTCCAAGGGAGACACACAGCTTCCCTTGAGCAATTTCTCGACTACGAAACAGGTGCGCCACCGACTTCATGGTCAACCTTTTCATGCCAATCTTTCGCCATGGGGTGGATTAACAGACAAGCGAAAGTATTGTTGCAACAGTTTTCCTTCTGTTAAACAAGAACTATGTTTCTGAATAATGAAAATTTCCTCATTTTTACAAGGATGCATTTTCCTCACACGAGATGCTCTTTTGATTTATGATCTATGTTACTCCCGTACTGGTTACTATTTTCACAACACATCCCTTGGTAATCGGGTGGATTAATTCTCAGGCCACTTTTTCCACCTGCCAACCATTTAACGACCATAGTTCGGCGCCATTCGATACGCTCCATTCGGCGTCACAACCGGCGAGCGGCCTGGCACGGCTTTGATGCTGCCCGAATGCACCCGGCGTGGGGTGGTGGGAGGAGCAGCCCGGTGCAGCAAGTGCAAACCGATCGAATGTCTTCAACCACCCGGCAACGGTTTCCCCTTACGCGGGGCGTAAAACGTAACCGAGAACAACACACTCGAATGTAAATGGAATCACAAACGCGAATGGAAGCGATCATTTTCCGTGAATTTATTACCACCCGACGGGCCGGCGGAGAAATCCAGCCAGAGGTTAGACTATGTGAGGAGGGATGGCGGCTTAGCCGCCCGAGAATGACAGCGGGAGGCACCGTTGGCACGTTTATCTAAATGTAATTATTACCATTAGACAGCAAATGCGATTAGCGCAAGTGCGGGTGTTGCCCTTTATTTTCCACTGATGGTTGGTTTTTTCATTTTCTCATTCAGTTTTTGCTTCACCCCTCGAGGTCTTGACAAGTCGATAAAGCTAATGGAGGGTGTCAGGTAGGTCAGACGGCACCCAGCCTCCCGTTTTTGTGTTTTTTTCGGGGAGGTTGCCCTGCACAGGCACAAAACATGTGAACATGGAGTGGAACGAATGGAAGGCCTAGCCTTTGCCTTCGTCTCGCGAATCGATTGCATTTCGTCGGCTGCCGTCCAGGAGTGTTGGATGTTTCACTGGCGACGACTCTTCGACTTCGGTCCATTTGTTGGAGGTGCACACAAGCGTCAACTGTCATCGAACTGTCAACGGACGGTGGACGGCGCGCTACCATGCGGTTCCTCCTTGGCTTGCTTTCGCTTTCGGCAAATCCATTAGAAAACAACCATTGCTATCCTAGAGGGGAGGAGGGCCGCGGAGGGTGATTGAGGAAAGTTTTTGTCGACTCATCGACGGCTAAACGACGTCGTTAACGGACAGCGTTTATCGACTAATCGATCGAAAACCCGGTGGGATTTGTTTTTTTGATCGATTACGCTCGAAATGAGCGCGATTGTTTACAGCTCCGTTGCGCCTAGCATAAGAGACGGATCAAAGAGGGTTGATTTAACGGGGGCCTGGTGGAGGGAAGGGAGAGGAAGGGTTCCTTGTCTTTGCCACTCAACATGATCGGAACATTTTTTTACACACCGCGCGGCAATCCCCGGAACGTGCCCTGGACCGATACAAAACACGCACACCGCTCGGATCAATATGGTCGATTGTTTTACCGGAGCCCCCCCGTCCCGCGGTCGCCATTTTGTTGTGTAACCCACTAGCCTACCCCACTACTCGCGTCCCCTGCCCGCTTCCCCAGCCCGTTATCGCATACATCGATCAGTTCTGACATTGGCTGCATTCTTCGGAGTGGCAAGAATTTAATGCCATTTATTTGGGTCACTTTGGAAACCCTCTCGCCTTGATCCCTCCGTGAGTGGTCAGCGGTTTGGGAAGCTTTTGTCCGCAACCGCGTGTCCGTAATGCAAAATAGGCCTCCTCGCACCGGCCCGCGATTGTGCAAAGCGGTTGTGCAGGAACAGGCAGTAGGAATGTTGCTTAGGCCTTTTAACGCTATCGTCGGTCCGAGATCGGGATCGACCGTTTGCAACACGAATGCTTAACTTTGAACCACCCACCAGGAGTGGAGCCACCAGGTTAAAGGGCAGATTGCTACGGTGGTGGAAGTTGTAACATAAAAAATTACTTAGAATAAATAGAATGGGATATCTTTAAACAATTCCAATCGAAATTGTTCGTGGTTAGGGAGATCGTTGTGTGTAAATTTAAATTGAACCATAGCATCAGAAAAAGTAAGCTTCAAAGACTAACCAAGTCGAAAGAAGGTTCTTTTAAACACATGGACCATTGTTTAGGTCCTGAAATTGGCTGTAAAATATATGGTTCCAATTAAAAGTGAAGCAAATATAACGAGTACGGAAAACACAAATTTTAAAACAATCAAACACAATTCATCAAGCATGCAAAACGGAAGTCAAACATCAAAAATCTCTTTTGAAACTTACATAAATAATCCGAAAACAATCAAACAAGTAAACCGTCAGTAAAAGCAATGAGAAAATTGAAACAATTTCCATCGCCGATCATTTAGCACGAGAGTAAATATTACATCATCAACCAAATCATCATCATCAACATCATCATCATCAGCATCGGAATGCACGGCGTTTTTAACCATCCCTTAAAAAACAAACACTTTCGGCTGGCGGGCAATGGCGGCCGCCTCGGACCATATTTAAGCGTGCAGCCATAAAATAATAGATTTATGGCTTTATTAAAAACCGCTTCACCAGCCAATACTATAAACTATTTCTCGCTCATTTTCCTCCGGTTTTTTTTTGATCATTCGCTTTATCTCTCGTTCTCTCTGTTTCCTTTTATTAACCAACGCAGGCGAATCTTCTTGGACTTAATCGAGTGGCGTTCCCTTCCGGAGTACAAGAGGGGTTTCCCCGATGTCGGTGGCTGGGATACTAATAAATTAATAAAACATTTTCCCCGCAAGGCTTCGGCAAAATTTAAAGCCCAATCGTTCGATGCGCAAGCTGGAGGAATGTTCATGAGTATCCTTGCTCTTTCAGGCAAACCGCGTGCCCTTTTCCGACTAGCGCAAGTGTATGCTTTCTTAGGAAAAAGTATTAATTGCGCACCGTTTTAGTACCACGCCACGGTTCTCTGGCGTCGAGTCGTGGGGCAACGGTGGTTTATGGGTTCATCTGTTTTTATGAAGTTCGGTTAATAACAATCGTAATAATAATGTACGAAAGCAAACAACTTCGAAAGACAATTTGCTGCATCGTTTGCGGACGGATTTTTTTCCCATAAATACAACCGCGGGCAACGGTTTGATGCCTTCATTAGCCGTCCAGCAGGAGTCATAACCCCTTCGCAAAGGGTGGCCTCCGGGATGGGTGTCATTGGCCGTCGAGTGAACCGGGAAAGCAGAACGGGTGAACCACGGGTCACCGATACGATGATCACAGCGTTTGCCGAGACTTCTGCTAGGACGCACTAAAAATCGGTGCAGAGCGGAGTGATACGAAATCAAGCAAAGCACATACACACACACTCGGGGAGGACTGGCGCGTCAGAATGTGAAGCGTTGGGTGGAGTTTGGTACTGTTTTAATTCTCCCCCACCGCGGAAGGGAGGATCCTTCATTTTGGCAGCTGCCAGCGAACGTTGCTTCTGGCCGGACGAGGTTCGGCGCAAAACAAACATCGCGCAGTAATTATAGAGAGAACATGTTTATTTCGTATTACCGACGTTGGTTAAGCAATGCCTGAACAACAATAAGCATCGGGGCTGAGTGCAACCGAATGCAGAAGGAATCGGTACGGTAGAGCAGCAACATTATGGGAATGGTTAAAATTGTAAGTTGTTAGTTGGGGAGGAAGAACAATAAAACAAACAAGCTAATGAAGAAAACGGAGCTGGGAAATCACTCTCTGCCGATGGTGATCTTTGGCTTTAAAAAACAAGAGATGGTTGGTTGCATCAACCGTGAGAAAATTCGTGTGTTTGATTGACTGATTGATGTTGCATATGGAATTGTACTAAACAAGACAATATTCTTAAAAGGATATTTTACCATGAAGGTTTTCCATGAATGAGAGTGTTGTTATAAAATTAGGTTTCAATTATTGACATAAATTGTTAAATATGTTTCTCCAACCACTAAAAAACATGTAAAACTACCCATTGCAATCGTGTTTCGATTCTACACTTGGATACATTTTCTTTCCAACCCATTGCAGGTTTTACAAGGACATCAACCATAACGAACGTCATCACGCGTCAAACTGACCGGGAAGGAAGAGAAACAGGGCCGTACCTTGTCCGGTCCGGGCGGGCGGACAGATGGATAACCATGGCTGGATGTATGGCTGGACGGAACCGAGCCGCCGGGCCAGGTTCTGAAGGCGCGCGATGAGTTGTCGGGACCACCCCAAAAGGGGCCGAAACGGGTCTGATCTAATGTGATGGATTTTCTGTAATTTACTCCGACATGCGCCCGCCATTCCCTACAGGTCGCCTGAAGCGATGTACACATGCTCCCACCGTCGGTTCACTGGGCACCGATCCCCGAACCCGATGTGTGATCGTCTCGCTTTCTCCCAAGAGAAATCACCCGAGACCTGATCCTTGCTGATCGTTATGATCTGGTCAAAGCTTTCCTTATGCTCCGGTCGCTTCTAGGATCGCACCAGGGTTGGGAGGGAGGAGGAATGATACATCCAAGCACACATACACAAGGGCAGTTGTTAATGGCGCGACGTGAGCATTATTACATTTTAGCGAATGTTTACTTCTCGCTGCGTTTCCACAAATGTCAGCATGGGAGGAGCCGGTTGGGGTTGGTTGTCTCGGACATTATGGGTCCGAGTTGGACGTATGTCTATCACTCGCTTATTGCTCGTTTGCACGCTTTTCCCAGAAGGTAAGCAATGATGTTTTTTTTTATTAGCCAAGGATAAATGAGAAATATGCTGCAAAGTTGCAATGGTAAATACACTTCTTGCTTCGTTATTCTATGAAGAATTAACTTTTTGGTTTGGCTTTTATCAAAGCAATATGTTTTTAGAACATTTTAACGATGTACCTTGTACCATTATCCCTGTGGTTTTAGCTTTGACCTACATTACAAAACTAGTAAACCGTAACAGTGGATCACGCTAAATGGTACATCTGAGATATTTTAATTATCTTCAAATCACTCAAGGTGTTACTTTTCGTGCTCGTTTCCGATATGAAATCGCGGTAAAATACGACACAGTCGCATAGGTTTTACCACCTAACGCAAACCGGTGGCTCGTATCTCCCCTTTGCTGGTTGACTGAGAGCGTTAGCAAACTAAAACTGATCGTCATGTGCGTAATGGTCAATAAAACTCACAAATTCTGGTCAACCCGTGCACGAAACTGGAACTGACCGGGTCGCTTTAATGGGGCGCAATAGGAGAATATGTGCCAAAAATCCACCACCGAGTCATAACTTGGTCAAGGTTTAAGGTTTTTAACCAGCGCCAAGTACCTCCCGACGAGTGGGTGCGATAAAACTTGATCGCGTTTGCCGTTGCGCCGGCGGAGACTTGGCGTCGCGAATCGGGCCAAGCGACAAACCTCATAAAAACGACACTTTGGCAGACTTTTCTGCGCCCAACTTTACGACACGCAATCGGTGAAAGGGAAACGTTACGGTTTCTACAGCCGCTAGATAAATCATTCCTCCTATCGAGGAGTTTCTCATCCTGAGCCGCTGCTTCCCACCAACCGACGTGTAGAGTTGGCACATATCGTTCTTATCTAGGCGGCACTAGTAAAGTAAGGCAAATCAAATCCATCCGATAACGGATAGCAAACGGACACCTCCCTTTGCTCACAGTGAACTTGTCCTGGCGAATACTGTTTCGCTTTCTTTTTGCATTAAAATCCAACCAAGGGCGAGATTAATTGGATGATTTTAGTGCGTGGTTAGTGGGCGAGAAAACGAAACGATCCGTTCATTCACGGTATCCTTCCATTCCGGTGGGTTAGTGTTAAATAACGCACTGCCTATTTCTGCAGCTTACCGGAGGCACCATTACGAACGTTTACAATCCACTAACGATAAGCTTCGAGCGCGAATGGAAGCGTAATAACAGTGCTGGGCACAGCGAACAAACACCGTGCGAAAATGAGGTGAAATGCGATAAGACGATCGCATGGAAGTGAGATCATTATGGAACCGGGGTGGTTAATTATTATCCCGAGATTAAAAGAAGTGTTGATAGATGAGCGGCACTCTGCCCCGGTAATGTGTGTAATTACGTCGGTCCTGGACTGATTGGTTCATTTGCAGGATGGATTAAAACCATTCCACCGCTCTCTTTTCTGCAAAACACCATCAACGGCCCATTTTAGGATTAGTTCAGACTGTAATTTGAACAATCTTGATAAAGTTGAAATGTAAGTAAGGTACGCAAATTCGAAAATTACTCGATTTACATACAGTCATACGCATTAGACTTTTAGAGCAACTTTTTTAAGTAATACTTCAACTCTTTATCATTTGCATACCGTCCAGATACTGATTGGAATGGACAGTAACGTCCATCGAAAGCGAAATAACTTCATCCGATCGATTTGACCGTGGCGTTCGTCGCCTTGGCAGCGTTCAGCTCACTGTCTCAGACGTTTGTTTGACACCGTTTTAACCACCCCATGCCATGTTCGGTTTGCGTTCTGGAGAAATGTGCCCTTCGCCTTCGCCCGGCATCAAAGCGCTCGCACTCGTCGACGTTCGCAGCGCTCCGAAGCCGAAAAAAACATCGACCAAACATGATCGTAAAAATCGATCGAACATGACACCGCGCTGGAAACATGTCGCACAGTCCTCTCCCGCTTCTTCTGAACCACTTGGCTAACGGAACCGACGCTGCACTTCGGTTCGGTTCGATTTGCGTTCCGTTTGTACGAAGCCCAGATTCTGGCCAAACCCGGAACGGGGTTCGATTTATTACGGAGACGTTCATAAATTTCCCTGCGGCACATTTGTCACCGCGCAGCAACTTGCCGGCTCGGAGCTGGCGGAGTTTGGGTTGGTTTTTATTTGTTTTGTGCGAGCCTTCGGGAACGGAAATGTACCCCGCCGAGATGGAACCGCACCTCGGGTTCTCCACCCTCCCCATCGCAGCTCGGAAGCCATACGCCGTGGAGACACTTGTTTTTTGACAGATTCATGACGGCCGCAGTCCAAATGAACATGTCTTCCATGTGGCACATCCAGCGGGGTTTCCTGGCCGTTTCAGAAAATGCAAAAAAGGGGAACCAAGGACAAGTCCGAAGGCAAGCTGTGCCAACCAACGTCGAGATTGATTGATGAAACCGGCGATGGGTGCGCATTGCATATGCATTGCACAGGCGAGGTTGCTTCAAGGTTGGATGGCAATTTACGTGGGAGTCCAGTTCATGTCCCGGGGGAAGAATGGACATGCAGGCAGGACCTGTGCGCTGATCGTTTTTGCGTATAAATGATAACTAATGGATGACGTTTGGAGTGGTGTTTGACAGGACGCTACACTACACTCCAGGATAAAGACAGGGTCGACATGCGTGCATAGGGTGATTGAAATGTCCCGCGAATCTGACGCGAATCTTGCATGTTTCGATTAATATGATATCCTTCAAAGATAGTAGTATCAAGATCATAGTGATCTATGATCGATCGCTTCCTATTCTCGGCGTTGTCTAATGCATCGATAACAAATGTTTTTCTGTTTCAAACATTGCAGAAACTCATTTGTGTACTATATTTAACCATGATGCCATTTAAAAATTAACGTAATTCTGGAACAAGGGACAAATGATTGTTTAATTCTCTTCAAAGTAAGTTGTATTTATTTTCTAATTTCTAAATTTTAACTTACTTTAATTACTTTTTCAGCAATTGCTCTTAAAAACAGCTACCCCTCCAGTTGTGTTTTCTTTTTTCGTCAAATACACCATCATCTGAACGGTTAATCATTCATACCCTTAGCAACCAACCGCCGTGTGAAATTAAATGTAAATCCTGTGCGAAACGAATCACGTAACCTGATCATCGGAAGCAATTGGCTGACCGGCAAGAGCATTGGCATCTCGTCCCGTTCGCAATCGCGAATGAAACTGGCATGAAATTAAAGCGAGCATCGCAAGGGAGAAAATCACCGCCCGCCAAGAAGCGCTCGGGAAAGAAGCACACAAACGGCGTGACAAATGACGCATCGCGGGGCACGCGCAGAACCGGCGCAAACGGTGGCTCGTATGTTGGCGCACTTGCGCAGCGTGCCTTTGCGCCACATGAGGCCCGAACGCGTCACCTGGCCGATCGCGAAAGCGTGCTTTCGTCCCTCGCTCGCGCGCGCGCGCCAAGCTCGCGCAAATGAACGTTTATTTACGCCAGCGAGCGGTCGAAACCGATCAATCGCATCTTGCGCTACGGGGGCCACACGGAAGTGGCGGAAAAGCCGCCCGGAACGAAGCGGGCCGCACCAGCGGGAGCGGGTTTTATTATTCTGTTTATTATATGCAGACCCGATTAGCGGTGATTATGATTGTGAGCAATCATTTATTGGCTGCCTACGCCGCGGCTGCCAAAGCGCCAACCCCCCCGTTCGCTCGTGTTTGGCAGTGTGAACCGAGTGAAGCGGCCGGCGTCTTCCCCTTCGGGACACCTGCCGACCGCTTGGAGTAGTAATGTCCATTTGCTGCCGGTAATCGTAAAATAATCGAGTGTAATTTAATATAACACCTTCCCGGCGCGGATGCGGAGACACACGTTGGTTTCCGGTTCTGGTACATCGGCTTGTTCGAATGCCGCCTGCAAGTGGTTGTTGTACGTTCTTCCAGCTCGCACGTATTCCTAATGGACCGGGTTCTTCCCACATTCGAGCAGGATTTTGCTGGGAAGCAGTGAGTAGGATTATTTTTGCTACACATCAAAGCATTAATTCTATTATTCTCTTCAACTTGTTTGACTTGCGAAATCCTAGGATTAAGCTCGGCACGAACGATGTTTTGGCACAAAGTCAATTAGACACGGTGGTTTAGCAAGGGTTCTCAGTGAATAGAAGAGGTTTGTTTTCATTCAGTTCACGGAACAAACACAGTTGATGCCGAGTGTATTCGGAATTCTACTATCAAACAAAACTAGGGTAGCGGAATTTGGGGCAAGTGTGGCATTTTTTCAGTAAAAATTATTTAAATGAAAAAATTAGCATACAGATAAGTTTATCCTTCTTACAAAATATAGTGTAACGAATTTCATGCTGAATAGTCTACTTTTCACATTTTGCGCATTAAAATTAAGCGTAATCTTATAATATTTTCACCAAATTAAATAAGCTGTCAAAGTCAATTCAAACAAAAAATTGGGAAAGTATGTTTCACTAAGCAAAGTTGAGTAAAAGAGAAATTGGTTCGATGGATCAGACAAAAATATCAATAATTTTTCACGAAAAAATCTCAATTTGAAAAAAAAGGGAAAATTTTGGGGCAAGGTTGCCTTCACTGTTTGGGGCAAGAGGGCCTATCCGCTATTATTCTGCAGAGTAAAGCTGCCAAAAACTTAAAAATTGTTGTTGAATTCAGTGAAGCAGAAGGGTGCGTAAATACAAACAGATTTCGTCCCAAACTAGTAACAGATTTTAGTAAGTTAAAGAACAAACGGCTCAAGGTGGCACACTTGCCCCAAATTCCGCTATATTTTTAATTTGTCTAGCTTTATGAAACTTTCTCAAATTCCTTGAAAAACACGTTATTCTATTTTATTTGCATGCACTATAGAAAAAATTACAAACTACATCGTTTAATTTGTCTCATTTCTCGAAAGGTTTGTAATATTTTTAAGCTGTTGTTTTGCAATATGTATTTCTCCTTCATCTTTTCGCCATCGAAGGGTGGACACAATGATCCTTTTTTGCTTCTTTTGCATCGCTAGAGTGCATTAGCACAAAATAGCATACGAAAAGGAGCGAATGCGCCCGGGTCCGGCCTAAGCCGATGGCTCTAAGTAGATTTACTGCCGGAACACCAATTAATTATCTCGCTACTTAGGCACTCTCTACGGGAGCCCCGCGCCGTGGGCAGCCGAGTTTCTGAGCGAACCGTTGGTTGTTTTTTGCTCAATTTTGTACAACTTGTGCATAGGATTCGAGTGTAGTTTCTTTAAGCCTTGGATGGATGGATTTATTTTTTCGTTTTCCATCATGCAAAATTCCGTTGCAAATGACTTCGGCTTAGCACTAGGCCCAGAGGTTGAGCCATTAGCTGGAGCGAATGCAATAAATCTACGTTTCTAGCTCGGTGCGGTGACATAATTTAGAAGTTTAGGAGGAAACGAAAAAAAGAAACGAGAAGTCGTTCGTCTTTTCAGCATTATTTATTTGCTGCTGTTAGCTTCTTGTTGCACCGACGTTGATCGGCTTTGGGAGGAGTGAAGAGGCGATTAGAAAGGTTCGTTTCAAAGTTTTTTTAGTCGAATTTTTTACTTTCTTGTTTTGGTTTCTTTGTATGGTTCAAGCTTTTGTTAATCGAATGTCATAATGTGTTGTATTCAGTGATCATTTTTGTTTCCTGTTTATCCATTCGCACAAACTAGAAGTGCTTCACCGAATCATCTCTGTTCGGTACATCAATGACTGATAATAAACGTTTATAATTTAGGAAAATATGTAATTCTTTCTTTGGTGGAATTGCAAGGAATACTGTAAATCCCTTGAGAAACTGCTCGAACTCGCGTTGCTGAAGCACTACTTTGTCAATTGTGTCAAGCAACTATCCCTTCTAAGGGATTTCTATCTCCTGCTGTGAAATGACGTTACCACTCCCAGCATGAACATCGTAAATGGCCGCCAAAAAGCGTTACTGGAATTCTCCACACCGGCTAGAATAAACCGTCGTTAAATGTCACCACATTTCCATGTTCCTCCCGAGTTGCAACCAGGTTGGAAAATAGACCACCACTCAGGAACGGGCGGACTTTGCTCGCTGCTTGGGGACACTTTCGGTTTCGGAAGCATTGGTTTGTGCCGACCTACCTAAGCTTCCACTCTTCCCAGCGACACGGCGACCCGTTTCGAGCGGGCCGAACGGAACGAACCTCACCGGTTTGCATGCTGCTGTGCCTTAACCTTAACCTCAATCGACGGGGTCTCACGAGTATTCGCGGCGGATTGGCGCGCCCGCGCGTTTCTCAGTGTACGTTCCAGCGGTGGATTATTGACGTATGCTGACCTAAACTCGCCAATTCCCGCCACCACTGCCTCCCGGTTTCTTCCACGCATTCCTAATGCCATTCGCAAAACCGTTCGTTAGATCGTTCGGTGGGTGAATTATTTATATTTATTCAAAACCGGCCAAATCCGCGAGATCCGTGTGCACATCATCACCAGCCCCAAGCTACAAAAGGGCACCTTCTATGTCGCCGGGGGGACCGAAGGTGAAGGTAAGCTGAGCGGAGCCTTCGAAACGGCTAGAGGAGAAGAAAAAAAAACATCACAACAACCCAAAGCACAGATGTTATCAGCGTGAATCAGGCAGCGCGCAAACAATCCGCGCAAGTGCGCTCGTTGCGCCGTCCCGCGCGGTGAAACCGAACCCGAAGACGCATGGAGAAATCGGTCCGCTCCTCCACGGGCTCGGATTGGCCCAGACCAGGCGACGAACCCCACTGCGGCACCTACGAGACACCAATCTCGTGCGAATGGGTCACTCGACTCGCAGCCGACTCGGTATCGTCGGCACACCGTGATGCGATTGCGATGCCTAATGAGCCTTCGACGTGCCGTCCCCGGACGTCCCCGAGGACACGGTAAGGCAGTGGGACATCGATCTAGCCGGCACCGTTTGCGCTGATAAGCATGAAAAGCCGCGACGACAACTGTGCACGGTGCGGAGTGGTATCTTTCCGCCCGATGCTTTTCGATTCCAAACCGCAACCAGCATCGTTAGAACATAAATTAACGTGTCTATTAATTGGTCGTTAGTTGTCCGGTTCGCAACCAAAGGGGCCCTCCTGGGCTGCAATGGTGAGTCCTCAAACGACTCATAACCAAGTACCGGAGGAATGCAATCGATTCGGCTATCGACGACTGACGCTGGCGGCTGGGAAATTGATTGTCAACCACGTGGACATGTTTGTTGATTTAACATTCGATGCTCCGGCCGGTGAGTTCGAGAAGGGTTAAGCAAACATTAAACCAACGTTAAAACGATGATGTTCAAACTGGCCAAGAAAAGTAACAAGTTTTCCTTGTGGAAACAGTCTCGTTAAAACTGCAATTGTAAACATTCAAAATTAATTTCCCATAACTAACATAAGCTGGTTGAAATTGTGTTTTTTTAACCAGCTTTTCAAATATTTTCATAATTTTATAATAAGTTTTCTTTACTGTAAGTTCATTGTATGATTACATTTTAGTATATTTGATGGGAATAGCAGAGAGTAAAAGGTAAAATATATTTATTTTAAAGTCTTTTGGTGCTCAGTCGAAGGTTACAGTATTGAAAAATATTTAAATTGAATGTGTCTGATTAAATTAGAATTTAGAAATCAATATACTTAATTCTGATACTTTAGTGTTTTTTACAGGAATTCAATTTTGAAATCATGTTGATGAACAATGTTCTCAGGAATCCACAAGCATTCACATAACTCTGCAGTTAACTCTATCTTAGAACCATTTCGGAGGAGTTGCGTGTTATTAGTTTAGTTAATTTGGGATATTAAATCTCATATCACTTATTGTACAAAACAGAATTTGATGCCCGATCTTCTCAAAATTATTCATTAATATGCATTTTAGCTACATTACGCGGCTTACGGCATTACATACACCCAAACTATTGGACAACAACGTGGACGCTACATACAAAAAGGTGTTCCCTCAACAACACTCAACAACCGCCTTTATGTTGACGCACAGCTTGA
This sequence comes from Anopheles sinensis, assembly GCA_000441895.2. Classification (NCBI taxonomy): domain Eukaryota; kingdom Metazoa; phylum Arthropoda; class Insecta; order Diptera; family Culicidae; genus Anopheles; species Anopheles sinensis. The sequence goes on from KE525419.1 coordinate 102,678, forward strand.
TCGTACGAACTATCAGCAAACTCTCCGTCATTCGCACACACGAGGTGGGAAACTTTGGCACGCAGGAAAATGCACTAGAGGCAACGCCTGGCGACACTCTTGACGCTAATATCTCACCGCAAGTATCACCGGTGCACGTATTTTGCATTTGCCCTCCTCGTGGCCGGCCCTTCGGGGGTGGCTCCAGTACAATCGGTCGCTTGGCAGCACATTATGATACATGGGGACATACCGGTCCGCTTGAAAAGGGCTCGATACGCTTTCCCGCTCGCTCCCACTGGAGAGTGTGGGGCTGTATTTAGCATACAACATGCTTTAAAATCTGCGCGTAACCACGGAGCACGTACTTCCTTGCAACTTATCATGTGCAGCCAGCAACAACAGCAGCCCAATGGCGACGGACGTACTGCTTACAGCGTCGCAATCTTAACAGTTTTGGCTTGGCTGCGAAGAGAACAATCATTTTCGGACGCAACTGGTCCCTCGGGAACAGACTCCAGGGTGCGTTCTTCGTTGCATTATCACACTTAATGTAACGTCCCCCTCCTGCCCTCATCCAGCTTCCCGTTACCCATAGTATTGGCTGTTCCCAGAAAGTTGGACTATGACCTTTTGCATAGTTCAACTGCATACGGCTTACGGGACAGGGATAGCGCGAAATAACAAGACAACGAGAGAAGGAGAGAGCCCATAAGTCAAGCGACCTAAATCGACCACATTTGCACTCAACCTCTTCAGCTGAAAAGGGTG
>KE525419.1:139659-157363 GCA_000441895.2 Anopheles sinensis
GGTTGACCTCTGGAGTGCTGACCTCAACACACACACAAAAAATACGTCCCAAACCGACCAACAAAATTGGCACCCCGCCAACGAGGATACCTGTTGATCGCGAGGAAGCGCGCGCATACTTAGGGACCTTTTAAACGACTGGCAAGCAGCGGCGCAACCGACGACCGGTTCCGAAAAAGTAGATCGAAAATTGCACGAACTGTGATTAGCACCGTTCTGGACGCGGCTCGTTCGAGGAAACGTGGCAAAAACAAACTCTTCTTCGGATGCGGCCGGGATGCAAAATCCGTCCCTTGCAATGGTTCCACTGTTCGGGAAGGTGCGCGATAACATCCGATGCCGAGGATGTCCGAAGAAGAGCATGCTATTAGAATCTTAACTAATTAGGCGCCTTGGTAATTTGATTTGCGAACGAAGCACTTGCAGCCGTTGCGAGACCGTTCGGGATGTCGTCGTTGAAATACAGGAGAGAATGTACAGATCTGAATCCTTTTTCGAATGAGTAACTCTTTATTCCTGCCTGGCTCTAGAAACGAACATAAAATGGAAATTCTACGGTTCGATGCTTCGAAAACGATAGACAATTAGTTGAAGCTCAACGCCGACGGCGCCTTCGGTATGACAAAAACTAGCACTGGAGCAATGGGAGCATGTTTCGATCGACGCGTTTGGATCACAAACACGGGGAATATGTCTTTTGCAATATCTTCAAATAAAGTATTGTGTTATGTAAAACTTAAAATGAGCGAAATTGCAAAGGGTGCTTCGAATAAATCCGACAAGTCACACAATTGCTCATTGTTTGTGTAAATACTATTGAGATTAATTTAATTTGATTTGAAATGCATCTCGTGAGCGGTGTTGTTTATATTTTTGGAAGTTTATATTAATCTTAGCAGAAAAAACCAAGCTCATTTGTTACAAAGAATAAAAGCACGAATAAAATTTGCGATTAAATAATACATCAATAAAAATTATTTAATAATCAATCATTATCTTTTAATAGGCTCCGATTACATTTGCAACAATAATTTTATCATATCGTCCGTTCTGATAAATCCCTTCTCGCGTAAGATTCACGTGTTTCTCGAAGAATGAACCCCATAAAATGTAAGTTGCACGTACGTACACTTAATTAGGAGCTTCTCCCCGTTGCAAACGCTGGACGAAGGAAGAACAAGGTAACTGCAGTGATCATAAGCGATCATTACCGCTTCAAAATGGCAGTCAGCAGGAGGACCAACCTCTGCTCTGCATCCCGACTCTGGTCCCCCGTGGCACTCATATACCACATACTCCGCAAAAGGGGAGCTACTTTGACAACTGCTAATTTTGTGCTCTAAATTTACAACCCGTAGCGTTTAAAAATAATTGCTACAGAAAACCCGCACTCCTCTCGCTCCGGTTCTGATGATCATCTCCTCGGAAAAAGCAAGCTCCCCGTCCAGCCCGATGTTGGCCGTCGTTACCGGTGTGTGCTAAACTTTGTTTTCATCTTCTTCACTGAAGTGAAGAATCTTACGCCGGCTAGCATCGGCCAGATAATACCTGCGTGCCTTCGTTGCGGTATGGCGATACGTACGATCGATAATAATGATCCATATTTCCCCCGCGTGCCCAAAACGTCGATTCTAACCGGCGTAGAGTTTCGTTTCTTTTTTTTTAATTCTTTCCTACTCTTGAAGCCCTGAATCTTGGTCATCCCATCGCAACGCGCCCGTGCTGCAAATACATGGGCGAAATTCCATACCATCGCCACCGCAAGATCTCGTATCGAAGATCTGTCTTCGGAGTCTGTCTTCATCGGAAAAGCATCGCGTATCCTCCTCGTGTTCGTACTTTGCGATACCCCTATATCCCATTCCTTCACTCTATTTCCCTGACTCCTCAATGTCCCCACCACTTAGGGATGACCCTGCGATACGTCGGGGACCGTGCGCACTTTACGATCTTAATTACGACCACTGCAGGGTTCGTGGAAAAAAACATCGTACATCGATGAGTATCGGAAGCGTCGGTAAGGGTTGCTGCACGTGCACGTGGATTTAGTGAAACTTTCGTTGGCACAACTCAATTTTCCTACACTGTTGTATGTTATGGTTTGCATTAAAGCAAATCTTGAGCCTTATTTAGACCAAAACATTATAAAACTAAATGAAGTTTAGAATATCACATTACACATCATCACATTACCACAAATAATGTTTACTTTCAAGGTACAAAATGTTTCAATAGAAAATAACCGTTGTGCTGAAACATTTTTTAAAAACTTCATCCCTAAGCTTTTCTTGGTAAAAGGAAAATCTCTCCGCAAAAATGCAATATTGCACACCAAGAAAAAAGATCTTCTTTTGCCCTGCCGCCCACCCGGGCGCCCGTTCACCCACCTTTTCAATCCTGCTGTTTCGCTTCCACCATCGGCGGAGAATCGCTCGGAGGTGAGACGAATCGATTGCAAATACAAAACAGGTATTAACTTTGCAGCCTCAATTAATGATCTCCCAGAATTATGGTTTACGTTGCGCCGGCGATTGCCGCCGCACTCGGACTCGGCGTCGGTTTTGTTCCGGGGGATTGTTCCAAGTGTTTTTTTCCCCCCTCTGTCCACGGTTAACGTGTTTCTTGTTCGTTCGCCTGCCGACTCCGCCGAATGAGTAAGGAAGCGTGGAAAGAAAAACTGCGTTTGTGGGAACCGTTTGGTCCTCGGGATAAATAGAGTGGCGAAGAGATTGGCGAAGTGCGTTTAACGCAATGCGATTTACGCGTCGCTCCGAAAATGATTGAGGCTTGAGTGATTTGTTGTGTGGAAGAATTTATGATGCGTGCCTTATGGAGGTGGGTTGAAAAGTGCTAGGGGTTTGGAGTTTTTGTTGGTATTGTCGGACGTTCAAATTATTTTTCATGCTTTAGATTTTGGCTGTTCAAACTGGTAATCTTTTATGTTTGTTTCAATATTTTATTTTTGCTTTTTTTGAATGGAACTCTTTCAATCTTCCAAACAATATAAACAGTTTTTGATCAAAAACCAAAATTGTAACTGATCGAAGTTATGTTATGAGCTCGAAGCAACACAAAACTCAACAAGAAACGAACATTCTGTTCGAGAAACTTTTCATTCTACATTTCCACAACCCATAATGGCACGGTGCGTTTTTCGTTCTTGCCGACAACTTTCCCGGCGTCGATTGGAATGTTTGCCGGCTCGCATAACCTCGGCACACGCAACCGACGCCCGGGCCGGCATCGTTCCATTGATAAAATAAAACTTTACCAAACGGCAATTGCGTTAAATGCAAACGCACGAGCAGGACCTCTCCCGGAGCCAAACGGCGATGGCTATGGAGGAAAATTATTATTAATTCCTAAGTAACCGAACGGCCGAAGCTGCCGGTGATGCTTGTGCTGCCCAATGGTGTGCCGGCTTGTGCTGCAGCCAGTGCTATGTGCTGCGGCTAGTGATTATGCCAGCATTTTCCGTGTATCCTCCTCTCATTACCGGCGTCGGCCCCGAACCCCGATCGTCAGGGGTCAGAATTACTTTGAAAATTATCCTTCTGGGATAAGACCAAGGAACCGAAGCGGCACTGTGAGAATGTGAATCGGACTTGCGCTGCTTAAATGGCTTCACCTTCAGGAACAGGCTTGCGGATTTACATGCGATCGTTATAGAGTAGCCCGCATTCGGCAGATAATGACTCGGAATTACTGTTGGTTACAGTTTCCATACCTATTGTTGAACCGTACAAAAATGGGGATATTCAAAGCAAACAGTAAAGATGCGTTCAGTATTTTGTTTTCCAGCAAAAAAGTCCCGTTAGTTAATATTGTAAAGGATGCTTTGGATTCGTAGAAGTTGTTGAACTTCAACATTTCTGATTTTAACCCCCACTGTTATGAAAAACCAGTTGAAAAGAACAACCAAAACAAAACAGTAACCTGCACGGAACAGAAACAGTTCCGAATTAACTACACACAGTCTAACGTCACGTAAACCTCTCGTCAAAGTTTCTCATCCACCAAGGTCCGTTTCCCCATTAGACTGCACAATTGGACGCGAATCCTGCAGGCGCCTAAGCTGACTTCCGTGCACCTCTCCGGTGGAACTTCGCCGCATGCGGGAGATGATGCCGAAATCAGTGCTCCACCCTTCTGCGACTCCGAAACGAATGCTAAGGGAAGCATCCTGGAACGCGACCAGCGCCCGAAGACAATTACCACCGGCGGGGAGCAGCCATAAAACGCAGCAAAGTATACACTCACTTCATCATTTGCTATCTATCGAAATCGTGGGAACGGGGACGAATCCATGCCTCGAACGCGGTGGCCATAACGCAACCATTATCTTTATGCTTCTGGGAGCATGTTAGCGCAACCGATCATCAGGCCAATCGACAGACGGGGAGAGCCAACGGTACGATTGAAACTAAGGACCGCTAGGACGTGTACGTGTTTGGGGAAATTGATAATCTGAAGGATGCGTCATTGAGATACTTTTCGAGCGAATGAAACGTTATTAAAAAGCTTATCGTATTTCGATCAAATTTGTCGGTATCATATCAGTTTTCCGATTGAAATTACATACTTTCATGGAACAATTTTATTCGTTTCCTGAAAGCTTTCCCGGCGATTTCAGGATTTTTGCTACCGTTTGGACAAAGGACACTTCGAGCATTTAAAATAAAACATTACAACGGCGAACATTTCCCTGCTGTCAGCGCGCGCGAATTGTCGGCCGAATTTATGTCCGCGTGACAGTCCGAAAGACTAGCTGCATTCCCTCCCCACCCAAGCCATCGTTACCTCGAAGGAAGCCTTTCGACCCCGATTCGGGTTTCCATGCGGCTCTGAAAACATCTCTTTGTTTCCTGTTCGCAAAAATTCTTGCAATTCTCTCTCGTCACCAACCAAGTGCCTTGCGGACCGTACCGCGCCATTGCCACCGCCTGACGCCACGAGCAAAGGGAATGGAAAACATTTTTCCTCCTCCACAACTTCCTACCCATTGTACTGCCTCCCCCACCCTGATGCCGTCCGAAGCATTTGGGTGCATTTCCCTTCCGGCTAGGGCACGCCATGTTCGGTAAAGTACCGCCAACGAGGATACCAACAACAGTCCTCTTTCACACACACACACACACACACATACGGCCAGCGTTTCGTGCGCGTCAGGGCGCCATTGAATAAATAACGACGTCGGAATGAAACGACGCCGTCCGATGGCGTCCGAGACGAAAATCAAGACGCTAAAAGCCTGGGAAGAGAGTTGCGCCCGGTTGCGCGCAACACTGGAAGCTAGAGATTGTTACCGATAATGAACGATAATGATGACGCTGCTGCAACTGCTGCCGGCTTCCTCTTCCCGCAGTTCCGGCATACTGCCCTGCCGCGAGGAGCGCTCGTTTAAACCCTTCGCGGCGAGCGTGTGATCGATCGATACGATACGATCTGATGGGAATTCAGATCATCTTCCGATGGCCGAAACCGATGCGATCGAGCATAAAAGAGTCACCCAAAGCTGATGATTCTGGTCGATGAATCCAAAAACAAACGCAAACAATTGTTTTGGGCTGCATTATTACATTCAACTGGTTTTATTATCCCGTACAATCATTCAATAAAATTTTGAATTGTTTCAATCACTTTCAAAGAGCAGATTTAATCAAGAACATCTACTGAAAAAATGTAGATTCTACAATTCCCCTGCAAATCTTCGCAATGTTGCCCTTATAAAGCTTCCATAAAATTATTTCCCTACGCACTGCTATCAACCATAAACGACTGGCTTTATGGATGAGAAATCTCTGCTGCGGTATGCGCTTAATTAATATTATTAAAAGGAAACCAATACCGGTTGGCTGCAACTCCCTCGGCAGTCAACGGTGAAATACCATACGCTCAGTTTGGTTGCAATATGCAGCTTAAAGGGTTTTTGTTGTTGATGTTTTTGTTATATTCCCTTGCCTTTACTGATACGATAATGATACGCGAATCCCGCACCGATGGGAAAACGATGCCTTTTGCTTTGGGAGCCAAGAACCGGCTCGACACTACTCGACATCCATCGATCAGCGATAGTCCTGAGGGACGTCCTTAAGTCTTCCCTGCACTGCTATCTGTCTGCGTGTGTGTGTGTGTGTGTGGTTGATTGCTGCTAAAGCTGCTCGTTCAAATTGAACGTTAATCTTACGACGGAACAGATTTCGTCTCGCGCTGTCCAGTGCCTTCCCTCAGCATTCAGGTGCTGGACGAAATTAAATGAGGGAAGGGCGGGGTGGTAAAATGGACACGAAAATTAGTGCGCAAGAAAGAGCGAGCAGGCACGGGCCTATTCTTGGAACTCCGAGACTCGAGCGATGCGAGAGTGCAAAGAACCAACCACCCGGGACCACCGAAACACCGATTTGCCCCGTTCCTGGACGAGCACCCGACGGAACCACCGAAATGCAGCCTTAGGTGCGCTCCACATCGGAAAAACACACGCGCGCTACGCCCGAACCCACTTATTACAAGCCGCGTCACTTACGTTTCCCTTCGCGAGGGGACGGTGGCGAGGCTATGAGGGAGAAAACAGCGAGGGAATGAACGGGAAGGATTATAGCCAGGACGGAAGAGAGGCCAAGCGAACAAGGCCGCCAAACCACCAAGTATCGATCGGTTCAACCCGAAGTGGCACGACAGAGGCGATGCGGAGAAGAAAACAAACTTCATCTCACCAGCCTCAGACCTCGAGGCCGAGTAAGACCGGTAGCTTCGGAGGCTCTCAAATTACGGTGGCAATATTAGGGGCCGAGGGTGTATGGCTGCACGTTGCGTATGAGGACGTGTTTGCTTGCACCAGCCTGGCCGCACTTCTTCCATTTCACAGCATTATTTGCCCACCGGCCACTCATTACACAGGTTCGACTCGGTGAATCTTCACTTCACAGGGAAAAGGGAGGGGGAAGTGGAAGGAAGGAGACTGAAGAATACCAGCAAAAGAATGATACTGAGAGTGTTCTACCGATCGCACCAGATTATCAAGCAAAATACGAACTTTTTCAGGTTAATCCGTCCATGTTTTAAGAATTTGCTTCCAAGAGACATCAATGATGTACTAAGCGACGAACTGAACAAAAATATTTCTAATAAATGTTATGGCAAAAACAAATGTTTTGTCGAAGAAATCACATTTAATTTGGACTGAAATTTTAAAACTTAAAGGATTCAAAATATAATAATTGTGTATTGTATCATACCATGGCTTTTATCGAAGGCCAAAGCATTTATATAAATGCGATGATTAAATTAAATCTGTATCCGAATTCAAACACCACGAAAACCGAACATTTTCATCGGCTTTAAGCATTTTTATTACAAATAGCTTTCTTCCTATTTTGCTTTCATCCGCCCGCCAAAGATTGATAGATTTACCTCACCAAGAGATGACAGATAAATTGCCACCCGTTAACACAGGCGCCCGCTCAACTGTGAGCTCGCGTCGGACCGCCCCACGGACAAATCATCGTTATTAAAGACACAAATATTAGAGGTTGGCAGGGTAAACCGAGGCCCAGAAAACGGTGTACTTCCAAAGCGGCGCTCGCCCCAAAGCGAAGAAGTCAACAATGCGACGGAGCCTGTTTCGCACCTAATGCCTGCCGTCTGTCAGGCGGATAGATTCTTCAATCCATATCAAACACCCCCCGGGGGCCGATCCTGTAAACAAACATAATATCCGCGGCCCACGCGGAACACTATCCGAAACGCCGGCGCTGCTAGGAAAATGTATGGGGGAAATTTTTGGTTATCATACAAATTAATTACATTGACGCCGGTCGAACGGTGGCGGAGTTTTTGGATTCCAAATCTACAGATCCTCCTCTTTTTCTTTACCGCGCTCGGTACGATACGATCCGTCGATGGGCGATCATCGATCGTAATGATGATCATCAGCGGTCGCTACCGGGGTTAAATTACGAACATCACCAGCGCGGTGTTGGCGTTCTTGTACCCTTTTTCTTCCCTCACCGCCGGGTTTCGTATCTTTCACCGATCGTTGCCAAACCACTAGCCACTCCTCAGGAGAATCCTTCTCCGTTTAAGGTTTTATTTCCGCGCCCTCGAAAATGCTGCAGCGTAATGGTGGTAGCAAGCACGCTCTGGGCACTTCATCTCTCAGCGCTCACCGCTTTCCCATGGGTTTGGGGACCGGGTACAAACTTTTCCCCATCCCTGCCCAATCCCTCCTCGGTTCCCGTTTCGTTCTGGCTTCTTCATTCTAGCCAGTGGTGCGTTATGCCAAATGTTAATATATGCACCGTCGGTCCAAAGCAGAGCCCAAGCGAAAAGGGCATACTGCTGCATCCCGCTGGTTTGTGCCCCGGTTGTGTGTGGTTTGGTCTCACGAATCAACCGCGTGTCCAGTGCAACCTGCGAATTCACGTGCCCACAAACCGACCACACTACCTGGACACTTTCCAGGTTCCCCGGTGGGGACGTGAAAGCGAAAAGTGCTGTTTATTCAAATTGTGCTCGCATAACTCATTTCGAAGGCATCCCTGAGAGCTGCCGAAGGCGACCGGGCGGTTCGATCGGGCAATGTGAAAAAAAACATTGCCACCAAAACTACCTCCCGAAGTGGGCAAGAGACGACTACATCTAGGCTGAATGGTAGCTCGGAACCGAGTACATCGCATTGTACACCGCTAGTGCAGAAGCGAATCTTTCGTACAGCGACATAAAACTAGAACATAGTAAAACACGGTAGCTCTAAACACCCGCCGTTACTGTGGGAACCGTGCGGTGTCAACTCTTCCCGGCCTTTTACTTTTCCTCCCTGCATGCGATCGTTATTGTTTTCCGATTTTGTGTTTTATTTACCGCCGGACGGGTGAGGTTTCTCGCCAAAACCCGCGTTCGTGGTATCCAATGACAAGTTTGTGACTTGCACGTGCGCAAACAGGTCGTTCGAAAATGCCCATAAATTTGCGACCTATTTCTGGTCGTCGTGGTGTAGTATATTTTTTACGTAACGTATTGTTTGACACAAATGCGTCTGCTAGTTCCGTGGCACAGTAGCACATTTAATGGCCCAACGCATTGGGGCAGTTTCAAGTGTAGCAATTTTCCGTAAACAAGAAGTTCAATTGCATAGTAAGTGAAGGAAATTGGGTGCTGCTAATACAAGAACCATAAGTTCCAAGCAAAGCTTACACCATGATGATGCTTTTAAAAAGTTATAATAAGCTCATGGACGATTTATTATCGAATTCTCCAAACAAAACTGCTGGGTTAACTCAACAACGTTCATAATAAACGAAAACCTTGTAACATGAACTATCAAAAGCATAAAAAAAACATACGTCGAAAAGCAATGAGCCATAACAGAATTTTGAGGAATAATTCTATAAAACTATAAACATAAAAAGCATAAAACATCATCAACAGAAATATATCACCAGCAGCTTGCCTTATCCGTCGGCGGATGACAAAAATGGCAATACAAAAACATCAGCCCCACGGAAGCAATAGATTGACTGCGGAAGCTGAATTGTCCTACCGAACGTCACCGGGATGCCAAAATATAAAAATAAAAATAAACGGCAAGAACTATTTATGGATATTTATGCAGCTTCATAACCCCGCAGCATCCGGTTGGTGGGAGAAAATCTTGTCCGATTGCCACCAAACAAAGCAAACACAAAAAACGATTCGCAGGAGCGAACGTAACAATAGCAATCGATGCAATTTTGCATCCTGACATCGCACAGCTTTGGAAGGGCAGCACGGAGACAGCAGCATCACCATTACCGGCGTCAGCGCTGCTGCGACCGGAGGGAGTTGCAGATAAAAACTGCTCACCATTTGCATAATTCATTGAATAATAAAATGGAAATAAATTCCACCACTGTGATTTTCACAGCGCCCTCGCAGGATACAATCAGCGGCGTTGCAGGAAGGGGTGCCTGATGCGGCAAAAAGGGTTTTCGGTGTGACGGCAAAGCAGTAACAAAAAATCAAACGAACTTCAATCGACCGATTGAAGCGAACGAGTGCGCCGATGATGACGATGATCGGCAATCATTCCGTTTGCGAGTACGTCAAGCGAAGGCTCGCGTTGGCCTCGGCGGCGTACGGGTTGCTTCAAGATAGGGAAATTTATTTCCAACCCAGCACCACCACCGTCTCAATAACCCACCCCCTGCCCTTTCCTCCGCACCGTAGATTCGATGAAAACATTGAAATCTATATTTCCCTATGCCTAATTTATTAGCTGATGTCGATGCCGATCAGCACTGGCTGTTGCGGCTGGCTCGTGGATGAAGGAGAGGATAAAGGGTTGTAAGGAAAGGCACGAGGACGAGGTGGTCCGGCGGCAGTGAACTTATGCTTAGCATTGCAAATGTTGTCTCACTTCGGGGACGAAACGACACGACATCACGTCAAAACTTCTTCATCCCCCCGCAACAAGCGTCCGGATTTTCTCTTAGCCACGCTGCAGTCAGATGCACTTGCACATACTGCAGCATCCCGCCCCGAATGTGAGGGCAGCTGGCGTGATCGAGCGGCCCGATGGATCCTCGCTTCGATGCAATCGTGTGAAGTGAGGAAGATAAAGTTATCCGGTCGGCCGTTACGTGATTTATCGCATGCAAGAATATGATGAATCATATATGACCGCTGTACTTTGTTTTGAAATGTTCAAGAAAGAACGCCATTATTTATGGCTAGTGTGTGCTTAAAGAATTCTCAAGTCCTTCGAACATCTCGCATTTGAGGAGTTCCAAAAATGTGAATCGACAATTCTCATGGTGACTTTATTAAACAAAACATTGGGATAATCCTAGGATATAACTCTTTCTTATTTAGTATTAATAATCTTTGGAGAACTTTTTACCCTTATTTAATACTTGATTTTGCTCTGAGCGTATTCTTTTCTAGAACTGAATTGATCGCGCATAATGGATAAAGACAAATATTTGAGTGATTTATTAAACGCCGATGTTGGTGACATTTATGAATGCTAATGTAAATTGAATTGTTGTTTGTTTATTTTACTGATGTCCCACCATTCCCCACCGTCCTATTTCTACTTCGCAAATGTCTGTTCTGCTAACGCAATTCTCGTTCAACCACAATTTACTACCGTTCAACTATTTGCCAGTGCGGACTTGGCGGTCAGATCTCACTCAATGTTTTTCCTTCCCTTTTTTCTCAAGCACCTCACTATTTTACTTCCATCCTAGGCGCACGTTTTCAAAGCGGAACTGTTCCAATTTTATTTTTCTTTGCTTTTTCGTCTCCCGATTGCCACTCGAATGCAGGTCAGTGTGAGAGGTATTCGCTTAAATTTATGACCGACAGACCGCAGTACTCGACACGGTTCGGTTGGAAGCTTGAAGGAGTGGGGCGAAAAAAAGTATATCGCCATGCTCGGCACCATTAGGAGATGCAGTGTGAAGGAGGTACAGGGGAAAACTTGCAAATTATTCCGATTCCACGTTCCAGATAACCGGCGGTCCTTTACTCGGCCATTTGCGCACTCATCGTCGGGTTTGTCGTCAATCTGTCGTTTAGGTCCTCGGTAGGGCGAATGTGTGCAGCAGGGTACTGGACCAGAAACCGTTTAAGGTACGGGGAAGGAGGAGAAAGGCAAAGTGAGGGGGTGTGCTTTGGCGATCGATCCATCCGTGACCGCACGGAAAGGGCTTAGATTTATTTGATTTGATTTGAGCAACCACAAAGGAAATCGTTCTTGTTTGTGACGACGCTTGACTCAACAAATTAAACAGGATTTGCGTTTCAACCCACACACGTATGCATACAATACGCACAAGGACATAACAATGGTTCCATAGTTCACTCCATTACTTCTAGTTAAACCAGTGTCCGAACCTAATAATAATGAATATAAACTTTTGAGAAGAAACCAGCAGGTAAAGTCCATAAATCAATTAAAATACTTCACATCTCGTCCCGTACACAAGTCTCGTTTGCTTCCTTTTATGGGAGCCCATACCTTGACATATCCCTCGCGAGAATGTCACATGCCACAACAGCTCCACTAATTATCCTAATTTTGTAATTTTAATTCCAAGTTCGCATGACATTGCACTCCACCGATCCATAAATGCGCCTCTTATTGCGCCCGATAAGGACACTTTCGGGAAAGAAAGAAAGACGAACCAATCTGACTGTGCGAGCCCTCCCGGTTTCCCAAATCAATTGTTCGCCGAGCGGTTGGGTCGCGGCTTCCGCCGGAACGTCCCCAGCGCGTTCTCACAAGAATCTCATTATGGAAATGAGTTGGTTCGTATTGGCACTGGTTTTATTTTATTTACATTTTTCACTCGCCTGCCGTACATTATGGTAATTGTTTTGGATGGAAGGTAATGCATGGAAATAAAACTATTTTGAACGAATGTCGTAAAACCGACGGCACTATGTTGACCTACGTTTCTATATATAATAGGTGATTTAAATTTTCAAACCAAATAGAACATTGATAAAACGGCAAATTTTGAAAATAATTTCCCGAATATTTCTAGGAAATTTAAATAGAAAATAATTGTTCCACCCGAACGAGAGACGAAATGGTAGATATTTTAAATGCCTTTCATACAGCCATTCGATATCGTTATGGATACGGTTGTCCTTCTTATTACTCAAAACACCTTCTCCCACGACCATGCGACACCCATTGTATTCCGTTGTCAAACTTGGTCGCGATTAAAAGCGGAAAAAAGAGCTGGCAACACATAAACAGTGTCCCACAGTGAAAGTAACTTCTTCACCACGACGCCCGGTTGCTATCTTTCGGCGAAGGTAATTAGTTCGGCGCGGTACGCGATAAGCGCCCCGGTACCCAAAGAAACCCGAAACCGTTACAACGCCCCAAACACATGCTCCCAAGAATGTTGCTCACGAAAGGGCGCGCATCGTACGTCTCGTATATACGCTCCAATATGGAGGCGCAACATTTTTAACGTTGCATCGTGCACGGCTGCACACGAAAGCGGACCCAAGCGGGCTCCTAAAAGCGCAAAGGGCAGCCCGAGTGCGCTTCTGCTGCGCTTCGGGAGTTAATTTAACGTCGCGATCGGGCACCGGACGGAAGTTCTTACAGGGCCTAACCTGCATCCCTGGTTCCCGAAAAGATGGCGCCGAGTATCAGTTACAGGGCAGGGAAAGGGCTAGGAAAGTGGTAGCCGGGCATCTGCCTCGTGTGCACTATGGCCCCGTGCGGTTTCCGTTGGTGTGCCTTCTGGAGCAACTTGTGGCTCGCCGAGGTGAGACAAAGGCGACTCATTACTGTCCACGACGCTATCTCATAAACGGGACGGTGGCCATCTTCCAGGTCCAGCACGGAGATGCAGCAGAAAGGTAGCAAAGCGGACCAAAGCGGCGGGCAACAATTTGTGCAACCCTAAGCTCGACTGCCACACTCGTAATCCGATACTATCCATTAGCGTATGAGCGCTTCCCGGCGGGATTTTCTCATGGGTTTCGGTTATTCCGACTAGTTTTTGCATTACCGTGAGTTCCACGAACACTTCCCATGATAACTCTTGTGCCAGCAATTTGGTCTTTATATTTCTCTTTCACCTTTTTTCCCAGCATATTAGACTGCTAAGTAATCAGTTACTGTGCATCAACGCTGAGAAAGGTACAGCACTATTACATTGTGTCCGCGACCGAAAAAGTTCACAATATCTACGGCTGCGAAGCGAGCGTCCATACTCAGGAACAATACCAGACCACCTTATCGCATCACTCTATCTTCGGCGGGAAAGTGCCCACGGCGATCGATTGGAGATCATCCTAAACACTTAGTCATATTCGGCTATGATTTTGGACAACTCATCCTCACCTCTATTGGAAGAGTTTCTGATCCTATTCACATTCCCTCTGAAAGCCTTCGCTCTCCGTAACCCATATCACTTTCAACAACCGCATGGTATGGCCTTAGCTGCGAGCGCGAGTCAACATTAAACAAACAAACACCAACCCTAACCTCACCCGTACGTCATTAGCTCGTACGGAGGGAGGCAAAGAACTGCTCCATGATTTGCTCAATGGTATGTACTCGCGGGAATATATGGTTCGATCAATTTCGATCGCACGTAACCATATCTCGTGGGGAGCATCTATTGGCCTATTTCCCCCCTTCTTACCCTTCATTTCTCTCTCTCTCTCCTCGGTACCCGCACTCGGCCAGCCTTAACTTTGACCTCCTGGTGCGTTTTTGTGGCGCACTAATTTTAACGAACCCACCGGACCCACCTTCCGCCGGGCCGAGGGCGATCAATACCGATCGATACGGTGCTGAACCTTTTATGATTGCTTACACTCATCTCCTTGTCCTTTTGTTTACTGTTTTTTCTGGTCGGTATTTACATTTTCAAAAAGCTTTTTCTTTTTGAAGATCTCGTTTTATTCTTCACCGTTTCTGGGGCGTGCTTGGGTTATTTTTAACTATAAAAATGTAACAAATTTGTCTACCCCAATCTGGAGATCGAATAAGTACGAAATGTACAATAGTACGATCCACACAGCTGGCCGAAACGAAGAGTGTTGATACGGGTGAGAGATTGGCTTAAGCCGAATTGAATGTCAAAATACTTACGCGTGGTTCAATATGGGACCAGACAAGGGTAGGGAGGGCGGTTAAGAGTCGAGTTGAAGAAGAAAACAGCATAGAATAACACAAACCTTCAAGCGAACAACAACCCTCGAGGTCACTTCTTTACGCTTCGGCTTCAGCGCCCAAAGTAAACATTCCAAAACTGTGCCCATTTTTACGAGACTAGGCTCAATTTCAGGACAATGTCAATCGATCGATCGTAAATGTGAAGATTAATAAAGAGATTTCCGAAAAAAGTGTTACCATAGACCCGGGATAGACATCATCACTACATTCGATTGCATCGTGTTTTGTTCACCAATCATTCTGTTTCTCGCTCCCTCTCTCTCTCTCTCTGTCGTTTTTTCTTGACGTAGAAAAGGAATTCTTTAACTATCCTTCATGCTCATAGGAACCATCCGATATCCATAACGAGCCGCATCGAATCGAACGAGCCCCCATCTGCGAACCATAGAGAAGGATCGATTCGAGCGGAACAATCACAGATTGAAGATGTCAAATGTTTGAAGCCCGAGGGGAACAAATCAAGACACTAGAAGATGACTGGCGGAGAGGTTTTGGAAAAATATGAAATATTAACAAAACAGAAATTATGACAATAACAAATAACTATTGACCATCGCTGCTGACAGACGAACGAGGCCGACTCGGACGGTTATGGTGGGCTGTGGTGGACGATAAGAGATTCAACGATATGTTGGTACATAAACCAACATACGACGCTTGAACATCGGACTGGCGGGAATGAAGAAAACAACTTGCGTTTAAGTGTCGGTGGGGTGGCAATAGAGCACAACGAATTCTCTGGAGAGCATTCGTTTGAAGGTACATATTTATATGGAATAATCATGAGCAGGTTTTTGAATAATCGAAAACGAACGACTTCAACGTAAGTGACGAACCTTTTAATCGACTGAAAATGTTTCTCTGTGGACTAATATTGTGTGAATAATAAAATCTAAAATTGATAATTAATTTTACTTTGTTCTAAGCCGCTGTTTGCCGTTGGTTTTTCTCGATTCAACATTATACAATACAATACAATTAGGATAAACATTCCAAACATTCGTGTCACGTTTCAAGCACGTTCCAATTCTAGTTAATTATTCTCCACATGAACACGGTTGAGCACGTGCTTCGTTCCGCTCTTCCGTGATCCGTTAAATAAAATAAAATCACTCCACTGTTGTGATGCTTTCCTATCCTTCGTTCGTATTCTCACTTTGCCACGTGCGCCTCCGGAAGCCGTTCAGCTCAATTCAAATTCTTCCGGAAAAGAAATTCAGCGGTGCTTCAAACGATCAGCAGATAGAAGAGTAAGTTTCAATCGTGCGCCCTTTCTTTCGACTCCTTCGCGCACCTGTTACGGTCTCCGCTACAGGAAACGTGCGTTACTGGCGGATCATGTTATTCAGAAATAAATAAAACCCGGCTGAAATACCCAACATAGTAATATCTCAATGCCCCGTAACCCCTTCGAGTAAACGATGTTTTTTTCAGTTTCCCATTCAAAACACCATACGTACAACCCTCGGAGACGATCGTCTGTTCTATCGATCAAACGAAAATGAGACCTTTTCCTCGGTCGGCTATAGTTGATTTTCTCGGTGGAGTTTATTTTGTTTCGGTGTGTTCCCGCTTAGAAATGGCGCTTGCGTTCTCACCTTCCTGGCGGTCTACCATTGTGTTCCGTCGGAGGTACGGCGCCGCTCAAAGTGGGAGTCGAAAGTGATCATTAACATAATTTATGTGCCCAGTGCGTGTTTGTTTTTCATCATGTACGAAGCGATCCGTCGGCCGTTTTCTTTTCCACCGGATTTCGTTATCCGCCGTCAAGTGACAAATCGGTGCGACGTCGTTTATAGTCGTTTGTTTCATATCCTCACTAGACAAAACTCCTTCTGGGTTTAAATACAAGCAAAACATAGTCTTTCAGGAGCATCAATGATGCTTTTTGAAACGCAGTGTTAGTTTAAAATAAGACATTTTCCTATTTTGGCTTAAATCTGAATAAATGGAAAAATTCCACTTTTGAAAGTATTTTTCACAAGAGCACCTCTGTACTTATGCAATACATCACTTCCAATTACACACAATTGTCACATAAATTCACGTTAGCTCCCACTATCACCATGTATATTATATTTCGAAAGCAGTGAATCGAAACATTTGTTCAATATAAACCATCGCTGGTGGTGCCAGAGTGGTTGCCAAATTATCTCCCAAAAATGGATAAAACCTCTCACCGTATCCCACTCCCCGTTACCACCATCATCCTAACGAACGAAAGAGAACATTTAAAAAGAAACACGCCCACAGACAGTGCGGATGATACGATCCGGTATTTAACCAAAATTTGGTACCAATTTTGCTCCCTAATTGACAACTCCAGGCGCCGCTGGCCAAGCTGCGAAACGCGCATCGGACCGGGAACCCTCTGGCAGACGTTGCATTCGGTACGTTACCATTTCCGATAATCTGTTGTCACCGAACCGAGCGGCTCCTCTCCTTCTTTGCACCATAAAGTTCCAGCAGCTTGCACAAAAAGGGAAACACTTTCTTGTACGTTCCACACAGGACGTGTGGCTCCAAAAGCAAGGGCACCCGGGAGCAACCAAAACCCCAGTCCACCCTCCAATGCAAGAGCCGCTGGAATGTGATCCTCATTATTATTCTCTCGATGGGCAAGAAACAACAAGGAACTTTGAAAATAAGTGAACAAGGGCAAAGGAAACTGTTAAAAATAACAATATGAATAAAATACTTTTCCAAAAGGAACACATTTTGTCCGTGAAGGAGTTTCTCAAAAATGCTTTCCCAAAGATACCGGTATCGCACCCGTGCAGCACGATGACTCAATCCAATCATCCTAGAGGTAACGAGCAGATATCGAACCAAAAAAATAGTTTTTTCATGGCCAACCCGATGTTTTAAGTTAATTTACTGTAAGACCATTCTTATGAATATGGTTTAAAAATTTCGTTGTCTATAAAATACTCGTCTGCAAAATTCAAATGATAAATTCCATTCAGGACGCCTTCCCAAACCTCATTAGCTCGGTTGTTTCGGATCAACCACACC
>KE525419.1:162548-209938 GCA_000441895.2 Anopheles sinensis
AGAACTCAAAACTAGTTCACTCGACTCGCGTCTCCCCTTGGAGCGGACCATTTTAACCGACCAGCCCCTGCCAGTCGCATTCTGATAGCCCGAGGCTAATCACCCGGCTGGCTACCTGACTTAGTTCAATGTTTGCACGATCACTTCGCACCTAGTGCGCTCATCCAAATCCAGTCCAGTTCCTCCAGGTAGCCCCCCGCTGGTTCCGAATTCGGAACACTTCCAAAGAGGCAAACGGGCGCGGAGGCAACCAGTGGTGGGGCTGCGAACGCAATTAGAATCGACGTGTGACTTATCGATCGCTGCGGTTAATTCCGCTTCGAGCTGCGCTCCCGTCCAGACAGGAGCGAGAGACGGCGAACGAACTAGCGGCCCGGCTAGTTGCAACCGAGACCGATAGGGAGAAAGTCTACCTGAACGTGAGGCAAAACAACCCACCATAAGGGGGGTTTTCCCTCGGCATCCAAACAACCCTACGGAACTGAAGCATTACCGGACACATGTTCGTGGACAAACTGTGAAATGGATTCGTTTTAATTACTTCTCGTAGGCATCACCACCCATGATTTGACCACACACTAGACGTGAAGAAGTAGATTCCGCACACTCCAAGAGGATCGATTACGGTACCGAGACGATCATGGAACACCGATCGGGCCTTGCTATTCTTGTGCCTTTGAAAAGACTGAGAGGCCCATCGAATCGATTTAAAAGTTGAAATCAACCAAAGATCACAATATATCGGCACCAGGCGTAGCTTCCAGCGAGTGGCCAAAATATATATTCAAACCCCTGTCCATATCGGAGTAGTCGGAGTTCTCCAATCCCTCGGCGTTGCTGGTAGTTGGATCACATTATGACACTAGACTTTCAGTGCTCTTAAGAGTGCGAGACACCGGCTGTCAATTTCTCTCCCAGTCCTGTCGAAAACTAGGTGAAGTAAAGCGTTCCGTACCTTCCAAAGGACGCACCAGTGACGGACGGCCAGTAGCGAAACCTTCTGGGCTTTTAAGTCGGCCTTTTGTAGTTGTGCGAAAGCTCGTTGATTGATAGAACTGTAACGCAGACTAATTGCATTGGCGCGGACTTCGACGCTGCTAGGGAGCTCCCTAGCCGGTATGGGAAATGAAAGGAGTGTTTGACAGTTCACTTTCGTTCCATTGACTCGGACGTAAATGCGTCATTCGGCTCCCAGGCGCCAGTAATGGCCCAGGCTGCCAAAATCTGACGATCCTTAACACGAAATTAGCTTATAAATAAAGGCAAACCCGTTGTTACGCTAACGTTGCCTTGTCGATGGAAATATCAGACGTTATATTCGTTCGAATCCCATCTTGTACTAAAAAGAACCGAAGCTAATTGATTCTGTTTCTCACACGGAACATTATTTACCTAGGCAGCTCTGTTTACAACGTATCAAATGGTCATATAATGAATTGGGATTTTAATTTAAAATACTCTATCAAAAACGAACATCTGACTGACGACCAACCAGTTGAAGACCACCACCAAATCTTCATCGGTTACCTGAGCATTCCCTTTGCGGCGATCGGTCCACTTTCGACATTAGCGTTCAACAAACGCTGTTCGCTAAGTGGCCAACAAGTGTCGCCATAAAATTCGACCTCACCAATCACTGCCGAACATCAAAGTCAATCTTTACGGCTGCCAGGTTAACACGGCGTCCCATAAAACGCATCACCGAAATACTTCTCAAAAACCCGGATTAGGAATACAAACAAAAGTCAACCAACTCGACTTCGAGTGGCAACAAGAAGCCACGAGTCGTTCTGTGACGACTCTCTGCTACACGTGGGACACGGAAGAGAGGGAAGGTGAAAAGGGAACCAGTGAAAACAGGATCGACTGAGCGCATTTTACAGAAGCCTATAAAATTAATTACCTCCCTCCACGCGTCCGGTCGATCGTGGTCAGCCGGTTCGATGGGCTCTAAAAGTGGGCTCTTAAATTCGATTAGTCGAGCCATTGTTCACACATTAAGTGGGCCTATTTTTAATCCCATCAAACGTGTCGCTCCGGTCTGCGGGCCGCCGGATGAAAACACTCTACGCACTGCTAGACTACCCAAGGCAGCATCTTGGCAAGCTTTTAAAAGTACGACAAGGAAGAACGAGAAAGATAAACACATTGTTTGGAATTGTTGATCAGACAGTTGCAGGGAAGAGAGGCTCGATAAATCCAAGTTTAATTGTTATTTTAAAAGTTTTATTGGAAGATTATTTTCCAATTATTGAAATAACCATGTGAGTTGATATTGTTCCAAAA
Source organism: Anopheles sinensis (assembly GCA_000441895.2). Classification (NCBI taxonomy): domain Eukaryota; kingdom Metazoa; phylum Arthropoda; class Insecta; order Diptera; family Culicidae; genus Anopheles; species Anopheles sinensis. The sequence goes on from KE525419.1 coordinate 164,835, forward strand.
TAAAGTGTAAAAAGTTATAAATCTGAAAAGTTATAAAATATTTCATAAAGATGGAAATGTTCATTACATAATTTTTGATTGTATAAAACCATTTCGAACACATTCTTTACCAGGTATCAAAGAGAACAAGAGCGCTCAACTGAAGAATCTTCTTGAACGATTTGAACAATTTTTGATTCTCTCAATTCCTGGGCAGTCTATTATAATCAACGCCACACGCCAAATGGGAATAATGAAGACCCGAAGACCCGCGACGACGCTCGTGGTGCGTACGCTTGAGCACGCGGTTCCTACTTCCCTGCCTAGCACCCGAAACCGCCGGACGTGGACGTGGTTGCGCATCAGCGTAACAGCCGGGTGGCGCACATGGTGGCGCGTGTGCCACTCATTTAAGGACCCAACGAAAAAGGCAAAACTTAATCGTAGACGGAACGGCAAGCCGTACAGATTCGGTGGAATGGACAATAGCATGAAAGAGAAAGGAGAACACACACATAGTGACAAAGAAAAAGATTCTCCGACCAGGAAGACCTGCCCAATGTTTTACGAAGTGGTTATGTTTTAAGAATGTTAATTTGCATGTAACGGCTCCCGCTGACGATCGGACGATTTTAATTCCATCGATCGGATCGTCGAAGTTGGGGGATACGAGGGAAGGGAAGAACGGGAACCCAATAAAGAACCCCTGGCGAACAGCGATGATGTTGTCGATTACTAATTAAACTAATGTTCTGTGCAGTTCGCGCATGGTTGATAAATATTTATTAGAGCTATCCAAATTTTATTCAAACATTGGCTTGTCCTTCGTTCATAGATAAAAGGTTGACTTACCTTGTAAACATGATGAAAGCAGCTTTCAGCACCAACCGATGAATATCGTCATAAAACTTTTCAAAATAACACTCCCCCTAGAAACACTTCCACCGAAAGCACATCACAATAGTATCTACTTATGTTTCACACCAATTTTAAGCTCACTTCAAGTGACAATACCAGAAAATCACTGTTTTGGGGATCCGAACGGGCTCTTATGCACACATTTAATCACATTGTACTTTTGGAAACTAAACCGAACTGAAACCTGCAAAATAGCGTTGCATAAACAAGAAAATAAACTTAAACTCTTAAACTCAAGAATTGTAAATCTTATGATCTGAAATTGTTGGCAGTTCTAAATAAAAATTCACTTTATCATAGGGTTCAAACGTTTCCTTCAATGCCAGCGGAACCACGGGAAAAACAAATCCCACTCATAGCACCGTATTTTCCCATGGAACGCATCTCTCCTGCTCGGAGTACGATTGATACACTCGCGCCACTGGACCATCAACACGACGCAAACGGAGTTCCGCATCCTCTCCAGCCTCTCTGTGAACCCATTGCGGCGGTTCGGTTGGAAAATAAATGACAATCCCGCCAAGCACGCTGCGTGTCGCTGGACGCCGGGGTTGCGTTGCGTCGCGTTGTGTTAGTCCTTGCCGATCGTCTGGACGCAGGGTGTCGTGTCGGTTCGGTGCTGCGCCCCCTCAGAGCAGCGCTGGCGTGAAATTGTCGTAACAAAGTGATGTCATTAAAAAGTCCGATGGTGGCCACCGGTTGCTACCAACGCCCCGGTCCTGACTTCCAGAACGCACCGGCGGAACCCTTGGACGTCCCTCGAAGCGCCTACAGGAACCGGGAGCTTCCTCGGGCTGCAAGTAGACGCTGTGAAAGAAAGAAATGGAGAGGGAAAGAAAAAAACACGAGATGTAGTAAACTGTTCCGGCACAAGGAGAAAGCAGCGGGAAAGGGTGCTGAGACGGACAAACAGCAATCCGGAACGACAACGCGACATGGAAACGATCTTGTTAGTGTCAGCAAATGCGTTGTGCGGGTTGTCGGTTGTCTACTGTTCCGCCGGAATGGCATCGATAAATTTCAGGGTTCGCTTCATCATTTGCGTTCCAACTGCTATCACATAGAGAGAGAGAGCGAAAGAGAGAGGGCGCAAAAGGGGTGAGGAGGGAAGGGGCCAAACGGACGCTTTCCAACTGGGAAGCGTGTAAATGACAACCTTTCCCCTTCGGCCATTGCGAGGGAACATCTTGGCAGAGCTTTCTGACCTACAAATGAGCGAACCCGGCAACGGATGCGGGTGGGAAAATTGTTCCGATAGAAATTGTGGTACAACAACTCCGCTCGGAATCGATCGAAATCGATGGCAGGATCTTCTTTACGAGCCTTGTCTCCTGTCCTGTTTTACTGCCGGCGAAATCATTTGTTTCACTCAGCACGCTCCATTTATTGCTCGCAGGGAGTGAATTCATAAAATCGATTTTTATTTACCATTTTATTAGTTTCAATCCATGGGTCTGGGCAAAACGATGCATTATAATGTTTAAACAAAACGCTTGGACATATTTCATCATTGAGATGAATTTCGAATAGTTTATATTCTGCATTTGATTACACATAGTTAACCAACTATTCGTTCGTTGAATCATTTTCTACCTTTACTAGCATGAAAAACTTCTTAAGCAAAAGAAAAAATAAATGCTTTTTGGAGAAAATCTCCTCACTTTTCAACCGCAAAACGCTTGAAACCTTCCAACGAATGCAGCATCTTGTAATTAAACTGTTCCTGCACTACAAAGCGATCGCACCAGGGAAATCCTCAGACTCCCCCAGCGACACCGGGACTGTCGGGATCGAACGCTTGTACGACTTGACATCGGACACACTTGCTTGCAAGCTCAGCATCCGGGCTCGCATTCTCTCTACATAGACACACGGCAATGAGGGAGGGACTTACGAGCCAATCGAAAAAAAAAACAAACAAAGCTTAAAACATGTCGCAAATAAACCAAAGTCATGTTGAATAAAGTTCACTGTTTAAAAGAAACGAGCTGCAAACGATCGGGTTGAAGGAGGAGGGCGGATGGCCTGACCGAACCCACAAACAATTTCCCCAGAAATGTGAAGGAAGAAGCGCTTGAACGAGGGGTGGCGCTATCTGCTGTTCCAGATTTCGAACCTTGCTTGTAGCGCTCGCCGAGAGCGGACCAGTTTTACGGGCGCATCCAGAAAACATGCGGGTAGCGTGTAGTTGGGAAATAAAAACACAAAGCTCAGTCGTCTATTTTCTACTCCATCGGAGCGGTTTGTGTCACCCAGAAGGCTTATCATGTCGAACGCCGAACTGCCGCACCAGAACTGAATCCACCGTCAAGGCCAATAGTTTCACTCTTTGACAAATCGGTTACATTTTAATTTCGATATCGGAACTTATGTTCTTTGAGCGGTGATGACGGAGCCGCATATTAGTGGACGGGAATGGGTCGAATATCACCTAATCGAGTCGAATGATATCGAGAGCAGCCGTGACTCGGTTGGACAGTTTTGTACGTCGCCGTAGCGTTGATAGCGAAGGCCCACAGCAAAGACGAAACGACACAAAGGTATGGTCCGGAGGATATGATTAATAACATGCCCGAGTGGGGAAACCGACGGAACCTATGGATCTTATCGGTTGCCTGTCGCGAACCATTTCTCTAGCAAATCGAACCTAAGATGTCGTCGTTTTCAAGGATTCTTGTGCTTGTTTCGATTTGGAGATCTTGTTTCAAATTAAAAAATATTTTAATATGCCTCTCTCAACGGATTTTCAATTAACTTTTTATTGAAATTATAGAAAACCAGAAAAAAAACTGAATAAAATTCTTTGGCAAAAAACGAGTCAAATTATTAACAATTTAGTGCAAGTGGAATGGTTTTAGTAAAATAAATTGAATCCAAACTTACGCTAAAATAAAAAAGACTTAAATGATCCAACAAGTAACAAAACTTTAGATGATTAAAAATCTTTTAAACTGTTAAAAATAGTATTTATTTCTTATCTTCTTTCATTAGTATGGCCCGTGAGTTAGATGGTACCATACAACTTTAGTTTCCATTTTATCGCACCAGGATACGGGTCCTGTTTAATGGTTCTGAATGGGAAATCAGTTTATTGACTTTTAACGTTCCACAACAGAAGCATTACTTGTTTCAGATTCCAAAGATGCCCTAAATAATTGTACCTTTTCTCAACACCATGTGCTGGCGCTTATCGTAACATCCGCGTGACCAGACGACCTCTGTTCTACCGGACAATTTACTCCCCCAAAGAGTTCTACAACTCGTAAAAAAATGTTCTGAAGGGAACAAATAAACAAGCAAAATAAAAAAAAACGGACAAAAGTGTTGTATCAACTAACGTGCACAGTTATAACACTGCACCAGCGCAACCACATCATGGATGACTGCATCGATACGGTAGATCTCGCTGGCAATTTAAATACCTTCGGATGCACATGAATTTGACTCCTTTCTTCATCGTTGTTTGTTCTATAATTTGAAGCCATTTAAATCCACGGACGGTCGAAAAGGATGCGCGATCGTGCTGGAAAGTAGCTGCGATCCATTCGGTTTATTACCGCAGTCTCGAAAATAGTTCCTAAATTAACAGTAATAAGACGGGAAGCTCGATAGCTAGAACGGACTCCCAAGTCAGTGTGGCCGGCAGACGAACGACGCGCAGCCTCAGGTTGGAAAATTCGAACCGGCAGTCGGCGCGAGAAAATCGATCGAGTGCAAGACAAGGAATCGCTTCGCGCATTGAGAGCGCGAACCAAATCCGGCACCGTACGCCACCACCAAACAAACGCCACAGTGATCGTGGCGAACGGGGTGCACATTTTCCGTGATGATGATTTCGATTCGCGATCGCCGGAAGATGCGCGTACGGATGCGCTTCGTATGCCGATCGTGGTCCCGCCAGTTCGTGGCAATCGAACTGTTCCTCTGTAATAAAAGAAAAAGAAACACGAGTCTTCTTCTTCGTTATCCGGTCGTGTTTTTCTTTTGTAGTCCAGTGAATTCCAAGTGTTGGGAAGAATGAGCCGGGCGGAAAACCGAAGCATTCCAGTGGTCGCAAGCCCAGCGCGTTCTGGCCTTGTACCACGCCTGGGAAAATTTTGAAGCCCCTCCACGCTCTCCGTCACTTCCTTGCAATCTTGCTTCAGCATTCATAATTTGTGCTTTTCGAGTACTCTTATCCGTGGTCTCTGTGAAAGTGCAGTTTTACAGCAGAAATAGTGACTTATAGTTTTCGTTCCATTTGTCTTGTCTTGAGCATAACATCAAAATTGTTTCGATACTTTTAACAAAATTGACAGTCATGTCTGTGTTGCTTATTTTGCTTAGTTTCATATTTTGCTTCTAAATCGGACACTTCCTTGAAAAGAATCATTTTAAAGGTGTTTCAACAAAACGCATATCTGAACTCCAACACTTCATAAACCACCCAACTGGCGGAAAAGCTCCATTTCATGCCAAATCAAATGGCGCCTACTTGAACAAAGGTAATATGATTCTTTCATCAAACGGTCATTGTAACGCAGCGTCGGAGCGGGGATGCGGATTGAGTTCGCGAATGATGAACAAGCATCCTTAAACCGCAACCCTTTCAAGCAACATTTTGTGAGCACACTCACACACAGGACGCAAACAAACGAAACGGTTTAGTGTTACCGCAAAGTGTAGGCAAAAAATAAGTCAACAAAAATCCTTCGCCATATCGCACCGTATCGTTTTTCTTCTCCCCAATCAAATAAAGTTCCGCCCCTAGCGGACCTGCTCCATCTTTCTCACCCTTCGGAGACTGCTTTAAACGCAAACCAGGAGCTTTATGGAATACAAACGATCCGTTGAACGTAAAAGTTGCGCCTGCGGATCTTCGAGGATGGCTTACATGCTAAAAGGAATAAATAAAGCACGGCGTAAGCAACCCAAATGGGTTTAAAAAAAAGCCACTTCACCAGAAGAATACCGAGGCCCACCCCAATGCTGCGTGTTTTATTTTTCTCTTTTGTTTGTTTGTACTTGAAATATTACCGATTGTCCAGAACAAAAGAAATCATTCTCGGTCTCCCATTTCAATAAAATAAATTTCCCCTACCGTTTTTCCTCCCAAGGCGCCGAGGGAACGTCCTGCCCTGTCCTCGCGTTGAACGCTTTCTCTAGCTTGAACTCCCTAGTTTCCCAACAAGCTACTGGAGAGAGGACAATCCTTCCTACCCTTCCCCTTCCAGTGAATGTTTGCTGAACGAAGGTCAGAATACATGGCGAACTTACGGCTCTGCCCAGCTTTGCCATGAGGAGCCGTACTGGAAAATTAAGACAAGCCCAATAAAAATAAAAACACGCAACCCCGCTAACGCCGTCCCAATAAAGCTTTACGGTGGGAGCGCCGGAATGTTGGCGACATATTCGGAAAAGTCAAATGAATTTTCTGCTGCTCCCGCGACAAGCAAAACCTCCCCTGATAACAAAGACACCGCAATGCGTAGAAACCCATCGTCCGTCCGGCCGGAGAACGTACGGCGTGGACGTGTACGTGTAGAGGAGGAGCATCTGCAGCATCCATGTCCTGCGAACGATAACCTCAATCAATGATCCTCTCGCAGAACGCGCGCGCGTACAAGTGTGGAGCGACGGGGGACGGGACATTTTTCTACCGACGACAACTGTCCACAGGGTGAGATTTGGGCTGCCGGGAGCGCGGGAGTACAATTTTCAAATATTATGTTCACAATATAAAAATCTCGAACAAGACATTGTTCTCGTGCTAGCATTGGCCGGCATCGGTTCGGAAGGAAAGTGACGGGCGTGGGCCGGGATCTGACGCGGGGTGGAAAGTGCATGTACGATTATATGCCCGTGTATATTTATAACCCACCACCGTGCCGTGCCTTATGAAATGTTTTGTCTGCTGTCGGATTCCAGGATTGTTTCGTTTGCTTCTCTTTTTCGTATTCTCCTCTTCATTTGCTGGCATTTTTTCGCTCAATTGTATCGATCGATGCTTGTCGCGGGCGGTACAATCGGGTTGAAAGATTTTATTTTCCGTTTGTTCGATCGTTTTGCTCCTGTTTTATCGTCGATTTGTTTTCCGCATTGGAGCAAAAAGATCAAAAATGTTAGCTCGAAGAGCGTTTGCTTTATCGATCGCAAGTCAACCCCCGCCAGGCGATCTTTACTACCGGATTAAATTCAACAATTGCCTTCCGTCCGACTCCCGAATGCCAGTAGGCCACCATGGAAAAACAAGCACTAGTTAAAAATATTTTCCCATGGCACATTACAATGACAAATGACAATACTTCGTGAATTGAAACATTATTTACCAATATTTATAAAATTATTCAAATTGTTTTTTAAACAACTAAGTTATTTAATAACCATTTATAGATCTCCCAAGATTATCTTCGAAACGTCTCGAAATATAACTAGTACACATTTCCCTTGTATGGGTAAATAGTTAATACAAATAATTCTGTCCACTTGGTAGAACACTTCTTCAAGTTTCTACCCGTGGGATAGCCATCAATACCTATAATACTTGTGCAAAACATTCCCTGTGCACTTTACCATTCACAACGGTCGAGCGTCTTGTAGCTGATAATCGGGTCACAGCAGGAAGCTTATCGAATCGCAACCGATTTCCAATACACCCCCTTTCCTTCGTGCGTACCGCAGCCGACTGGTAGGAGGAAAGCCTTGAAAGCCTGATCGTCCGTGTCGTTTGGTAACCACTCAGCGGTACACGGTTGGTTCTCCCTATCACCCTATCTTGATGCTAATGCCGATGGTCGATACGTAGTGCAGTCTGACGCAGCCTATGCCACGACGGTCAACCTGCAGGTTGGCGGTTGATAGCAGCGAACAATATGCTAGCGAGCCCAGCCAAATGTTAAACGTGTTGCGTTAACGCTTTACGCGTTTGTCTCCCGCCTTTCTCAGCCAGCCAGTGTACGCTGCAAACTATCTGAAGAATGCCATCATCATACCAAGCCCCGAGGGTGCATGTGAGAAAGTGTCCTCAAAGTTGAGGCAAGAAAAAGCATGTGTACAGAAAACCGTACGCGGATTTCCATGCGTTTGTCACGAGCGATCGGCTGTTGTTGATCTCTTAGATAGAAGCATGTTGCGAGTGTGCTTCATAAAATGCTAATTTCGAGTTAGAGAAAACCAACAAAGAAACACTGACCAGGAAAAGGTACGGGATGGTTCCGATTTCCCGTCGGGTAAATAAAAAAAATTACTGAGACATTCGCATGTCACTATGTAAGTTACCTTTGGGGAAAACCGGATCTGGTACGAGGCCGCTTGTGGAAAATTTCTCCTTGCTCTAATTATAATAATTAAAGTTTAAACAGAATTCGACGTTCAACTCAACTAAAACAATAAGTTAATTCAAATATTTTTCAGCAATTCAACAATTCGTTCGTCATACACGAGCTGAAACCACGCAGTGGTGATACGCAGTGTTTGCAATAATTTTCTAATTTCTGCACTGATTTTTGTCACCAACCTGTGAATGCTGCTTTGGTTTGTTGAATAGTATTCTTCTTTATCATTTTTGTTTACTGATGCAAAAAATCGTCACAAGCATTAATTATCACAACCGTTTCACACTGAATTCACTTCAATTTGTTTAGCAGTATTTCTTTGCTTTTAAAGCTGTCGCTATGATTTCAAGAGGGGTTCGTCGCTTGTTATACGCATGTCGGTCATTGCTGTCACTTGTTTGTTTCAGCGTTACTCGGTTGCAGACAGTATGAAAAAATAACTGACGTAGTTTTGAAATAATATTCACTGCACTTTCACAATGCAAAAACTAAAAAAATGCTACTTAATGTTGCAAACAAGTTTATTCCATCCATTTTCATATTTGAAAATGTTTCTTTTTTTATTTACATTAAATTAACTTCGCCGGCTTAAACATATCTCATTGAATCATATATTTTTTCAATCATTAGTTGCTTTTGTCACAAACACTGAACATAACCGAGTGAACCGCTCACTTCTTAGCTCCCGCCATTCCAACGATCGAAGTCAAAACCAGAACGACACCATACGACACCTCAAATTCCATCCGACGAGAAACCAACAAAAATGTCGATTCGCGCGCACTGATTCACTTCGTACCGCTCTGATTTCACTCGCTAATTTAGCGTTAATCACATCAGTCAACATAAGGCACTCTTTGCAACGATTTCCTTTTCCGTCTAACAGTACTGTTGCTGATGCATCTGTCTGTCGTTTGGCGTCAGATTATTCTTCGAAATACATTACAAGATGTCTTGTTATTTCACATGGCTTTCAGTTGTTTTCATATCTCTACTATAATCAATTTATAATTACCGGTATTCAGCAGCAGCTCATAGATGACCACATAGACCTCTGGGGTCTTTTGAAACAAAACACTTCCAATTTATATTTTTTTTATATATTTCATGTTCACGTTTTACAGAATACCACCTTTTTCTTCACATAAAAAAATAGTTCACACATGTTTGATCACATTTGCCCTTAGAAGTTGTTTCAAATAAATAGAAAAATGCGTAAAAATTGCGAGAATGTATTATCTCGACGAAGAAACTCCACGCCACACGATTGCGTCTACACAACGACGGCCGGTAGAACGCGTCTAACAACTTCGTCCAAAGCGATCGAGGAGCACACTGATCCGAACGTCACCTGGATCGATCCCACGAAGCGCGAGTGTTCGCGCAACTGAGGATCGCTGTTCGCGGAACCGAAACAAACCGGCTAACAACATGCCGCCCGCGATCACTCACACACCGTTACGAAGGTATTGGTGGCCCAGCAGGTTTCCCACCCACCGATGGCCCCGGAATCCCGGTATCCTCCGCCGGCTGCCCAGCAGCAACATCCAATCAGTAGCGCGCTACGGTCATTTGCTGCTCCACCGACGAACAGAGACAACCGGATACGGTCCACGTGGGCCCTTACGATCGCGCGAGGAGACCAACTCGCGTCGTTGTTCCAACAATCCGCGCAGGCCATGCATTCTCGCTTGCTCCTCATGTTTATGTGCAACCCACGGAATGTGATATCATTTCGAACTTTCATTCTTATCACTTTAGCTTTACACCGTTTTGAAATCCTTTTTTTCTACCCAATATTACCTTCCTTCTATCCTATTGACTTCTGCAGTCTGTTGAGAGCTTCACCAGGACGTTAGTGGAGCAAGTCGTTCATGGTTTTGCATTGCTTAAGTCACGAAACGACAGCACTTCTGATCGATCGATCAATCGGTCGAAAAAGTCACGATTGAAAGGTACGGTTGATGAGCTTCATTTGATCCTTCCATTCATTGCGTGGCTAAGTTTTCACTGTTCTTATGAATTCCATGTTTTCCTTGTTGACTGGTTTTTCATTCCTTTACACTCTTTATATTACTTACAAGCTTTTTTTTAATGAATTTTTTTATTCTCTGTATAATTGAATCTGTATATTTTATTTTATAAATCATTTAATTTTGATTACTATGTTTTTTTATCATTTATATTCAGTTTTCAACTGTTTCACTTTTTAAGTTATAATAAGTGTACGTGTGAGTGTTTTTAGTAATTGTAAGGACAATTTTAAAACAAACTTATTTTCAGTTATCAATAAACGTTCTTATAGATCCGTTACAAGCAAACCAGCAATAGAAAACATGAGTAAGATAAAACAAAAATAAGGTTTTCGTGGCGCAAAAGAACATTATCAAATTCGATGGTATTTTGTTTATAATTTTTCTACTTAATAAAATTCATAGTTTATTGTTTGATTTGTTTTGTCTTGTCTTTAAAACTTTTCTTACCGTTTATCTCCTACATATTTCGCGTCAACCGACATTTCTTGAAAGAATAAGCAGTAAGACAAAACAAATCGGAGACAACATAAAAAAGGGTTTAAAAAACATCATTTGCCCCCCTTTATGTCACGACATGGGCGTGGTCGTGCGGTGAAGCGTAAAGCATCATTTCAGGTGTAATAAATGTTGGAGACTTGAGGCAGTAACAACAACAACCCCACAGCATTTAAAAAAAGATGAAATTATCGCCAACGAATGAGCCAATGGTCAGCGTGGGAATTGCTTGGGCTACTGTCGCGATTGTCCCGGTACAATCGGATCACGATCGGCTGAAGCCTCTCTTGTTAAACCTCGCTGGTGTATCAACAACTGCTTTATTTCGTTTTTGCATAACTTATTACATTTAATTCTATTTTCGCATTACATTTAATATTGCATTTAATTCGGTTTTCGTTAGTAGAGTACAAAATTTTTTACCTTCCCTTCAGATGTAACAGTTCAATAAACGGTGTTGTTTAGATATGTTTCTTAAATTTAACCTTTCATTTCCGCAAACTGAACTGAAAAAAAATCAAAGCTAGAAACCACACTAAGTAGCACTTTCGTATGCACTGTTCACCGCGAAGTAAACATAAATCCAGTTCACCATTTTAAAGTTCCCCATTTAGGGAAAAAACTGGCTTTCCTTATTCGTTAAATGAACTAACATGTTTCCCGACGCAAAGAAGGGGACAATCAAATTCAGGGCATTACTTTTGAAGGCAGCAACGGTATATTCAGGAAATAAACAGAAACAACGACGGAAGCGTGACTGACAAAGTGAACCCGTGCGTAGAATTGTTAAGTATTGTTCTTTCATGTTTTAATGAGTTTCTCAGCTTCTTGCGCAGAATGACATCAGACCGGATCCACTAGGCTGAACCAAATGTAAATTATGTCTAAGTGTCCCCTTTCCTTGATACATTACCGGACCACAAGAATTTATTTTGAATCTCTACTAAAGTTCAGTAGTAAATTTGATTATTGTTATACAGAATACGACTATGTTCTCAGATCAGTTTAGTTCTGCACTGCTCAATAATGATAAACCAAAATAGAACTGGAAGCTGTAAATTTATATAAACACGTATTCCAAATAATGTACATTTCACCTGTTTTACCATCATACCAGCACTAATGTTTCAAAAGCCAATTTTCCCAATACTACTTCGTTTTATCACTTTTTAAGGAGTACCTACATAGTTTACTTGTATAATGTTAATATTAGTGAAATACACATCATATGGCCAATTCTCATCATACTTGAGTTATTTTGCAGCTAAACACACAAAAACAATTTGATTCCCGCCATCGACTCAGTTTACAGTTTTACGTAATATTCTGTTCAATGCAAACTTTAAAAAAAATCTGAAGATTTATACGTTATTTACACATTATTTACTCTTTATTTCAATTTCTAATAATTTCTTTATTTTTCAAAACCGTTAACACTTCATTTGGAAACAAGGCTCATTGCTGAAAACTCTCACAAAAGTTCGTCATGTTTTTATTTGATTTTAACGCCACCAATTTCTCAAACTTTTCCTTTTCTTCAGCCAAAAAATATTAGAAAAATTTACATCATTTTTGAATATTAGTCGAACTAAATCGTTTAACTTTTTCGAAATATATTTGTTCATCGAAACAGTGCTGCCAGCTTTTAACCGATACTATTTTATTAGTGATGGGAGCTGCAGCTCCGGAATGCGATCAATCTGTTAAAATCGAACCGACAAAAGAGCGAAATTCGTAATAATATATCCGAAAAAAACATTTATCTCGAACTGGGAAATTTTAATTCCTCTCGGAAACGCTGGAGTAGGGATTTGGAAGAAACAATGTTATCAATACTCTTTCATGACCGCAGTATTAAGGCGACGTATTGAAGTGACTAAACCACGGTGATCAAATTGATTTCCATTTGTACAGATTTTAAACAGCATTTGAACGTATGTGTTTCCGATTATGGCTAGGAAAAGACCATTTGCTCCCGGATCTAGTTTCTACTCCCCTACACAGGAGGAATCCCCATAAGAGCAGATGGCGAGTTAATCACTCTCAAATTGGGATCGGATATATCCACACGATCCAGCTCCGACCTTGCAACACTAGTTTGTATGTGGATGAGGAAATCCGAATGGCGAAAGAAGAGAATGGTGCGTGATTGGCATAAATATCACAAAAAGACATACTTGAGAACTGTTTCTTAATGTAAAATGATTGTATAGTGCGTGTGTAAAGTAGTAATAATACCAGTACATCAGCTCTTGCCAGCGCCGTCCTTGGGAGAAGGTCTCGAAAGTCATCGCTTTCGAAAGTGCGCATCTTGTAGACGCGCGATATTTATTAAAAACATTCGCCAAGTTGTTAATATTACGAACTTTCTTTTTCTTCGTTTACTACTTAACCAGTTCACATAGTGGAATAGGATTTCGGTATTTAGTTTCTTAGTGTTTTTATTTGTTTAGTTTGCTTTGTGACACCTGTTCGTCCCCGCAAACTACCCCGCGACCTTCCTGACGAAAGCTATCTTATCGTACGCGTGCCAAATTTGTTTGTGTACCCGCGTGTGTAGTATATTTTGGTACCGTCGCTTGTTTTGATTCGGTCGTCAGTGGACGCTATAATAATAAAAACAATACAGGCAATCCCGATTGCCCAGCAGAGTTTGTAAATCTGGACAAAAAACTTATCGTAAGTCAACGAAGATGTCCGACAAATGGATCGGCAAGTCCGTGTCGATACACTGCCGCGATGATATCGGCGTATTCCAAGGCATCATCAAGCGGGTCACCCCCGCCGAGGTGGTCATTACGAAGGCGGTCCGCAACGGCATACCGCTGAAGAAGAACAACGTGGAGGTGTCGCTAAGTGCGCGCGATATTGTAAAGTTCGACCTGATCTCGTGTAGCAACGTTCCGAGCATACCGCTGAAACCGGTGGCAACCGTTGCGGCCAACTCGGGCATGGTCACCTCCCTGGACGACCAATTCGATGGGATGACGTTGATGAACAATGGCAAGCAGCACCATCAGCAGCAGCAATCCCACCCGCAACCGTTCCAAAACGGCACCGGGAGTGCATTCAAGTTGGCCAGTAAATCGCCAGGTCCCGTCAAGTATGCCAACAACAACACAAACCCCATCTCGCAAAACAAAGGGGACAACGGTGGGTCGGTTAAGAGCACCAGCCATCCGATCGACATTAACGGGCCATCCTCCAAGTCTAACCACGTGGTAGCAAACTCGATGGCCACGAGTGCTACGATCGGATCGTTCGGCAACGGGCGACCGTTGGCGATGAGCCAATCGTTGCCGTATGCGGAGGGCAGTGGAAAAAAGAATCCTACCAACGGGAAGGTGCCTCGCAGCAGGAAGAATCTGGCCAAGGACAGCACATTCGGTTCGCCCGACGACGATCCGCTGCTGATGGACGAAGAGTTCGACTTCGAGAAGAACCTGGCGCTGTTCGACAAACAGGCCATCTGGAACGAAATTGACGCGATTCAAACGAAGGCCTCGGAGGGGGAGAAGCGGCAACGGCAGGCACCAAACTCGGCGGCCAAAACGAAGTACCGGCACGACGAGAACGTGCTTGCGTCCATCCCGGCCCAGTACCGGCAGATTGAGATCGAATGCGCGGCAACGGCACTCGCTAGCCAGGAGTATGTAACGGACGAGGGGCTGGTGATTCCGTCCGTGCCGGCCACGGTGCGCAACACGGTCGAGCAGCTTGCCGAAGGCAACGGTTTGTCCCGGCAGCGACAGAACGACTTCCTGGCGCGTGGTGCAACGGAACTTGCGCTACAACTGCTCGGTGGCTCGCGCCGTCTTACGCCCAACAATCAGCACCAGTGGCCGAAGATTGTTGTCGTATGCGATGGGACACAAAGCGAGCGGTTGAATGAGGTTGGATTTTCAACCGCACGCCAACTCGCCTGCCACGGACTAGAAACGGTTGTGTACGTATCGTCGGTCACCGATCCGACGCGTGTTAGCACCGAACTACCTTTGTACATGGCGACGGGAAATAAGTTTACTCTCGATGTTAATAGTAAGTATGAACGATCGCAATCTTCAAGAGTACGATTTTTACTCATTTTATTATACCACCCATTTGCTTCGTTCACAGCTCTACCTCCGTGTGATCTCGTGATCGCGGCGGTAACCACCCCCAAACTGAGCGAACGGTTACGCGCGTGGATCACGAACAGCCGCGCGCCCGTTCTTGCCATCGATCCGCCGGGGGCCGGCCTGGAGGGCATCTCCATCAAGTGCTCCATCTTGCCGATTCTGCCCGTGAACGGCATCGACGCAAACGACGCTTGCGGACGACTGTACCTGTGCAACATCGGCATTCCGAATCAGTTCTTCAACCGGGCGGGCATCGCCTATAAAAGCCCGTTCGATAAGTTCGTCATACCGATCCATCGACGAAAGGAAGATTAATTGTGTAACAGGCGGAAGAGGCAGGGTACCCTTTCATGGACCACCACACCAAGAGTGTTTTAATTTCCGATTTTTCTTTTACTTACGACCATGGACAACGCAACAAGCTATGTCCTGACCCACCTACGTCGCACTCGGTACTGCGGTGGCACATCATGAAACCTCGGTGGCACATCATTAAAACTTCTCAAAAAAAATGATTGGGCACCACCTCCCGATCGATGGGGAAACATTTTAAATTGTATCCTGAAAATGGGTGAACGGTACACACAGGATAATAAATGCGCTAAAACAACATCAATAGCTGCAACCAAACAAACAACAGTGTGTTTTTAGTTCATTTTTATTTACATTTTTTAAATGTATTATTACTCTTCAGAAAGCTGTATGTACTGCAGTCATCGAATAACTAACGAAAACTGGTAACGTAAAATTAAAAAGTAGCATCTAGATATAAGGAACATCACGTCCATCGGTTGCACGAGCTGCTTCGCTTTCGAATTTTACATTTCCTCGATTGGCTCCAGGTCGAGCAAGTGCAGGAGGGTTTGCAACACGTTGTATATGGCTTCTAGGAGGTGCAATCTGGCAATCATAACCGGAACCAACTTTGGTCTGTTGTCGGTCAGAATACGTGTACTTCTATAGTACTTGCTAAGGCACGAGACGAGACCAAACGTAAACTCCAGCAGATGATGTGGCGCGATCCGCTCTAGGTCTCCGTCACCCAACGTGCGTCTCACGGCGTACGGAAATCCGATCACATACACGTACAGCAGATGCCACTCTTCCGGGTCGGTAAGCAGACCAAAGTCAACCTCGTCAACAGGCGGAATTCGTGGGTAACCTTCCTGTTCCATCATTAGCCGGTACTTTTTAAATATAGACACCAAGCGAGCGAAATTGTACAGAATGAAGGCGGCCCCCTTCGTTGCGGTCGGTGTGCGCGTCGTGCCAAGCCCTGTCACGCGCATATCTATAGTGCTGGAGTGCTTCTGTTGCAGCACATCGACGATGGCAGCCGAGCGGCCCAAACTGGCCACAATTCGCTCGAGTTCGTTCACGTCATGAATGCGCACCCCGTAGCGATGTTGGGCGATCAGTTGCATTTCGTTCGAACGTCGCTTAACGTAGTCCTCCGCATTGGCCAGATCGGAGCCAATCAGCACCGGGCCGGACAGAATTTCTACAACATGCTGCCGGTCGACCGTTTCGCCTTGCTGCTCGTAGGACATTTTAGTTTTTCTCTGGACAAATGCGATCTTCTTTACGGGTGCCAGCATATTTGCGTCCTCCAACTGGTCCTTCTCCACTACGATGTATCCGGCATGGATAAAACAGTTTTTCATAACCGTTCTAAGCGCGTTCGCACGGAAATGTGCCATCGAGTTTGAAGTGCCTACTTGGATAGCCGGTGGTTCAAGGTACAGTCGCACCGAATCGTTGCTACGGTCCGTCATGGGCAGTTTCCATTCCTTCGCAGCGATTGCACTACGAAAAGCAATTTTTCGTTCAAACCAAATGTATGCTACGTTACTGGCGATCGAAATGCGATGTATCGGAAGCGGCCAGCATGCACTGGTTCGTTGAAGCGCCTCTACGTCGAAATGGATGTCGGTATCGGTTCTACTCTTGATCAATAGATCACCCATTTCGCAGAGCCTTTTGTCGAGAAATTTAACTGTTGTAGAGCACCCCTGGTTTTCGAGAAACTCGTCCAGTTGTCGTTTAACGTTGAAAATTATTGCCATTTTGAATGTAACTTATTTAGGCGATTTATTCCTTGCCTCAGCACCACAACGGCGCAACGAACTGCGTAGGACTGGGAAATTCAACTGAACAAAACAAGCCGCCGTTGACAGAGCAGATGACAGAGGCTGCAACAGATTAGATCCATAACAAACAAACAAGCCCAGCGCCGATTGTATTGATTTGTTGGTATTTTGAGAAATGTTCCTGAAACAATAAACACATACAATAAAAATCAGTCCAACAAATATGTTTTTCATACGTAGCGGTATCTTTATTTTCCAACGAAAAACTGTTCTCTGGACAAACTTTACCTATCTGTCATGCATGAGGCTACCTGGTGTGTACTACAAGCACTTTGAACTATCGTTTCGCATCAGCTGTCAAGCAGTCACTGCTGCACAGTCCACCAGACTGCCCTGTGGAAACTGCGAACGAACAAAATTGTCCGGAACGCTCTAGTCGTAGCTGTGTCAACGAGCATAAAGAAAATACCCAACCGAACGCGCCCCGCGAGGTCAATCTACATATTCGTTTCCGGTTTCATAGCAGCCTCCCCGTGCTTAGTGTGAAAATTGTAACCGAAGCGTGGTTGTGAGTTGTTTCTTCCTCGGCATTCTTGTAGGTCGGGGTAGGCTCTGGCGATAATTCTCGTATTCGTGCGTGCCAGCAGCGTCTGAATCATAGCGCACTACGATGTAATTGCAATCGAATTCGCAATCTTGTGTTGTCCGGATGCTTGCGGGCAGTGGTGTTGCGTTGATAATCCTGCGGAATAATGTAACGTAGACCTAAACGTGTATAGTGTCGTAGGCAACAAAAAAGAGGCGAGCAAAATCTCAAGAAGTTGAAAAGAGAAAGAAAGTGAAGGGAAGGGGAGAGTGTAGCGAAAAGTGCAGTGCATGAAGTGCAACAACGTTCTGGCAAGTGCGTACCCAGAGCGTAATTGCTGTACACTTCGATAGTTCTCCTGTGTGCATAGGGCGTGAAGCGAAGTGTCCTCCCGTGCCGCAAGGCGGATGGACCAGTGTTGACGGTTCATGGAGAGGGGCAGTGGGGCGCACATTCCGTTGCTCCCGTTCCTGCTCGATGTAGAATCGGTTTTCTATGTTCCCGTCGTCCGATGACTAACCCTTGCTCCGGCTAGAAGGCACTAGCGTAACCCACCGGAAGTATTTTGTTTGTGCGCCCGGTGAAGCAAGTGGTGGCTGTGGTGTGGTGTAAGCACTCATCCATTTGGGCATGCGATCGCACATCAGCAACCTTCCGTCAACCCTCCTGTATCGCGGTTCGCCATCGTCCGGTTCTCCTTCGCTAGCCGTCGATTCCCCCCACATGGCACCACAACGGCCACCCCGCAGAAGGGCGCAGTCCGTGGGCAACTCGAGTTACGGCTCCAGCCCGGCGCTGGCGTCCCACACGCCACGAGGATCACTTTTTGCAGCGGTATGTATTCGCAACCATGAGTCTGTTGTTCAAGCGAGCCCTTTTAAATATTATTAGTGTACCATTCTCCACCCCCAAGATGTGTGTCACTGTTGCCGGAACAAAAGCCAGCCGAGACAGACAGCTTACATGTCTTATTCCCGTCTCAGTAGAACCGCTTTTCATGGTGCAGACAAAGTAGATCAAGTACTATTTTCCCTCGTCGGGTTCATATGTCTTGCGATCTCAATGCCCGCCGATCGGGTGAGGATGAAATCTCAACCCACCAACTCGTCGTCGTAATGATTATGAGAGTAATTTGATGCACTGATAAGATAGGCCCGACCACCGGATGCATGAATGTTGCGCAAAAAAAAACAAACCAACTTGTGCTCATCATCAAAAGAGACAACAGGGCAGGCCACTGTGGCAAACGAGTGATATCTCCGATTACCGCAACAGGTTCTGCTTTTTTTGCCTATTATTGTTGGGCGCAGATAATCTGTAGACAAAAAACACTCAGACAACCTTCCCCGAATGGCAAGATTAAGTACTGAACGTTCGGAATTCCAGAGTTGTGTATTCTCTGAGTACCCACGGTGGTGGTCCAATGTTTATTTTCCCTTCAAGGAGGTATTTATAGTTGAAAATAAATTGCAATTCAAACGTAAACTTTACGCACACAACTTCGGGAAGACCGAGTACAATCGGTATATTCTAATAGCAGTCACGTTTTGGGGCAAACGCAACGTGTTTGAATGCAAATTTTCCAATAACGAACACCGCTGGTTGATTGATTTTTGGTGATCTATCAATCATCCGACAATTGCAAGCTAGCAAATAGAGGTAGTAAAACAATAATTGTTCTGATTAAATAGGCATACTTTACCCGAGTTTCAGAGCATATTTAAAAAAAACTGCTGGGCGTGATTGCACAATCTCTAAAGCTTATTTCAGCATAAACATAATTTAACCATTACTTGCTGCTTTCATCACCACTTTTCATTATAACTCCATGAGATTATTTTCTGCAATTTGTTGTTACGACTGTATGCAAATAGAAGCAAAATAATTTGAAAATTAAACAGCACTTTTTATTTTGTATCCTGCAACATTGTGGGTTGTATCAGAATAAATGTTATTGGGAATAGCAAAAAAGTGGAAGTAATTAAATTATTATGCTTCCGCACATCAGCACCCCTCGTAGGGTTCCTATCGGTATCAACCAAATCACATGACACCAAAGAGCAAACGGACAGTCTGTGCCATTCCATTTCTATCCAAACACTTCACTACTAGATCGATCTGGATCCCTCGACGTGTCTCGACATCCGGCTAACTTCACTGCCCCGCTGTTACTTGCCTACTGGATGCGATAGAGGCTCGATGGAAAGAGCACACGCACAGGTCGAAACGGGTTCTGTAATCCCGTGGGGTGGTATTTTTTTTTTTTTTTTTTATATCCCCCGAGTCAATCCCCACCATCGGGTTGTGTCGAAAATAAAACCGGCTCGCTGATTGTGATGTTTTCCCATGCGCCAGCGGTCGTCAATGAGTTTGACAAGAAAGAAAAATTGATATGTACAATGTACTGTGGTTGTAAATAAATATCTATTCTATCTACATTCCACATTACAATTTTCTGGTCGTTAGGTGCCAGGGATATTAATCCTTTTCGACCGACCTATAAGTAGTAAAGATCAAGTGTGCATACATATTTGCTCCACTAAGAAGAAGTTGTCGATCCCTGCCCAGTACCATATGGAACACAACAAGAGCTTTTGAAAGCTTCGGTCCTTTTTATGCGCGTTAATGAAACTAACACTTGGGTGGGTTTTTACATAATTTTGTACACAACTCGGTCCAGGTTTCATGATACGGGAGCCACCGCGGAGAGGAATGTGGTACAGTTGGACGGAAAGAAAAGCTGACGATGCTTCTGGAACATCCGTATGTCCGGAGAAACCATGGTGATTTCTGTTCCATCAGAAACTGTTCAGATGTATATGCGTCACAGTGTGCCATTGCAACATTCTCGTCATCATCATCCATCCCTGCATACGTAATTAATCCATTTCGACCGGGTGTCGCCAAGTGTTTGGCGGTTTCGTTATCTTTTCAACCAGCCGGGTAGGGATTTGATCCCCCAGCGATTCTTGCGGGCTTATCCAAAACTGGCAGAGAGCCCGCACGATAAACGCGATAGTGGGACCGGCTCGAGGTCATGAGTCAGGACGAGCGCCATTTAGAAGATCCAACGATGGATGTTCGTCGACACTATTCGATGGAGACACGAACCGCGTACCACCCGCTGTTGTGGTCGATGCTACTACACTAGAAGCCTAGTACAACAGGAACAACACTCTTCCTTTCACGCGCTCCCAGGGACACTTGTTACACACACGCTTATCGGCATTCAGGTTCCCGGGTGCCGCCCGCGCACCTCACTTGCCACGTGTTATCAGTGCGTTAATTATCGCGTTTGATAAGCGTCCACACTGCTCTTGCCCTTCACCGGGCCGGCGGAACGGAAGGCAACGAGTCCGATCGGTGCCACTGTCACCATCCAGGTGTCGACGCAGGAAAGCGTCCAAAAAAAACGGACACACACAGAACTCGCTACCTCGTCACAAATACGTTGAACCAGGAGGGCACCATCGCGGTAGGAGACCGTTTCGGGTTGCTCGAGCATCGAGCATCTTCCACTACAGCGATCCGCGGACATCATCATCGCGCACGCCGTGTATGTGTGCTGGCAGGCGAAAACCAGAAATAGGTGACAGCCGCCACCGCGCGACTCGACGGCGATGAGTCGCCGATTAGTTCCGTAGAGAAGCAGATGTTTCGGGCTGCTGCTGCTGCTGCCGCCGCAGATACAACGTCGGTGTTGGCGTGTTGACGGTGTGGTTCTGGCGAGTGCACAAAAATATCGCACCTCGTAAAGTCCGCGAGTCCGCCAGCACGCGCGATGTAGCGAAATACGGGTGGCTCTAGCAAAAACACACGGGAAAACAAAGGATAACTCTTAGCGTGAAGTTCCGAGTGGCTCAAAGATTAGTGGTTGTCAACAACGCACTGAGTAAATACTTCTATCAGTTAGTGTGCGGTGCTGAAAAGCAACGAATTCGATCGAATCAATGACCAGAAGAACGATGCTGATTAATCTGGTACGTGTGCCTGCTTGGATGAGGTCGAAATCATAGCCTGCTGGGTAGAAGGAGACTGCCTGTGTGAGATAGGGAAAGGGATTTTTCTTGCTGCCCCATGGAATTCGACGATTTGACGATAACAGGAGGAGGGACGGGAAATTTGAGATTAGTTGACCTGTCAAATTAGTGCGCCTGTGTGTTTGTTTCGTTTAAATGCTATTTGTTGATTAATTTACAACTGCTTCCGGTGCTGTATTTTATTTTTTTGCCGCAACAAATTTTCCTAATCACTAACCTTTGACACTCTGTTTACTTTCCTTGATTGTCGTTTTGGATGGCTATGCATTAATCCGGTTGCATCATCATCATCATCATCATCACCACCCGGTGAACCTGCAGAACGACGAAGATGCCCGTTACGTCCGAATCAAAGTGATCGGGGCGTGCGGATTGGCCAAGAAGGACATCTTTGGCTACAGCGATCCGTACGTGAAGATAGACCAAAACACCATCACCGGCGATGTCAACGTGGATCAGATGGTGACGAAAACGAAGCGAAGGGTAGGGACGACGCACTACTACGAAGGGATGTACTTATGAACCATATATTAATGTATATTTTCGTTTTTCGACCCAAGACGCTGAATCCGGTCTGGAACGAGGAGTTCATTTTCTGCGTCAAACCCAACGAACACAAGCTGGTGTTTCAGGTGTTCGACGAGAACCGGCTGACACGCGACGGGTTCATGGGTCTGGTCGATCTGACGCTGATCAATCTGCCCCGGGAAGCCGAGGGACGCACGATCCCCACCCAGACGTACCAGCTGCGCGCCAAGCGCCAGTTGAGCTTGCGCATCAGCATGAAGGTACGCGGTACGCTCGAGCTGTACCATGCGATCATGCGTGACGACGATCCGGCCATCGCAAACGCGACCACACAAACGACCGGCCAGTCTAATCCCTGGTCGCCGGTGCCGTCTGTTACCGCAGCCGGCAATCGGACGCCCGCAACCAGCACGCCCGTCTCAACGCACCGGACGGTGGCGCCGTACCCGCAGCAGCAACTTCCGGTGCACCATCCGCAGCACCACTACCATCAGCGCCAGCAGCAACCGGAACCATTGCCACCGGGCTGGGAGGTGCGTCAGGATCCGGTGGGACGAACGTACTACGTGAACCACGTTGCCCGCACCACGCAATGGGAACGACCCAGTATCCTGCCGGCCCCACCGGGACTGAACGAAATGGTGGCCGCCTTCCAGCGGCGGTTCCACATCAGCAACGATCCGGACAGTGGCAGCAATAATACGAGCATGGTAAGGCACAAGCGCTGCACGACGTATTTTTTGGAACTTTTTGAAATAATCCTTTTTTTGTAAATTCGATGAGGTTTTTCGTGCCTGGGAATGTTTTCCAACCCCCGAGCGAGAAGAAACAGTAGCACAATTGATTTTTGTCGCGGTTCCTTTGTACGGGTTTGGCCGAGTTTTGCTGGCCCCACCCCGTCGGCTCTTCCCCATCGTTTACATTTTCCACGATTGATTTCCACCTCCCTGTTCTCCCCTTTTAAAGGCGGACAACGTCAGTATTACGTCGGACATTGGCAGTGGTGGCGGCGGTGCGATGGTAGGGGCCACGTCGCCAAGCGCTGGCACATCCGCTGGTACGGCCGCGACCGAGGGAGACACTACGCCGGCATCAGCTGGCAATAGCACGGAACCTGGTGAACTTTCACCGTCGCCCTCGAGCACTTCGATCACTAGCGGAACGGGCACGATTAGGCCGACCCGTCGCGCCCCGCCACCGCCACCATCGGCGTCGATCTCCGCCCGTTCTAGTCCGGCCGGCACACCGATTCCCAGCGAGCGGCGTCGACCCTCCCCGAACAGTAGCGTCACCTCCGACATCGAACGTGCCAATGGTTCCATCGTGAACGGCGACGGAGAGACGGCGGCAACCGCGACCGAAGAACCAAATAATTCCTCCGACGATAATTCCCCTAGTGCGGCCAACGGCGGTGATGGCCGAGGAAGCGGTGCTGGTGTTCGAGAGGTTTGTTCATATCTCCTATACCCTTTCTCTGACATCATGCTCCAACGATGCAGCCCCGCATACAGTGTCACCATCATTGTGCCACGTTTGAGTTGCTCATACGTGCTCCACCAATTAACTTATCCGCCGTGGAGCGGTAAAAATAACCTATACCGGAAATTGGCTGTTTTTTGGTGGAAGAAATGAAATAACCTTTGGCTTACTAACAAACGGAGAAGGCTGTGGCACTAACCGAACCTCCTGAGATTGCGGAGACCAATGAGATGGATGTCCTTGCAATTTGTTTCCTTAACATTGAGGAGGAGTATTCACCTGTACACACCTACCACTGTGTTCTACATGCCTAGCAATGGTGCCCAGGGGACCCAGGTGACGGTCGCTTCCGATGCACTCGTTTCGCTCTTTCGCTCTTTCGCTCTATCACCTATTCAGTCAACTGTCCCTCTAAATATTCCCTTCTTTCTCTCCTGCTTGCTTTCCACTGCGTACTTTGATTGTATTACGTCCAACATTTACTATTCTTCCCCGGGGATGTAACAAATCAGTTTTGTTTTTAAATTAATTTTAGAAATCCCTTTTTGTCAGATACCCGGGGATTTCGGGCAAAGTGTAAGCAAATGAGTCATGATATATAAAGTAAATAGTATCAATAGAAAAAAAATACCATGGTACATTGTTGCCACGCTAAATGATCATCGGAAAATTTCTTAAATGGATTACAAAAAAAAACTAACAGATGATCGTTATAGTCGCATCACGTCATCACTTATCGATCGAGAGGGATTTCCTCTTAGTAGGTGTTTTTATTGGTTTAGTTGTTTGTTTTAGTGCATGATTGGAAATGTGAGATGTGTCTACTTCAACAAAAAAAAAAGGGAATAGGGTTCAATGTGTTCACTTTCAGATCTTTCATCAAGGTTTCCTTTTCCCACCCCCATTTTTTGTAGGCCAATGAGAGCGCTTCCTCTTCCACCGTCAGTGGCCAAACGGCGTCCACGGGGTCGTCGAATGCACAGCAGCCAGAGACACCAACCTCTTCCATTGCACACGGTCAGCCAGGATCTCCCGCCGGGGCCATCACCGAGTCGGCCGGTAGCGCCCCGAGTGCCGCCGGCCTTCCGCCCGGTTGGGCCGTACAGTTGGCATCCAATGGGCGGCTGTTCTTCATAGATCACATTAACAAAACCACCTCCTGGGTGGATCCGCGCACCGGGCTTGCCAGCCCCATACCGAGCGCCATCGGCGAAGGGGGCTCGAACGCGTCCGGTACGGCCAACGGCACCGCCAGCGGAGGCGGCCGGGATGCACGATCGTCGGACGATAATCTTGGCCCATTGCCCGAGGGCTGGGAGGAGCGAGTTCATAGCGACGGTCGAACGTTCTTTATCGATCATAATACGCGCACGACGCAGTGGGACGATCCGCGGCTGTCCAATCCGAAGATTGCCGGCCAGGCGGTTCCGTACTCGCGCGACTACAAACAGAAGTACGAGTACTTCAAGAGCCAGCTGCAAAAGCCAAGCAATGTGCCGAACAAAATCGACATCAAGGTGCGACGGGCATCGATTCTGGAGGACTCTTACCGGGTAATCCATGCCGTGACCAAAATTGACCTGCTCAAGACGAAGCTGTGGGTAGAGTTCGAGGGCGAAACCGGACTCGACTACGGTGGGTTGGCGCGCGAATGGTTCTACCTGCTATCGAAGGAAATGTTCAACCCATACTACGGGCTGTTCGAGTACTCGGCAATGGACAACTACACGCTCCAGATCAATCCGAACAGTGGGCTGTGCAACGAGGAACATCTCAACTACTTCCGGTAAGTGCTGGCGGAGGAAATTCCACATTCTTGGTGGCACGAAAGGTGACACGTTTTTGTCGGGCTTTGTTTTGCAGATTTATAGGTCGCATTGCCGGCATGGCTATCTACCATGGCAAACTGCTCGATGCGTTCTTCATCCGGCCGTTCTACAAGATGATGTTGCAGAAACCGATCGACCTGAAGGACATGGAAGCGGTAGACACGGAATACTACAACTCGTTGCTGTACATCAAAGAGAACGATCCGGCTCCGCTCATGCTGACGTTCAGCGTGGACGAGGAAAGCTTCGGCACGACGAACCAGCGCGAGCTGAAGCCGAACGGGGCCGACATCGAGGTGACGAACGAGAACAAGGACGAGTACATCCGGCTCGTGATCGACTGGCGGTTCGAGGCGCGCGTGAAGGAGCAGATGCAGGCGTTCCTCGAGGGCGTCGGCTCGCTGGTGTCCCTCACGCTGCTGAAGATCTTTGACGAGAACGAGCTGGAGCTGCTGATGTGCGGCATCCAGAGCATCGATGTGAGCGACTGGAAGAAGAACACGATGTACAAGGGTGACTACTACGCCAACCACGCCGTGGTGCAGTGGTTCTGGCGCGCGGTGCTTTCCTTTAACAACGAGATGCGGGCCCGGCTGCTACAGTTCGTTACCGGTACGTCGCGTGTCCCGATGAACGGCTTCAAGGAGCTGTACGGCTCGAACGGTCCGCAGTTGTTCACGATCGAGAAATGGGGCACGGTGAACAACTTCCCCCGGGCGCACACATGGTAAGATCACTTCCCAAACGGCGTCCATGGAGTGTGTTATCGCTTTCTCATCGGAAACTCTCCCTTTCAACTTCTTCTTTTACTTACCATACAGCTTCAACCGACTAGATCTACCACCGTACGAGAGTTACGCCCAGTTGAAGGAAAAACTAATCAGTGCTATCGAGGGCAGTCAAGGATTCGCGGGAGTAGATTAAACGGAATGCGACTCTTGGCGCACGATACAGCTAAAGTAAACAATATAGACTGCCCTTAGTCAGTGAGGGGGGTTTTATGATTATTCAACTTAGGGACTACTTGTTATGGTAGTCAATATCCATCGATGTTGAGATGAAGTATTCCGCGTACCCATGTTTGGAGTGAGGTATTTTTGGACGTTTGTAGCATACTATCCACACTACAAGAACCTTCGGTTCGTTCCTCTTTTATTCTTTTCACACAATTATTGTGAAATATTTTAGGTAGGGACATCAGCGATCGTACATTCCGTAGAAAACGTCTCATAGTTTTTGCCCCAGTAAAAAAAACTCGTAATTTTTGGCAGTGGTACTCATACAACAGTTTATTACTACAATAATACAATCATCAAGCAGTCATTTTAGTTTTGTTTGTTTTTTAAGATTTAAAAAACAAGGACTAAATGTTCATCCATCCGTTCCAAGCAGAGTCACCTGGACTTTTGAGGGTTTTGTCGTCAAGCAAAGGAGCAAAACAATATCAGCATACAAGTATGCTGACACTCCAAGCTAAAACACATAAATGATGTGTGGCACCAATCGAATTTTGAATTACTGACCGACCCCTTGAATGTGTTTTCGACGACGACGTTAGACAATGAGTGCATTAAAAAAAAATCAGTATTGCGACACATCAAAACGGGCATAAACGCGGGCAGTTTTGTGAAAAAGTGTAATTCAGTGCCTTCAGTGGTTTACTTCCGATGCTCCGATCCTGTTCCGTCGTTGTGTGTATCTTTCTTTGGGAATTCCCATTTCACGCTAGGCATTGTTTG
The DNA here is from genome assembly GCA_000441895.2 of Anopheles sinensis. Taxonomy (NCBI): domain Eukaryota; kingdom Metazoa; phylum Arthropoda; class Insecta; order Diptera; family Culicidae; genus Anopheles; species Anopheles sinensis. The sequence goes on from KE525419.1 coordinate 191,985, forward strand.
TCCACATGGTCGATCATGCTAACCTGAAATTCTGTTGATAAAAGAATGGGTACAAGAAAACGAAAAAATGTAATCCTACCTAACAAAAGTACACGTTCACTTTACATCACACACCAAAAATATTAAATCATCGTTACAAAACAAACGGATGTAATCAACGCATGTGACACGTGGCATTCTCAGTGCGCGGAAGTCAGTTTGGCAGAGGCATAAGAAAGGGATAAAATCATGTCTGCAAACCGGTTGGAAGACACGTACGTTGGTTACCCGACTAACAAAATTGCTCGGATCAGAGCTCGAATCTCGGTAAGTTCAGAACTCCGATGGAACCTATGACGCAGCATTTTGCATAGCTCGCACCATACACAGTCGTGGAGTTCAGAGCGAACGCGGGATAATTCCCATGCACACACGCTCTACACATAAACTACACGCGCAGGTAGCAAGGCAACGCGGACCTTTTGCACGCGTTTTAAAATCTTATCTTAGGTTCCTTAAGATTTGAGTTCAGAGCTCTGAACTTTGAATTTTTGTTCGTAGGGTAGTGAGGTATTTAAGAGGAACGTAAGATCCGGGACGTTTAATCGGTGAGACAGAGTCGTCCAACATATAAAACTATTGTTACTTGGTACTTTTACTACTTCGAAAATAATCAAAGTAGGCGTTGAATTATTCGGAGATTATTGCTGAAGAAGGAGGGATACATCGGGCGCACAATTGAAATCGTGATGAGGAGGAAATGCTACCTAGTTTAGTCATCGTAGCTTATCGTAGAGAACTATTGAAAATAAAACCGTTACGTCAACGGACAACCGTGGTCTACCAGTCCACGCCATTGGATTTGCTGACCACCCAGCAAATAACCGAGCGGTTATATGCATATATATATAATAGCTTTAGGTAGAAACGGAAACGGTGTGCAATGTGTTTTTGCACCGTTGGTATATTTTTAATCGACTATAAGAAGAAAAGAATGAAAGAGTGGCCGATAATCGGAGGAGAACGCACATGGACCGCAAATAAGCGAAACGGAAACGGAGAAGGTAATATATAATAAAATTAAAAAAAGTGATGCTACTTGTAATATTTTGGTTTTTTAAATAAAAAAGCATTAAAAGCGAATATTGTAAAATTACAATTGCATGGTGTGTATGATTTCGTTCAAAAATCTAATTCACTTCACTTAAACTTTCATCGATCACTGTAGAACGCTCGTCTACGTGACAGTTGTCAAGATACCGTAAGGAGATTTCAACAACAAGAAGAAATTGTCTACCGAAGAACTACGCCGGGCGGACTGAACTGATAATAAAGTGCATTAAGTCCGTCAGTGTTCTTTAATAAGTTCGTATTTTGTTTGAAGAATATTTCGTTGTATACTTCGCGTGACAAATACGGTCCAAAATGCGGTATCATCAGCTAATTCTCGTCGGATTGGCATCGCTTGCTCTGGTGCAGTGCGTAAGTGCTGCCGAGAAACTGAAAATAGGCGTTAAGAAGCGTGTCGATAACTGCACCGTGCGTTCGAAAAAGGGTGACCTCGTCCACATGCACTACACGGTAACTATGCACTTTAGTCGCCAACACCGCCCACAAACGTTACCCATTTGTTGTTTCTTTTTTCGTTTCAGGGAACACTCGAGGACGGAACGGAGTTCGACAGTAGCATTCCGCGTGGCGAACCGCTTACGTTCACCCTTGGCATGGGCCAAGTAATTAAGGGTTGGGACCAAGGGTTGCTGGGAATGTGCGAGGGCGAAAAACGGAAACTTGTCATCCCACCGGAGCTGGGCTACGGGGAGCGGGGAGCTGGCGAGAAAATCCCACCTAATTCGGTGCTTATCTTCGAGGTGGAGTTGATGAAAATAGAGCGCAAAACAGAACTCTAATTAAATTGGCTTTGGCGTTGAGGCCTCCGTTCTTGTGCACGATATCAAAGTAAAAATAAACACTTACTTTTACTACTCATTTACTTTTGGGCTTGGAGTTTAATTTATTTGTTTATCATTCGTTCCGGTTGCAGTTGACAACATCTGTACGGCGAACAATATTTCTTGTAAATGGCAGTCAATATACAGTGAAGAGAAAATCGGGGTGTGGGGTATATTATAATTACCAATTATTATTTCTATCGTACGTTAATGCTAATATTTTTTAATTGCCTTTCGTATTAAAGCTAAACGTTGTTTGTGTGCTTCCGTAACAGTTGCTCGCTTGTAGGGTCTCAGCTCATCGGTTCCGAAACCAGGAATCCACATGTTCCAATTACGTTCTGCAAAGAAACGAATGATAGTAAAAACATAGCCCAAATCAATTGGGACCCTTCAACTTACCCAGATGCAACTGAACATCCCGTACCTCCACCTTTGGAACTTTCCGGTGTTTGGCCAGGAGACAGGCGGCGTTCACCGTGTTTTCTACGAAATCGTCCGCAATCTGCAGTAGCAACTCTTCGACCTCCTCATCCAGCTGCTCGGTCGGATCTATCTCTCGCACCAGCTCTTGGAGCCGTGGTTTAGTTAGCAGCTGTGTGGCACTATCGGTTGCACTACTGCCAGCGCCAGAAGAAGAACCTCCTGCGCCGGAACCCTTCGTATTTCCCGGGGCATTCGATGATCCCGTGGTAGTGGCCCCAGCACCGAGCGCTGGACTGCTCTGAGAAGGCGATGCCATGATCGAAGTGTTATGCTGCAGAATTTCCTGTTGATGATCGATATGAGTGTCTGGAAACAAAAAGGACATTGTATACTTTTTCCAAAACTGTAGACAAGCAAAAGGCGAAAGCATAACAAAAGACTTTCCCAATTATGACCATGCCTGAAGCATGTGCAACCAAAATGGTTGAGAAATGTATAGCGTTAACAAACAATCCAGGGAAAGATGAATCTAAGCCACTAGAAAAGGGGAACCCCAACTAGCCAATCTCAGATGCGACCTCGAGCGTAAGGTCTTACTCACCGTGAGCAACGCTCGAAGTACGCACTAATGTTACTTTCCTATTGTATCTAAACTCCTAGCGTATCGTTAAAAATATGTATTCACAAAACACACAACTTTTAACACCAACCTGAGCTAGACCCTTCAGTCCACCGTCACGGCTGCGAGCGAATGATGATGCTTTGGTGGATTGTTTTGTTTTGATTACACATTTGCTGACAGCTGAGTTGTCATCAACAATTATGACGTTTACGATTTGAATGGATCCATGCGTTCGGAGCTAGGAGCAGTTGGTAGAAAACATAATAAATTAACCGAATTTCGTATTTTACACATTTTATTTATTAGAAATAATATTTTTCACAGCCAACAAGCCATGAGAACGTCTCACTTCATCGAGTTTGAAATAATTTAAACCACCGAGCGCTTAGGAGTGGTTGTGGAATGAGGTTTTGTTTACGAAAGAAATGTACAGACAGCTGTTGTCGAATGTGTATTCGTGCCATCCGGTCGAATTATGGTACACGTCCAATTAACATCACGTATCAATTCACACTGGTTTTGCTAAATTAAACGCACAAACGTCGTTGCCGCGCAGAAGAAACTCGTTCGCAGCTCCGAGAGCAACAAAGTCGGTCGCCTTATCATCCCTGTCAACGGCATCAGCAATAGCAGCAGGTGGGTAGCACCAGTTTGACGTAATCAAGATTACAAAATTGAGTTCAGTGACGAGTTGTTCTGTGTTTAGAATCTTTGCAGCCTGCATCGAGTGTTTAGAAAAGATGTCTTTAATACGTTCTCTGAGCTCGGTTCTGGGAAAGCGAGTTAAATTTGTGCGATCTGTCCAATCGGCAAAGGTAGGAACATTGCGTGACAATAACACACTGCAGCAAGTACGCAAAAGTATCGAACCATGAACCAAGACTTATTCCCCTTTCTCCTGCAGTGCCTTTCGTCGGATGCCGCGGTTAATAATGCACGCGCCGGAGGTAGCCTGTTGCACGCAAAGTTCCCCGGGGCCCTGGAAGCCTCGTTCGTGACGGCACCAAAGCTTTCGCTCCCGGCGGACATCGAACCGATTCCGATCTATCGCGTGATGAACAGCGAAGGTGCGGTAGAGGATCCGACGCAAGATCCCAACCTCGATCAGGCAACCGTGCGAAAGATGTTCCGCGATATGGTGCTGCTCAATACGATGGATAAAATCCTGTACGAATCACAGCGCCAGGGCCGCATCTCGTTCTATATGACCAACTTCGGCGAGGAGGCAAGCCATATTGGCAGTGCAGCCGCCCTCAGCCCAGAGGACTGGGTGTACGGGCAGTATCGTGAGGCGGGCGTATTGGTATGGCGCGGTTTTACCATCTCCGACTTCATCAACCAGTGCTATGGCAACGCGGAAGATCAAGGCAAGGGTCGTCAGATGCCGGTACACTATGGATCGCGCAAGCTTAATTTTGTGACCATCTCGTCGCCACTGGCAACGCAAATACCGCAGGCGGCAGGAGCAGCTTATGCGTTTAAGTTGCAACCGAACAACCAACGGTGCGTGGTAACGTACTTCGGTGAGGGAGCAGCCTCGGAGGGTGATACCCATGCGGCGTTCAACTTTGCGGCCACCCTCGACTGTCCGGTGATATTTTTCTGTCGCAACAATGGATTTGCCATTTCCACACCGTCGAAGGAGCAGTACAGAGGGGACGGCATTGCCGGACGGGCGGCCGGGTACGGTATGGCGGCACTTCGTTTCGATGGTACGGACGTATTTGCGACGTACAACGCGACGAAGTTGGCGCGCGAATACGTGCTACGTGAAAACAAACCAATCGTGCTGGAAGCGATGGCATACCGCATCGGGCACCACTCGACGTCGGACGATAGTACCGCGTACCGACCGGCGGAGGAACTGGAGGTATGGAACACGGTCGAGCATCCGATCACGAAGCTGAAGCACTACATGATCCAACGTGGGTGGTTTAACGAGGGGGAGGAGAATGAGTTCGTGAAATCCGTCCGCAAGCAGGTCCTGTCGCAGATTAATCAATCAGAGCGAATTCCCAAACCGGACTGGCGTGAAATGTTCCAGGACGTGTACACGGAAATGCCGGTGCACCTTAAAGAACAGCTGCGTGCAATGGAGAAGCACGTCGAAGAGCACCGGGACCATTATCCGCTGAAGGACTTCAAGCAATAATCGAACGGGTTTCATTCACCCTACTTATGGTCTTCCCATTCCAGAACCTCGTTCACTAAAGTGCATTTATTAGCTATGTAAAACGTTTTCAAAACGCCGGTAGGCAAAGGTTTCAAACTTTCGGACAAATAGCAAGGACCAACAAAACGAGATCTTTTCCTAGCCTTTCGCGCGATCATGTACCTTGTGCCTTATTTTTTGCTGCAAGCAAAAATATATAACCATCCTCAATTTACAAAGCATGTTGGAGTAATGTATTTTTGTAGCCATCGTGTTCAGCGTCGAATGGAGAAATCTTTGAATGAATAGCTAGTGACTTCCTTTGGTACGCTGAAGACCGCCTTGTCGATACGGCTCGATGGACTTCCCTTCGTCTGTAGCCAATACTTCCTGATGGTATCGAAAGAAAAAGAACCTTTATTAATGGCAACGGTTGCTAGAGAGACGCCAGGACCAGTAGTTACATTTCATTGAAGGGTTTTTCTTCTCCCTCGAGCTGTCCTTTGACCGTGTCATCCTTAGTGTTCATGCACCATCCACGAACGCCAAGGTTGGCTGCCTGTTTTTGAGTATACTGTAACAATTGGTAGGTAAAATATTGTTGCATAAAAAGAGGTGGAAGCACATCCGAAAGAATCTGCTTACCTTACGGAAGAATACTCCTGCAAAACACAGTAAGAAAGAACACTTTTTTAATTGATTTTACAATAGAATACGAAGTTGTTATATACCTTGCACTATGCCAAAAACCTCAAAATCACAGGATAATATTTTGGCGCTCATCGTTGGTTGATGTTCGGTTTCAATCGGCAAGGATTTGCCCTCGGCACTCGCACGGATCCTGTCCACAAACGGTTGGCGAACGTCTGAGCAAAGCACTATTCCCTTTGCCAGGAGCCGGGTTGCTATTATTGCAGTAAACGAAACGAAAATAAATAGCCGATCGTTAGCAACCATTGCGACGCATGTCATCTGTTGGTGTCTTCGGGAGGAGGTAGGCGAAAATAGTGTTCTAAGCCGACAACAGCACAACAAAACCATGCTCGCAAGCGATGGAGCTAGTTTATAAGTTTAGGAATCGTGCATTTTATAGGAAAAGGTACCAGAACATTCCTGCACGTTTAAAATTGGTCTGATTTTAGCCTGGATCAGCAATTCAAAGAAAACGTTTGACTGTTTTCGATCATTTTATTTCATAAACAATCCGCTGTCACATTTGTTGCCACCGATTGGCAACTGTCTTGGACAGCTTTTCATTGCGCCAGTGTGTCGAAACAAAAATACACATCGCCTTCGCCTTAACGGAGCCCACAGCATCCGCGGGCCTAAAGGCTTACGCTCGTAACGTTAACATCGAAAGAATTATGTTTGCAAGTGATCAAAGAACCTTCACAATAAATCTTCCGCAAGCCAGTGTCGATGAAAGGTCCAAATAAGTGTATCAAAACACCTCTTCCCTAGCAACGTGGTGCACACAAACCCACACACACACACGCACCCCATGACCATAGCAGTCGAGCATCTGTCAAAATTGCGAAAGAAAATTCGGAACGGTTGGATCTGCAGCAGCAGCAGCAGCGACGGGACGGCCAAGACGACGATATATGGCCGAATGTGACGACCACTAGCAATAACAATAACAACAAGCAGTCCCAACAACCGCAGCCACTACTAGTTGCTGTAGGCGTGCGGGTGAAAAGTGGAAAAGAAGAAGGAAAGTGAAACGATAGTCCCCTTGAAAAGAGAAAGTATTTGGCCCTCGTCGTCTTTGTCGTGGGCCGCCATCGGTTACGCCGTCACGTCGTCTTGCTCCCGGGGGGTGTTTTCCTTCCGCCAGGGGCCGAGAGTCTGTGTGTGTCTCGAGCATATTTTCTTCGCAACCCCCCTCCCCTCCCCCTGTGTCAATCCTGCTGATGCGGAGTGCGTATCATTCGGAAGAGTGGTACACCCGTGTGTGTTCGTGCAGCGAAAGTGCAGTCCGGAACTGTCTCGCAAGGTTCTCGCCCGAATTGGGGACAGTGGTCGACTCGAATCGTGGCTGTTTGTGCCGAAGATAAGTGAAGCTTTTTTGTGTGTAATTGAATCCTTCGAGTATCCCGTTGAAAAATACGACGTGTGCCCAACGTTCGACAGTACACGGAATAGCTAATAATCTTACGTGACACAAATGGTCCGTCAGTGTTTGGTTCCTTTGCTTCGTCGTGCGTAACAGAATCGGTGAAAAACCCCACAGCATAGCAAAGAAGCAACACCTAACGTAACGTGCACTGCCGTATCTCTTGATAGGAACACGACGCGTCGTGTTTGATAAGACCGCGGGTTCAACGGCAGCGTAACCGAATAATAATCGCCCCACTTCCGCGCGGCCTCACTCCCTCTTCGGTGGACGAGAGGAAGGTTCAAAAATGTACATTGCCTTGCGCTGCCGGTACACAATCGTATCTTGATCGGTGCAAGAATCCCCTGCTGACCCGTTTGTTTTGCTTCCGTTTGCGAAGGCCTCCCAAATAGAATTGCGCCGTACGGTGCCTTTCGGGTGGCTCTGCGAAAGGACAACCACGGGGGAAAAAACGGGAACGAGTGTAAACAAGTGTTGCCCGAGTGTCCCCGCGTCCGAGTGGAAAAACTGGGTGAACTGTATCTGGGCCATCTGGTGGGGATACTGCTCGCCCTATTTACCAACTTGGAGGAAGCAAGCCGGCTCTGGTCGAAGATACGGAAGAAAATGGATGGCAGTAGTGGAGGTGGTGGCAGTGGTGGTGGTGGTGGTGGTGGTGGTGCCAACAGTGCAGTTAACTCTTCCATCGCTTGCCCAATGGCTACGGACGCGGACATGCTGCTGGATTTCCATACCGGATACCCGGAATACTCTTTCCGGTACGATGGGAGCAACGGTGCGACATCCTCGACTGCGACGGGAGGCTGTAGTGGCGGTGTGTTGAACGGTCTCTCCACTGGCAGCCGCGGTCGGGGAACGGGCATGGGTGAAGGATCGTCCGGAAGCGGTAGTGGGACCCCGCGCAAAAAGAGTTGGTCCGAGCTGAAGAGCATCGTCAGCGAGAGCCGTCGGCAGATGGCGACGACGATGGCGGCCTCCTTCCCGATGAGCGTAAACTTCCGGACCCTGTCCGACGGAAGGACACGGGTCTATTTTCTAAGCCCACCACCGGCGAACGGTTGGGATACGATTCTGTTCTACGCGGACGTTCCGCCACTCGAAGCCGACAACCTGGACGGCGGTGATGACGACGACACCGTCGACGATGAGGAGGACCAACCTCAGCCCAACCGGCACCTCGAGTGGCACCAGCTGCTCGAGTCCGTCTTGGGTCACCTATCGACCAGCAATTCCCGTGAGGTGCAACTCCTGCTCGAGCGGAAGCGGCTCTCCATTTGGGGCATCACTTCGTACGAGCTGCACAAATCGAGCGGGAAAATTGTTTTCCCAGCCTGCAACACACTCTACCAGTGTTTGGACACGGGCTACGAGGTATGGCGCATATCGATTTATTGAAAGCAAATAATTTATATTAACGAATTGCCTTTTGAAATTCCAGGAAAACACACTCTTCCCATCGGAACTACGGATCTTCCAGCGTGCGGCTGCCATCGATCCCCAGATCTGTCCACAAAACTCCGATCTGGTGGCGTTCGTGTGCAACGGAGATATCTGGGTGGTCCATACGCACAGTGGCCACAGTGAGCGGCTCACGTACGCCCACGATGGACGCCGATCGTTTGCCGAGGATCCGCTTACGGCCGGCGTTCCGTCGTACGTCATGCAGGAGGAGTTTAGCCGTTATCAGGGTTTCTGGTGGCAGCCGGAGAGTGACGGTGAGTAGCATATGTTTGGAAGCGAAAGGAATGGCGTATATTAAATTTTTAATTCACTTAAGATTGTGAGGTGCAATATATTAAGATATACGATTTATATAGCTTGTCCTAAGTAGCAGACTGATATTGCGATATTGGCATGCTGTGATGAATGCAATGCCCTTGAACATAATATTGTTTTGATGAATTGCAATCAACATAGACTTGCATTGCAAAGTTACATCAATTCGGAACCACTTACCATGGCTTCTTCCGAATCGTCTAATGTGCGAAGGAACCTCCAGTACTTACTGGGTTTTATCCATCCTTCAGCATCGCCCGTTGACGATGCAATGTACTAATGTAACCGTATCCGAGCACTGCGAGCTGCTCTGTGTCCTTCCGAGCGAAACCTTCCCGATGCACCGTATCGGTTGGCGCGGTTCGGAAATGATCTCTTACAGAACACCTGCTCTTCAATCGAGCAGTTTGCGCCCCCTCCTGCTTCTGGCCGGAACAAACACAGGGGGAACATGTTACACTAATGCTCAGTTTGCTCATTCAATTTGCTGGTCTATTGATTCTTCTAATATGTTAGTTGATAGTTGGACGAACATTGAGATTGGGAAGGATAATCATTTTGACGATTATGGTCTCTAGCATGGATTGTTAATACATACAAAAACGAAATTAAAACCGTATTGGTTGGTGTTGTTGGTGAAGTAAAGAGTACTATTTATTAAACTTGGTCATCATTGTAAAGATTGACGAACAGTATTATTTATTTGGAAGAAGTGTTCTCTATAGTGTTTGGGTTGCTTTCGACTTATCTGGCTTAACACTTTGTTGACGGGCCACCAAGATCTTCGTGGTCATTTCACTGCACGTTGTTGTTGGACGGACGACCTCGGCGACAGAAGAAACTTTCAGGGAACAAGCGCGCTTCAACAAAGTGTTAAGGGCTTTTTTATTTTGCCTTTTATTCAAAGTACCACAATTTGTTTTATTACCATTCATATTAAGTTTAATTAAGGCTATCATCTATATTTTAGAAATTTCTCGATTGAATATTTTTCTTTCCATTGAATCGAGAATGATTAAAGTGTCTTAAAGCAAAAATTGTTCGTAGTTTCACATAAGCATTAAGTAACATAAGCTCACTTTATTTTATTTCTTTAAAGATCAGTTTGAATTTGGTTGTAACATGTAGATTATATAACATTACATAACAAACAAGGGAACGCATTTGGCACCTACATTCCAGGTCATAATCGCTTCCGGCACTTGCAGTTGTCGTTGTTTTTCCGTTCTTCTTCACGACTCTTTCCAACGTCAGTTTGCGTTGGGTTTTGCGAAGCGGCGGTTCGTTAGATGGTGGTTCGTTTTTCCTCTTGATTGTTTTGCGTTTATTTTGGCCATTAATTATCTGAAGGCTGGCGAGCAGAGCAATAAAAAAGGCAATATTGTGAAACAATAAGTTAATGCAGTAAAAAGTGTCAAAACCACGCTGTATTACGTTTGGCGTTTGAAGATGATTACCGGTGCGTTTCGAGTTGAATGCAATTGTTGTGTGCATTCCGAAAACTCTACAGAAATACGTTGTCTTATGAAATATTATCAATTTTTTTTATTTAACTCATCTTTCTCTTTATCTAAAGTTATGGAACTTTCTGTTGGCTTACTTCTGTTTTCTTCTATAAACAAAATCAAACTTTTATTAGGAAACATTCTGGATAGATTGATGTTAAAAAAATGTTACGTGAATAGCATCTGAAGAGAATTGGACCTTATTAACTCCTTAAAATTGCAACACTCTACGTATCCGTTCGACTTTACCTTTGCCGCCCTAGGGGTGCCATTTTACAACCAGCCAATGTAAAAAACGTGAAGTCAATGCCCACCGAGCCACCGAAACGTGTCGAAATGGAGTGCAACGTTGATGACTTGCGGATGCGTTTTTTCGATTTTCGTTTGAAAAGCAATCCAGTTGGAAGCATAATTTCGATCGAGGAATAAGAAGCAACCCTAACAAAAGCAACCCCAAAATGAAAGCGCCTCCCGGCTGGTGGACGCAACGTGCGCGTACGCGTGCTCACGACCTTCACCGTATATTTGACCGCAATCTCCCTGTATCGACGTGTGCTGCACACCGTTTTTGGGCGACTGTTGAAGGGGGTTGTTGGCCCACCGAGCCAGCTGAGGTGGAGGAAAAACTGGTGATCTCCCAGTGGGTCAAAGGTGTGATGAGAAAGGGGTCTCCGACACTCTCCAAAACGATTGCCAACATCCAATCGTTGCATTGCGCACCGCAAGCGAAATTATCCGGGACGAAATTATGGTTTGATCTTAGGTTGATCACAGATTAAGCATAACTCTTTCGGGTGTTGGAGAAAGAGAGGGAGTCACTTTATTGGGGAATTGTTTCAAAACAAATGTTTCAATAAGTAATGGACTGTGAAATGCATACTTGGTACTTCAACGAAAACCGAATTATTGCTTATCCGTATCTTCCAAGGGTTAATTCCATGTGAGGTATGTAAATCCACTCGACTGGCGCCTTACATTGATCGCTCACGGCTCGTCACCACCTGTTTGCGCTGATGCCGAAACAATACGGAAATCCATCAGCAAACAAACAATTATCAAACGTTGCCGCAAGTTGTGTGCGGTCGATTGGATCGGTCGGGGTTCTGCTGTTCGATACACGGGTATCACGGGCTTACAATATTTCTGCGATTGTTTCAGCACCTCGACACAATGATTGCCCGCCCATGCGGCGGGGCGCCTATGATATGGCCGGTGATTCCACTCCGACCCGAACGCTACTCGGTATCAGACCATTTACGTTTCTTCGCCGTCTGCATACCGACCGATCAACGGGGGCCAACTGCTCCTGATTAAAAATCCGCCCGATCAACCGACCACACTCCTCCTCCGCCCGGTAATGCTAATAACGTGTGACGCCGGTGGCAGGTGCTAATGGCGCAGCAATTGCATTTCTCGCATCGTTTTTTACCAAACACACATAGAACCGCGGGGCACGCGTGCAACTCGGCGTCGGTCCGTACCGGTGCACCACACGGCATACGCAAACGAGTCCCGGATTGTGGGAGTTGGTTGTTTAAAAGCGGAGTGTTTTTTTCCGCTCCTCGCTATCGTGGTGAAATGCTTGCATGAACGCATCAAAGCGCATAAGGGGTTTCTGTTTCCTCTGCATCCATCTGCATTCGAAAACGAATGGGTGCGGGGGCGTGTGTGTGTGTGTAAAGGGTTTGGTAACGAGCGAGCCTTTTGAAGCACTGTTAAGCAGTCGTTTAACAATGTCTGCACATTTCGTGGTTGTGTTATACTGGATGTTTTTCATGTCCTTTTTAATTGCATTATTGTGTTTTAGCATTGCACGCATAGTTTTACGTCTGCCTAAGGGGTTCGAACGAATTGAATTAATTTGTACTTCCTTATTTGACACCGAAAACCCGCTGTTCGTTGTAATTACTCCTTTAGTTGATCGCCCGTTTTGTATTTGCTGCAGAACATTGGTTGATTTACGCAATCTAATTATTACAAAAACAAGATTAGTCATCCTTGACAAAACAAAATAATCGCCCTACTCAGATGATTAAGAATTCCTCTCCCGCTGCAACCAACTTTGGATTCCAACTTTTTCCATATTTTGACAACTCCTTTAAATAATTTGTAATCCTTTCGTGCCACTTTGTGGCTGCAGAAAGTTAATGTTCAGTTACGTTAAAATTTGTTTACTAGAATTTTCACAAATTATGTACCAAATTATGTACCTTCCGGTCAGATTCATTTCGTAAGATGGAATAGCAGAGATTATTATTCCGTTTTTTAAGATACCTAGATGAATTTGCTGATTTGATCGAATGGTTTATTTAAGTAATTTATTGAAGTGCATCAAAATCTGCAAGAATGAGTCACATAGCATAGAAGAGAAAGAGGCGGAAGAGGCCTAACGGCTCAAAGCCTCTATAATCCTTAACCTAACCAGACCGCATAGAAGAGAGTCTCGGATTTGGACGTCCCAGACAAGCCACGGAAAAGGGAAGTTTAGTGAGAAATTCAAATCAACTGTCATTTCACCTTAATTCGCTGCTTACTTGCATAATTTGTCATAGTAAATATTTGCCCGCGTAAATCTCACATCTATTTGTCATTCACGAAACGCACGAATAACCCGCCGGAGTAGAAGTATGTTTCAAAAAAGCACCTTGTCATCAGGCGCCAATGGAAGCGCCACAAATGATACCTTATTAATAACCAATCCACTGCATGCACACACTATCCCCGTGATTAGAGGGTTGATATCGATCACCAAGGCGATCGTGCCACGTCGTGTGACGTGTGACAAATGGTTCGAAACAAAACCAAAACTACCGCACCCATTAATTCCGATCTGCTTGCCGATTTGGACGTAATAAATCTTTACGTAAAACTGTCGGCGAATGTCCCATCAGCCCGAAGGGGTTCATAGGAGAGGTAGGGTGTTCAATATCTTGCGGGAGTCATCTTTGAAACGTATTGGAACGCGTACAAAACAGTAAACACTAAACACTGCGATGTTTGATTTTCTTCGAACGATGTGTGATGTTCGACTTTCCGTAACTCATTTCACAGTCCTAGTGCTACTGACTTCGCAAACTAGCGGTCCACCACTAACGGTCTGTTCAATCACATTTTTGTGAACCACACATAGCCAACATTCTCCTCGATCCAGTGCTCCACATGCTGGCCTGGCGCGCAGGGAGTCCTCATCGCGTGACACGATTTGTTTACGCACGAAACTGCGTCCCAATTGGGAATATATTGCTGGAAAAAAGATCCAAAGCAACACGCAGAGCCGGAGAGACGCGGCAACATGAAAACCTTTACCTGCCGGTCGGTGAAAAGGCCGAGACGGCGGGAGGAAATGGTAACAGACCCATGATGGTGGGGTTGGCGTCTAAAGGATTGCCTCAGCAAACCCACCGTACGCGCCACCGATGCGCTTCGAGAAGAGCCTCCTTTTTCACCACCCCGGTCCCCAATCCCCCCCGACTGGTGGCTTCATGGTGGTGAGTGGGACTGCCACTTGTGCCCACCACCTGTAGTGGCGGTGCGATGTTGAACTATAAAACCGCCCGGTGGCCAACGGTGGAGCATCATTCGTCGGTGTTCTGCAGCAAGACACAGGTCGAATCGTACCAAGCAACAACTTGTAGTATCAGCAGCCTCTTGCCTGCGATCGAGAGTTTAAGAGAGTCCAACAGTTTCCCGCTCCGGTGCTGAGTGAAGTTTATTTCTATCCTGGTGATCTGCTTCAGTGGTCGTCCAGACTAACGTGAAAACCATCATGAAGGTAAGTAGGTGATCGCAGCTCCAGAAAAACCGCACTTCTCTGGAAGCTTCTGCACGATCTCGAGTGTAACCGAACCTACGCTCCTCCACCCCGCGACTGTAGACTTTCATCGTGCTGTCCATGGCGTTGGCCATCGCGGCCGGAGCCGCCGTCGGCGAAAGCGAAGGCAAGGTGAAGCGAAGCGGCTGGGAATTTGGTGGCGATGACTTCGGGGGGCACGATTTCGGCCACGAGCACAAGGAGGAGGTGGTGAAGCACATTACGGTCGAGAAGAAGGTCCCGGTGCCGTACCCGGTGCACGTGACCAAGCACGTGCCGGTCGAGGTGAAGGTACCGTACCCGGTCGAGGTGATCAAGAAGGTCCCGGTGTACGTGGAGAAGAAGGTGCCGGTGATCGTCGAGAAGAAGGTGCACGTCGACCGTCCGGTCCCGTACCCGGTGAAGGTGCCGGTCAAGGTGCCGGTCGTCCACAAGGAGTACGTCGAGGTGCCGAAGCCCTACCCGGTGCACGTTGAGAAGCCGGTCCCGGTCTACATCAAGAAGCCGGTGTACATCGAGAAGACTGTTCCGGTGTCGATCCACATCAAGAAGAAGTCCCACTATCACTAAGCGGGAAACCATGGTGATCGTTAAGAGACTGAAGCTGCGACCCCTTTCGAGCCAAAGGGGCGGTGTTAAAATGTATTTTATCTGTGACTGATGTCACCGATCTCCTCCTCAAACACGGGCCCGGCTCGGAGGGAACGCAGCGCTTTCCTTGCGGTTGTTATGTTTTGTAAATAAATTGACTCTCTTAGAGGCTAATCGCGCATGTCTGCTGATAGACATGGTAGATATTAAAACAAACGTTGTTTTTATTCGTTTCTCGGGAGCCGATTGGCGATCTATGTTGGGAAGAACTAGCATAAATGAAGCAATTGGGAACAAGGGTTTTTCTTCTACCACGAGACATAAAATTATCTGAGTTTGATTGCTTTAAAATGGAAGGCTGCCATGAACATCAGCAAATCATACTACAAAATGTAAAAATTAATAGATTTGTTGTTTCATTTGACAAGATTTTATTCTGGCGTGGCTAATCTTCCTGAGCTTCAAATTCCTATCTTAAATAGTCAGCATAACTCATTAGCTTTACACTGTCCTACTGGCGTTAAGCTGGCATTCTCTTGCTTTATTCGGCTCTGGGGCGGTTGCATAAGAAATCGAAACCAAGAAACAAACTACAAAGTCAACCAAAGTATCGCCCCGAACGCATCTTCAACACGTCACACCTTCGTTGCCCATTACGGATGCACCGAATCGAATGTTGCCAAGGCGTAGACGGGGATTAAAAAGGACCGATCATGTAACGATGGTGCTGTATCGTGCCGATCCTCCTCCTTATTGGGTCAGTGGTGGATTAGCGAGAAACTTCTCCAAAACACAACCAAAGCTGCAATTTTCCAACCACCAATCTGATCTCGCGATCGGGGGCCTTAAATGCACACTTTAACCAGATCGGTATCAGCAAAAAAAAGGGAGTAAACATCTCACGGTGGACATTCACGTGTACATAAGCCCGGAGGGAACATTGCGCGCAGTGTGCGGCACCACTCACCTGAATCCGTCACGCGGATCGTTAAGTAATTGCTATCGGCGAGATCGGCAGCAATTGTGGCCTCGAATTGAGGATAAAAACCTCCTTAGAAACACCGGGGCCATGTGTCCTGTTGCCTTGGCGCCGTGCGTTGCGTTGCCGGAGTGAAATGAAAGTGAACTCTAGCCGAGTAATTATTGAAGAAGTTGGCGGGCTTTCGGATTCTCTTGTGCAAGATTAACCACCCCAGAAAAGGGAGCGAAAAAGGGGCAATTAGAGATATGTGAACGCTTGTTTTTCCATCCCTCCCGTCAACTTTCAACTGTAGAAGAAGAGTGACTTGTCTACAAATGGAGTAATCGGCAAGCTAGTAATCCAGAATGTGGAACACGATGGCAAACACTCGGTGAAAAAGCTGGTTCACTTATATAATATGATGTTATTGAGAGAGAGCAACTTGCAGTTCCTCACTCCAAGCGCGTCTAATAGTAATATTTCGAGTGCTTTAATGTTCCATTTAACGATAACGAAGTCTTCAAGACGTCGAATCTTCGCCAAAATGGGCACTCTTGCACAAAATCTAAAAAAAGTTCGCAACATTATTATGCAGTTGTCGTGTGGTGGAAGCTGTTATTCAAACGTGCTACATTTCGTACCGTTCGTTGCATCGTCGGTGCGCCCGAGGTGTCCGATAAAGGAGCCGCCGCAGTCCACGCTACCATTGACGTAGGATGCTGACGCTTGGTCCACCGTCGGGAGTGCAGTAACCGGCAGATTAATTGACACACGTTGTTACTACTTTGTACGGTGTGCTGCGTTGTGATTTCGCTTTCGAACGCCATTTGCATCATGTCCACCTTCCCGAGCCTCTTGTTTACCTCACCATCTGGTGCTACCTCTAACTGGCCCCCGTTACCATTATTGCCGATTTTCCTTTCTGGTTCCCGACCCGAGCCCACACTCTTCAGCTGAACGGGAGAAAGAAGCCTTCAAACGCACGTGTTGAGACGCACGCACGAACCTGCGCACAGGCATCGTGTGTGTCCATGTGTCCGTTTTCTGCACCACGTAAACACCACGTGATGGTGAAGTTTTTCGGTCGGCTTTTCGCGCGCACCTCGTTCGGTTTTGCGTGGCGCACCCCCGAAGAGGAAGTGGGCGTTGGAAAGCCTTTCAAAGTTTCCACACATTTTCCAAACCGCCCGCACGTGCTTTGTACTAATGAGGGTACGTTTTCTAGAAGCTTGCCATTTCCACAACCCGCTGGTGGTCCGTGTGGAACCGTGGTTGCGAGATGATTCCATCCATTTAGGAGTGTGAGATATAACGTTTGCAATTAGAAAACATGGAGAAAGTGTAGTTCGCTGTAGCAAAAAATAGAACGCAAGATAATCGAATTGAGTTAATTTTATTGTAAACTTACATCAGTTTGGTTCTTTAAATAAATATTCCAATGGCTAGTCAGGCGGTCTCACGGTAGTTGGCCGGAACTTAAACCATAACGATCTATGATATTACCGTCTTTCGGTCACAGTCACTCTCTAAGGAGAGCGGATTTGTCCCTCTAGGGTATGTTGTGCCACATAAGAAGAAGATTAAAGTTGTTTACGTTCGGATGGCTTCAAACTATATACTTCGCCGTACGCCGAAAGTCTTGACAGAAAGAATTGTAACTTCATTCATAGCCATCTCGCTGATTTTCAGCCACGAAATGGCGTTCTATGGGACTGTAGGGATTCCAAAAAATGTGAAATGTCGGTCTCAGTTGCAATTTGGGGTCCCATGGTCAATAGAGGGACCAAAGCTTCCAAATGATTTCTTAACCGTTCCCCAAAAGTGACAAAATAGTCCAAAATCACCTGAATTCGGTGAACAGGAAATGCTCTCCCATAACATAAAACAAGTTCGTTTCGCGATTTAGCTGGAAGAACAAACACAAGATCAAACGTAATTGGTTTATTGTCAAACTTGTTTTGGACACGAAAGCGTTTGCTAGCGTTTTCCGTTTTTGCATGAAAAAATCGTTAAAAATTTGTCAATGCAAACGTTATTAGCCCAAGAGAAATCGTTCGTCA
>KE525419.1:214349-228436 GCA_000441895.2 Anopheles sinensis
AGGCAAAATGTATCTTTGCTGGGGTAAAATGCATCACAGCTAAAAGGCAACCAACACCAAAACAGTGAAGTAAAATGCACTCCTCCTCAAATAACCAAATTTAGGTCAGTTAAAAAGTAAAAAAAAATCCTCAAATTTGATCGGAAGTATATGAAATTCAAGGAATCAATGCTTTTATTAATCAACATCTTTTTTAATTGATAAAAATTCGTTTTAGTTTGTTTAAAACCTGATGCAGTTTAGCTCCACCTACGGCGTGAATGACGCCCCCGGTCATAGTTGAATGTATTTTGAATTAAAAAACGAGAAAACCTGAATACTTACTGACATTTTTATATACACAAGCTTTGATTCTACTATGTATGCCATATATATAAAAAACGATTTTCTACTGTTTATTCCTTAGCGGAGTGGTCAACAAAATTACATCAGAACATGTTCGTACTGATGGTGTTCTAGTTTTGCTTTTACGTCACTTTTCTATTGAGCTATCAAACTTCCCTAGCGCCCCAGTCATTCAGCTACTGTTTTTGCGACCAAATCGCGTTTTTTCATAAATAAAATTGGAATAGGTGCGTTTTGGCTCAGGGGTGCATATTGCCCCAGCCACACCTTCATCGCCCTAGAGTGCACTAAAAGAAAAACAACTTACAAGACTTTCTCATCATAACTTTTCAAATTATAACGTTTCCCTCGTGCCTCTTGACTCTTGATATCTAATAAGCATTCCAATGATATTTCTTTTACTATATGAACTTTGTCTGGTGAATTCGATTGTAACAAATCAATCATCTCGTGTTCCTCTTTTTCCAGGCGGTTACTTGAGTCTGATGGGGCTGGTGCAATATCCGGAGATATTCAAGGTGGCCATTGCTGGCGCCCCGGTAACGAGCTGGGAGTACTACGATACGGGCTACACCGAGCGCTACATGGACCTGCCGGACAACAATCGGTCCGGTTACGCGGCCGGTTCGGTGCTGAGTTACATTCAGAAGTTTCCCGACGAGTAAGTTAGCAGTTTCCCATGCGATGTTTGTTGGATTTATGACCATCCTATGTTTTTTTTTCTTCTACCACGCACAGGGACAATCGTTTGCTCATCATTCACGGGTTGATCGACGAGAACGTGCACTTCTACCACACCTCGCAGCTGGTCAACCGGCTCGTGCGGGCCAACAAGCCGTACCAGCTGCAAGTCTACCCGAACGAGCGCCACTCGCTGCGCAACCTGGAGGCAAGCAAACACTACGAGACGAAGCTGCTCTCGTTCCTGCAGAACCATCTCTGAGCGTCGGACGCGCCGAGCGGAGCGCGTCGAACCAAACGATGGAGCAGGATCCGACCGCGGATCGCACTAGCTAGTCGCTGTTTTTCTTCCGCTTCCGTAAGCCATCGGTACAACGCCACCCCTCGGACGGTTCGCTGCGGGGAAAGGGTTCCCTTCCGGTGGACCAACGGCCAACGTCATCTAACTTCTCGCTTTGCTCCACGATGGCGGATTTGGTGCAGAAGCTTCGTCGTTTTCGCTTTCGTACGCTTCGTACTACGCGTGGTGCTTCGACTTAAAGTGCTTCCGTTTCGCAAGGGTAGAGATGTATCAGCACAAACTCGGTCACAATGCCAGGGGCCCTGTGGAGTCGCCCCTCCTCCCCCTCACGTAACACGTCATCCGGTTGACGATGGTTGGAAGAATGGTGCTTGTTATTTTTAATTGGAACGTTTAATAGATTTTTATTCACTTTTAACCATTTGCTACCATTGCGACAAAACAACAAAGAGTGTGCGAGCATTTGTTGCGGAGATGAGGCAATGAATCCTGTGGCCCCATTTTGCTTCCCGTGCCCCGGGTGCCCAACACATGCACCACTGCCGCCTACACACTAACACGGTGATACCCTCCGCGCTGCCTTTATTTTACCTTTACAAAACCCACCTTACCCCCGGAGCGCGCTTGTTTTGAAGCTGCTTTTGTGTTTGTCCTATCTTTTCTCCTCTTCCGGAATTGCTAGGGAGAGGAATTGTGTGTATATGACTGTGTGCCTATGTTGGTTCTGTTGTTGTTTGTGTCTTTTAGCTAAGTTTTCTGAAAGTGAGTTGCCAATGTTGCAAGCAGTTAGTTATGTTGACCCATTTTGTGCTTGAAAGGATATGTCACCACGTTTCGGTTTAGACTGCTTGCTCCCCCCCCTCCGTGCCCTGTCAGGGCCGGAAGATTCTACGCGATCCTATCGGTGCCACTGAATTAGTTCTAAGTTCTTACTCACAGTACCACCGGCAGGAGAGTTAATTCAGTTGCTTTCACTTCGTCCCGTTGTTATTCAAACTTTTTTATTTTGTTTAGCTTCACAAAACTCTGTAGAAAAGGTTGTGTATAATGCTGCTCGTACTACTCGAGCGTTCCATCAGACGGGTGATTTTTGTTTTTCCTTTGGATGGAACGTTCGAGGAAGAGCTAACATGCAATAATTTCCCGCAAGCTCAACAAGGTCCGAATCAGTCGGAAACAAAACATTTAAAATCATACACAGACACATACATTACACACTATTAGAGTCGCTTGCAACGCGGACAGTGAGTGGACACGTGGTTATTGGTCGGCTCCGGACGACCCAAACCTGGGCGGTTCCGGTGAGAGAGGGGATCAGCGTATCAAACGGTTGAGCAATAATGCAAATAATGATGGTGAAGTAGCAGCAGCTGTTAGTAACATTTAAAATAAAAACAAATCCTGATATTTATTGCGAAAAAAAGGTTAGAATCCGTTTTTGCCGTCCGTCGAAGAAAGAAAGCGATTTATGTTCGGTTTCATAGATTGTATTTCTTATCAAAAACAAAACCTTCATATTTCGTCGTAACGTTATGCTAAAATGTCACTGATTTATATTTTTCGATTATCAATCTTCTTGTCCAAGTGACAAAACCAAATGGACGAATCTATCGTCTTCCGATCCATCTCAACCCCCGTATCTACGCTACGTTTTCACTGTATTTCCGATGGTATTTGCGTTCTAGCTTGTTTCGTCCGGTTGTGTGCGAGAAGTTCAGCAACCGTGTGCCGATCTCGTCTGTCTGTCCGTTCAATAAATATAATCCTAAAAACACTTCCTCGCCCATTCAACGGGACGTTCGTTCGTGGTGGTGGGTCACTGTTGTAGCGGTGTGCTGTGGCAGCCGGCAACAATTCCCCTACTCCGGCCGACGGTAGACACCGTTGAACAGGACGGCCCGGCTCGCATAATCGTAGATGATGAACACGAACGGATGGGTGCAGTGGAACATGGCCGGATCGGCCGGGCGGGACGATCGGAAGCTGAACGCGATCGTAGCCGAGGCCGCAACCGAACCCTCCTCGTTCACCTCGATCTTGGACTTCTGTACCATCTCGTCGAAACCGATCGGCTCGCGGCCATCGGTGAACGTGCCGTAGTTGGCACCGGTATCGAACAGGCCGCCCATACCGAGCCGCTCGAGGACGGGCCGCATCTCGACCTGCTTTTCGATGCTGAACTTTGGCAGCTTCACGTCGACCTTGCGCGAAATGCCATCGTTGACCACCTCCTGCAGGATGTCGGTGTCGGCGGCAAGCCGGGCCAGCAGTTTTTCCAGCGCGTTCGGTTCCTGCGGCGGAAGGAAGACGAACATCGAGACCTCATTGTTGCTGTCGTTGTCGTTGTCCGGGCCGGTGCTGTACGGAAGTTCCAGGATGTGACAGCCGAGCTTTTCGTTGGCAGCTGTAGAATGGATCGATTAAAACCAATTAAGGTAGGTGAATCACATTTATTTTGTTTATCGCCTTATTTATAATCAAACTTACCGTGACTGAATGTTCCTTCGACATGCATCATTTCCACAAACTTCCGTTCGTCAGCTGAGACGTAGAAAATTTCCATGTTCGTTTCGTTCGGCTTGAATTTTGTCTGCCATGAGCCCTGGAAAGGTGAACGAATTTATAAAAATAAGTGTTCGTCACAAGTGCCGTGTAAAAAGGGGCGCTGTTCAGTGAAATCCCCACCGAACCTACCTTGAAGTAGGCCGCATTGGCCACCGCCAGCTTGGTGTTGCGCGTGATCGCACCCGGAATCAGCAGATCCTTAATCTGGCCCCGGGTTGCCTTCTCCACCCACTGGTTGATGTACACCCGCTGCTCTTCGGGCTTCGTCTCGTAGTCGAGCAGCTCGATCGTGTCGGCAAACTTCTCCTGCATGCAGCGAGCGATCGGGATCTGTCGGCCGAAGAACAGCTTATCGACGGAGCTGAAGCCAACGGCGGCACTCTCGCTGAATCGACCCTGCAGCGACTTTCGCGCCGTATCGTACGCCTCGAAAACGGTCGCCTTGCTGTCGGTCCACTGGAGGTTAAGGCCCTTGCGGATCAACTTCTCAGTGCCCTCCCGGGCACCGAAGTACATCATCAGCAGCACATTGTACAGGCTGTACGGCGAGAAGAAGATGTTCTCGTTCGGTGTGGCCGTGTTGATTGCGTCAAGCAGCTGCAGCGTGAAGATCGACTCGCCCTTGTACAGGCGGCTCTGGGATTGGGCGGCTTCGTCTTTGGTGCTTCGTTTGGTGTCGTCCTCCGGGAAGCACTGATCGCTGGCGGTTGGTTGGGCCGCGCTGACGGCGAATAGTCCTAGCAGGACCAAAGCTCCTGCCGTACGTGACGTTGCACTCGACAGCCTCATTGTGAATGTTTTTCTTCGTTGATTCTGTGGGTGATGAGAAAAAGTAGAAAGATTAATATTATACGAATTGAAACGGCTTACACCGGAAAGTAAAATATCCATTTAAAATATTCACAAAATTATGACAATCTGAAAATAATTAATGAGCGAAAGTATGCCGTATTAAACTTGAGACAATAAACCGTTTCCGGAATTGCAGACGACCGATCCTTGTTCAGCTAGGACATCAATAGACCCTTCTAGACGCCCTTCGGCAATGTCGGACGTTGGTACACGTCGTCCGGTAAAACCCAATCCGGTAGCAGACATACGCGCAACCTTCAATCCGTTTCGATTGCGGGCGTAGTTTGTTTTCCTACTCTAGTGTTTTTGTAACGCCGCCTTGAACGTGTTGTTTGTGCTGTGCCACTCGATGAGGAACTATTCCCTCGCGAGGGACAAGCTCCTCATGGTTGTGGACATCGAGACATTGAAGACGTCACCCATGGCGCGCACGGTGATTGATTCATGGAAAGGAATTCCCCGGCAGATGGTTCGCTCGGGTGCAGGAAAGTACGGAACTCTTACTCGTTCACCGGACGTGCCTTAATTGGGATGATCTTGTTTTTGTTCGGTTGTCCAGCCGGAATGACTCAAATGGATTGTGTCTCGTTTAACCGACGTCAGGCTTATTTATACTACAATGTCGCATTATCTATGGTTTGTGCAAAAGAATATCAGCACACAAGGAAAAAGATTCACTGCAAAGGCAAGATGTTTTCGGTTTAGAAAAATTTAAAAAACAACCTTACAGAAACACCGCCTGATAGGAGAATCTAAGTTGAAGGACTCACACACGAAAGGAAGCACGGCAAGACGTTCAACTTTCCCCAAGACGGCAGTGAGTCTATAGTATTTCATTGCCACGTCGATGCACCAGGCTCCCCTCGGGTACGATGCATCGAGCCAGTTGAAGGTCATCGTTATCGCGCGTCCCAGTCAGAGTCGGATCCGACGGTCTTATTGTGACGGAGGATGGAACTAAACACGGCAACCGAGTGGCTACACAAATGTTAAGCCTTTGATCGTTTGTTCTTATTCAAATTTTATTTGCAATTTATGTAAATTATTTATGTTGAAAAAACTCGATTAGATTAAACGTTGCACAACCAGCTTCTGACGGAATCCGGCAAAAGAAGCCACCACCGGCACAAACAGTACGTTAAACGAAACCCGTTCTTTTTATTACTATTCATTTGTAAGGCCCATTTATATTCAAAATTAAAAACGACATTAATGCTTGTTAATCGCCCCCATCATCGTGTTTCAATAAATTTGTAGTTTATTTTCGCGTGTCTTTATTGCGAGTTGCAAATGCTGAATAAATGGGTTTTACAAATGAGTTTTACCTTCCGTCATTTTTTCAGAATGGTGCTTTTGTGAATGGAAGTGCAATTTAAAAATTCAAATAAATCATCAAATTCACGGTAGTTCTACAAATGATGATTCACATTTCGATTATTTTGTTGGTATTAAAACGGCACTAAAATCATTTTTTCAAAATGATGTCATTTAATTGTAATGTTAATTTATTTTTAACATGCGAATGCGATTTAATTCGCAGTTTTTATTCAGAGCTAAAACACAGTAGAAAATCTTGGTTCCAAGACATACTAGAAAGAAACTAGTTGTGCTTCGATACCTGACAGTGATTAATCTAAACCAGTTTTGTTCAATTACTACGTTTGTTGTCTTCAGCCGTGTTTTATATTTTTAATTTAAACAAATTTAAGATTCAATACATTGCGTTGAATATTCAAGTTGGTTAATGCTTTTCTTGAAGCAAAGTAGAGAAAGCATAAAACGTGTGCGATACATCCGAAGTGTTTGATGTTGTTTGGTTGATTCAACAACACCTTCCATATATGTTAACAATTAATGTAAAACAATTGGTCGCAAAAAAAACCCGGTACAATTTCGTAGCGCATACAAACGCATCCGTAAACAACATTGCCCTGTTAACGTTTATTTTCATCCGTATTCCCGATACAAAATGAACCACGACATGATGGCTAACATAATAAAACACGCCAATAAACTGGAAGGAAAAGTTTGATTTACGCACGGCGGCCATTTACCGAGAGGGCAGCTTTGCCGGAACAATTGTGCATTGAAAAAGTTCATTAATCGAGCCACTGCACCGGCGTTGCACCGGCGCTTTTCCCAGACGTACTAACAAAACCCAGCCCAGACCCCAAAAGGTGTCTGTTGCTACAGAGTGAGTTCGTTTTTTTTAATACCGGGGCCTTCACGGGCAATGCCGATGATACGACGTGGATATGGAGAAGGAATTTGGCACGGATATGAAATATCGACGGTTTGAACCCACACTCAACAACACGATCATTTTGTGAGTGAAACCTACGGAAGGTTTACATAAATCGATGGATCGATTGCATAAATCAATTATGCACAATAATTATAGTTTTTTTCCTTTTGAGAGGAATATATCTTTACGGATATGATTTTATTTTTATTTGCTTGCATAAGTGTCAGAAATCTGTTAGTTAAAATATTATTTGACATGCAAATTTATTGTATTGCGTCGTCGATAGTACATATTCTCGGAGTCACGTAATACACAGTAACCTTACATTTTGCAGTGACTGCCTCAAAACAATAAAACACACTAACATAACAAGAGACTGCCTCAAACAATAAACAACAAGAGCAGCATGCCGGTACACTTGTGGGGTTTTCCCTCCAAGCAGGAAGTTTCACATGCATGACCCCAAACCGGAAACAGCAGAAACTCGGGGTGTGCATTTTATCACTCCATTAAACAGCGGAACAAAGCCACAAATAAAATAACGCTGAGTCCGGCTTCGGTTGGTCGAACACACACGTTTGCTAACGGTTACTAATCGGAAGTGCAGGAAGGGTTCGTTACGCCGCGATCTTTTTCTCGATGGCTTGTGGATCAAAATAATTGTAACGCAAAAATCAAAAAACCCCTTCATGCAGCGATTTTATTCCGCCGGTGTGAAGGTTCAACTAACAATTTAAAAACCGAATCGAATTGCTCATCGACGATGCGGTAACGGTTTGTGGAAGATGGCTAATCAATTTGGAACACTCGGGCCCTTAAATCCGGTGATAAAACACGGTAAAGATGAACAATGAGATGCATTTTGCATACGCCATTTAGGCATGCGGACTTTTCCGTCCACATCCGTCTCGGTATCCGCGTATTTTGCGTTCCTTTCGCATGCCCGCATCGAAATTTCCCAACTTTCCAATGCGGCTGTAGAAGCTTGCAACATACCTGACGGGATGGCCATGCGGTCGGAGGAGGCGCACGGTGTTACGCGTGGGTTAAACGCTGACAATGCAGTATAACCATTCGTAGTGACTCATGCTCAACCCGTTACTTTGCATAAAAAAAAATAAAAACAACAAAAACCCGAATGTGGGTGGAACTGCGTTGGTGGTACAATGGTGAACCTCATCCCCGCCTTTCCAGCGACCAAAACCCCAACAATAAATTGTATTTATTTATCCATTTTTTTTTTCTTGTTATTGCTCGAACAAAATTTGAATATCAAGTCCTTGAAATAAATGTAAATTTCACACACACGTTACACATCGGACGTTGGTGTTAAAAAGTGTGCCCTTCTTCCCTCGGTCCACTCTGGGGCACCTCACGTGCTTGGGAAGCCCCAAATAAAAAAGGCCTCACGTTTGGTTGTCGCTGAACGATGTAACCTTACTTTGAGCTTTTTTCTGCCCATTCCGGTCGGCTTTTCAAAGTAATCCAGCTGGAACCAAAAATCGACACTCACTGTGTGATCAAACGGTTTCCAGAGGACAAAGAGAAGAAATGGGGAGCTGCAGTTGGTGCTTTCTTGGTTGACTCATATTCGGCGTCTGGCCACAACCACACAAACACGCCCGAACGATGCCCAAGGTGCAACGTCGCGTTTGCATTGCGTTACGACAGCCGGTTCGAGAGCGCGCGCACATTGGGTCATCCTCGGGGCCACCAGCATACGGACGCCATTATGTAACGCAACTCTCGGGCCACCGCTTACGTACACACACAAGCACGCACACCGTCAGTTTCTCCTTCACGCGGACGCGACCCGTCCGGGAACCGCTTCCGTCCCATGCAACTCCGGTTCCCCCTGCCGGTTACTCAACGCCGCCGAAGGTGGATGCGATGATTTCACCCAGTCTGCGCCCAACTCCCTCACGGTGCTGGCCCTCATATTGAGTTGAGCCACGCAGGGCAGAAAGAAACAGAGAGTTTGCGCACGGCGTATGATCCCTCGACGGATCGGCCTTCTTTGTCCAAATTCGCTCAACACCACCACTACCCGCATTCCCCGCGGTCCCGGGTGAGATGCGGTACGCGAAATGCGATAACTTCTCCACCGATTCACTTTCATTTTCAAGTGCTATTATGTGGGAAGCTGATCCGGTTCTCTTCAGTCCGCCTCGTTCGGTTCGGTTTCCGTCCCCAGACCGTGGACTTCCGAGTGCGAGGTCTCGCAATCGGCGCTCGCTTCGCAAAGCTCCAAAATGGAGTTTCCAGTGCATGGCCTCTTTGCCGCTTGGGATGGTTGACCGCTGTAGCCTAACTCCATTTTGAATCCGGTTTGTACGATGAAATAAGAGCGACAGTAAAAAAACAACATGCACACAGTCGCGCATCTACGCATCGGAAACACGGAAAACCCCAATGATGAACTTAAATGGGAGTTTAATCGTTTAACACAAGAATCGGTAAACTGACTGCTTCCTAAGCAAAACGAGAGACACTTTGCCTCGCGTGAACGTACTAATTACTTCGATACACAGCACTATAGTGTGGAGCTTGAGCTAAATTCAGCGATCGTGAAGATCTCCCCAGCGTGATTACTAACCTCCGGTACACTAAATCACTAATGCGCTCCACACACAGCAGCAATACACTTCTAAATCTCAACTACTTAACAGTCGTACACAACGTTTATCTATTTTTTAAATCTCTTCCACCAGTCGATCAAGCTCGATCGATGATCGCACTGCTGTGGCGTTTAGCCGTCCACGTTCCGTCCGAAGTTTCGATTCGTTCGCGACCGACGCGTTTTAAGTCTGCGACGCAACTGAGGCGCCTCCGTTTGCCAACCAGTGCTTATGACTCCCGTGCGACTTCCCAGCTTCACAACCATCGGTACGCCGCCACCAAGCCGCGGAGAACCCCACGGAACGGATTAAACGCGGGGAAAAAAAAAGATCGCGGCTCAATTGTATGCGCCAACGGCGGTTGTGTGGGTATAGAAAACACACCGTACACACGGGAGGCCCCAAACGGAGCTCCCTCTACGAGATTAAATGTTTAAAAAAATGTTCATTGAAATTTAAAGCTATTTTGCTTCTTACTTTGACCTTGCTTGAAGTTTATCTAATTTTATTTTTTAATAGAATCTATGCAGATATATATTTTTTGAATTTTCTACAGCGATTATCATGAGCTTCGGTGTAGTTATGCGTACGATCGATGATCATCGCAGCAGTGGTTGTACGTAGCGATCTAACGCTCCCACTGCACCTTGGTGCAACTCGAGCGTATACCTTGACAAGGGGGAAACGTTAGATAAGAGGTTTGTTACGCAGGTTGGAAGTAGAGTGAGGAAAAGATCGAGTACGTCAGCGATCACACACTTAAATAGACCAGTCCGGCCCCCAGGTTGATTATTTACTGGTAAAGTTTAGAATTTATTGAGTTACAAAAATAATACATACGAACTGAACATATTTTAGTTTTTACCTACGTAGCAGATTTTTGATTAAACGAATCAATCTTTCTTATTTTAATTTATGCTTCACGCAAACAATAGATCCGTTGCGGAAGTACTTTGAAAACATTCGGGAAAGGCTATCGAATCGTTGACATCGGCCGCCTGTTGGAATCCCCCTTGTGATGCAGTAGCGTTTGTAATTACATTCTGCATCCGTCCGAAAAACTCAAAAAATCGTGACACTCTATAAAAGGTACGGTTCTCTAAGCCTCTAAGTGGCGTGTGTCAGCAAAGAAAGAAAAAAAGTAAATAACAATACCACAAAATGCTAATTTACTGACGCCTTGGGCCGGCGCGGTTTGAGAACCGAACCGTTTACAATTTTGCGGCCAAATGTGAACGATCTTACCGGGCTTCCCGCTTTGACCATGACCACGGGCCACAAGTTGGCAAAAGGTAAACCGGTGTGCAGAAAAGCGAGCGAAACGGAAAGCCACAACCGTGCCTCGAATTCGTGTGCGTATCTGCGCGGCAGAGTTACGATTATCGTAAAACCGTCGATGGAGAAGAAATGGAGGCCGACACGATTGGCCAGGTCGGTACGTACCGAAAGTGAATTATAAAATTGCAAAAAGCAAAGTCTTGTACATATTTTTAGCGTACAATTTCTTCTAAGCTGAAATCGAAACATTTCAATGCAGAAAAATTTAGAATGCATCTACGTCGAATAATTTACCAGAGCCTGAACCAGGTTGTAATAAATATTCCATTTCTGATAGCTAGAACAGACCAAAGCCACCCTTCCAAGGATCATTACGAACGTGCTCAACCTGTACTAGCTTTGCTAGTATTTTCGCGCTGAACAGCATTCATTGGCGAAACGTGCAGCTCGCTTTAGAAATGGACCTTATCAATCCGATAGCACAGCTGTATTGGAGAGCTAGAACCTGACTGTTGCCGGTAGTAATTAGATGCTGGGAAATCCCCCTACTGGAAGCAGTGCAACCCTTGCATGGCTGTGCATAAATATAGCCGCCCTTCAAACAATTGGATGGATTGCAGTTCAGCATCATCTCGGGCAGTGATGCGACCAGACGTTAAGTAATTGTTCTAATATAGGGATTTCCCAGAATGTCCCATCCAGAGGTCATTCTAGAGTTTGTAGGAAGTGCAATAGAATGTTGACAGTAAAAGTTTAGCGTCGTGGAAATCGTCAAACTTGTACATAAATATTTTATTTGCGGGAACGCGACCACAAAGTGCAAAGATGATTTATTTGCCATCTGCTACAAACATGCCGGATAGTTCATACCACATTGCATTGCAGCTTTTTTATATATCGGAAATGCACAACGTAGTAAAGAGTATGACAAATCCTGTGGTAAGATGTTTTGTGCACTCAACGGTCACCATTGTGATAGGTTATAAAGTAATTTATTAATCGTAAAATGTCAATAGTCACATCGACAGCGAAGAGGCATCTTTATGAATACTTTTTCCCATAACTATTAATAATCTGAAAACTATTTCCCGGAAGTGTACTATCGAACTAATATTTATGACTCAACTGAAAAAAGTCTAACGTTCTTAAGTGGTAGTAAAATATTTTCAATAATAAAATGTTAAGAGGTACAAGTTGTTAGATTCAAACGCAACAAATTAAGCGATGCACTGTTAATGTATGGCATGTTCCTGGACCAAACGGTTTTGTTAACGGTATGGTAATTTATTATAAAATTTCAGATCCAATGAATTAAAAGGCATAAGAACACATATGTTATGGATTCGATCAACAATGGAAAGCAACATTTCTTCTTTTGCAACGGAAACCAACAACGGAAATTGACCGATTGTGCCGGCAGCTGTTTTTTGATGCCGATGTTTTACCTTTTACAGTTTCTTCTCGTATGAACCAGCAGGAAAAGTGTTGTACGGTGGAAAATGGAGGAAACAATACAACTGCAAGCATATGAAACCGTATCAACCTATCCGATTCATGCTTGCTCTCCCGTTGGGCGTCCGGAAACCGATTATTGTGGGATGGTTACAGACGTATAATAGCGCTTAATGATTACGGTGCGGTTGCAATCCGGCCGGATTAAAGCCCGCGAGGGAAAGATCATTGGTCAGGTGGGATTGACTAGAGCGTACCTACATGAAAAAATTCATTCAGAGGGTTGCTGGTGATGCTGCTGGCCGCTTGGAGCTGAACTAGCCAGAAATTAGAACGACGACCCACGATGAAAGCGTGAGATTTACGATTGCTTTTGACGTATACATACGGATGAGTTTGCGTGTTGACAAAATCTATTTTCCACTAAATGATGGGAAATACCTATGAGTTAAGTGATCAAAATTAACCTTGGCCTTAGGCTTGATTTTCTCGCGTGCTCAATGATAAATAATAGAACTTATACGCTTAGATTGAGTTATTGGATTGCTCAAATCTGTAGGTAAATTATTAGATTGGGTTGAATGCAATTATTTATTTCTGGGTTAAGGTTTAAAGAAAAAAAAATTGTTTTGTGTTGTGTAGTTTAAATTAACCTTTTCTAATTTATTCCCAACTTTCGAAAATTGAAGATTGTAGAAAATGTGAATGTTTACTTTGCCTCCTACAATATCCGTTATAAATTGAATCTCGATTAATGCAGTTTTTACCGACCTAAGCAGCCCTGCCTTGTCCGAGTGTAGTGGTGGGAAAATCAAATCCCTGAAGGGATTCGAATCTTTTCAACCAAATCCGACATGAGATCCGGATCTCTCAATCCGAGTCCCAGTCTGTCATATCGTGAGTGTACATCCATTTTGTTGATTATTACTATCATTTGAAGAATTCTTCTTCATTGATGTACCACTCATAGTTGCACTCGTCCTGTTTAAATGACCTGGTCATCAATCGTTCTTGGATACTTGGCTCATTGCTGCAGTTCTCTATCTCTGGATTTATCCGCTATCTTGAATGGACATTCTAAAGTTTTTTTTTATTAAAAATTGGTTCATCTATATTTGCCTAACCTGCGGTAATTCATGCTAAAAACTGAATACACATGTCCAATCAATCGTATCCAGTAAAAGAAAAGAAGAAGGTGAATTCAATTACATCGTATGCGAATTCCTATTGTGTCTATACGAGACGACGTATCATGTCTGAATAGACTCTAATCGAGTTCATACAGATTCGGATCAAATCTGATTCAAATTCGCTAGCTAGGAGCCAATCCGATGGAATCCGTCAACGTAGCGTGTCTATGAATCTTCCGAGTCCTTATAACTGCCAACACTAGTCAGCACGAAGTGAAAATTATTCGTGCCTCGAGCTTCGAACGGTCACGGAACTGCGTATCGTTCCGTGCAAATTGTGAAAATGCTGTGAATAGTGACACCAGTTGGCGTTAAAAGTACAACGAAATGGCCACCCAGAAGCCAGGCGAATGGGCCAATTCACTGTTGGCCCGCTTCGAGGAGCAGGTACGTGCTAAAATGCATTCCATCGGTTCGGTTTGCGAGGTGGCGCTCCATTTGGGGCCATTGCTGAGCTCCAGCAGTTCGTCGGTCCAGCAGGGTTGGGCCGGCGCAGGGCGACGTGAAGGAGTTGCAGGAAAATCGATAAAATCAGTCCCATCATCCGCCCGCGCAAAAAG
>KE525419.1:240862-256937 GCA_000441895.2 Anopheles sinensis
CTTTAATCGATCTGGTTTGTTGTAATGTACTATGCACTACGGTTTGTCGTTGTTTGTTGTGATACTCGGTTATTGCTGGGTGTTTTAATTAAACTACTTCAGTGTTTCGCTTGCCTGTTGTGCGAATAATTGTTTGTTTGCTTCATTCTCGTGCACTCTATGTCTAATAATCATCATCTCAACTTGTTTCCTTACTAAATGGGCATAAGAATCGTTTTTAAAACAATCTGATCAGCCAATCGTGGAGTATAATATCTAGAAGGTCCACCATTATAATAAACTTTCATAATCACTGTACAAGTCAGTACATCCGATCTCGTTCAAACATCCAATGTCCAAAGCTGTGAGTCTGTGTTACATTCGTGTCGTTCTTTTTTCTCTTTTCTCCTTTCATTGTTTGCTTCGCCATAAATCGCGTCACCACACATGTTCATCGGAACTCGATGATGAGACTGTTTGAAAATGCATATGCAACATATTGCTAATTGTGTCACGCATTCACTGAACACATTTTCACACACTGCCGGCTCAAATGCACTCCAACCACTTGCTGTCACAATTCTTTCACGACATAATGTTATCCTGTTTTTCATTTGTTTGTGTTGTTTCATGTTACACTGTTTGTTATATACTTTTATTTTGCATTTTCTTTGTTTTGTGCATTTTTTTCCACAATTGGTGTTGTTTTTCACTTTTTCGGCGTTTTTCTATTCTTCTCTGGACTGTCGTTTCATCTAACTTTATAATCCTTTTCTATCTATTTCTGACTACGTTCGTATCTGATCGTTGTTCGATTTGGTTTACTCTCTACTATTGTTCCACCTTACTACGCCTATTTACTCTCCTAATCTTTCTTACTCCGTCTGTCACTGGATGTAACGGTTTTTTTTATTCTATATATGTTTCTTCCCTCTCTGCTGCATGATTATGTGCGCCATTTAATGTCGTCGGCAACGAACGGATCTTTTACCAAAAAAAAATTTGTTCGCACTGTTTTTTCAAACTCAAATTATTTCCATTAAATTTCCTGTTTTTTTTGCACTTTTTTGTCAAATTTAAACTAAACATCAAAACATAAATTATCTTTTCTCAACAAATTAATGTGTGTACGTTCAATAACTCTTTTTGATGGTTTTTGTGCTTTATGTTTTGGTTTGTTCTGATACACTTTTAACTATCATTACCTGTCAAACACTTAAACGTTACAACAACAAAAAACTATAACCACATTCCAAAAAGATTGCACGAATGCTCTTCAAAACCCACCGCTCCTTCTCCGTTCCAACGACCAAAGAACGTACGGTCAAATCGTCGCGGATTGTCAGTCGCCAGAAGGTATCGGAATGCCATGGTTTTAAAACATTCTATCAGCACTTGTAGCGTTGAAGTGATCATTTTTCGTGTTTTATGTGTGTCTCTTGTTGCTCTATCTCTCTATTGCTTTGTCCTTGCTCTCCTGGCCACTGTGTATATAAATGTCACTGTATAATATTTAAGTGTTTTATAATAATTGTGTTTCAAAGACTTGAGAGTCTAGCCGTATTCTACCATCGGAAAGTTTAGATTGGAAATTTATCTCGTTCATTCTCGTTCATTGGAAATTTATCTCGATCAGTCATTCAAACTGTGCATGTTTTTCTTCTCTACATTTAACTAAATTTGAAAAGTAACAACTGTTTTATTATTTTATGTATCGCATTCTTGTACAATTTATTTATCTGCATTGGAAAATCTACTACCGAAAAGACAACTATCTTGGCTTATAAGATTTTCGGTGCATCAGATCTTTTATTCTCCATGTTTTATTTGACCCCTTCTCTAATTTGGTTCTATTTATTAAAATTGTGTCTTTTCTCCCCTATTAACTTGTATAACATAACCCATTATTGTTTGATCTCTCTCTGTCATGTTTCTTCCCATGTGTGACGATCATCTCCAGCATTGAGTGTGTTTCCTTTCTATATGTAATCCTACCGTCTGCTCTATTAGTCTATCTTTTTTAGAAATCACTTTCGTCGTCCTGTCCTCTAGGGCGTTGAAGACTATCGCGCAAAAACTTAGCAAACACGAGCACCTTACACACTCATAAAAATTGTAGCAATTGCATAGTGCTAGAATTTCTGCAGAAACTTGACCTATCCGCTCACTACTTCTGCATTACTTTTCTTCTCTCTGTTACACGTGCTTTGAAACAAAATTTACCCAAACTAGGGGAAAACAGAAACCAAACGCACCCTGCATTGTTTATCTCTACTCCAAGCATTGTACCGCCGAAGGATTTCACAAGTCTCTCGCGCCGCCCTAGTTCCTAGTAGCTTATGGAGAGTGCGATTCACATTCTTGTTTCCGGTTTTTCCCCCCTCCGGTCAACCTTCGTTGATCCACAGGAACGGGGCTCCCGATCGTCGGTGTCGAACGAATCGAACGTACTGCTCGACCCGGAAGTGCTGCCCGATTCTTCCACCCAAGCGCTCGTGCTGACGGTGCTGGCGACGTTGGTTAAGTACACCACGGACGAGGCGGAAACGCGTGTCCTGTATCAGTATCTGGCGGAAGGATCGATCGTTTTTCCGAAAGTATTTCCCGTAATGTAAGTACCGCTGCTTCCTGCAAGCGGATTGGAGCTTATGTCGTATGAGCTTTTTGTGACAAATTTACGTTGCAGACATTCGCTGTTGGATCAGAAGGTGAACAACGTCCTGTCGGTGTCGAACGATCAGATCGTACTGGCATCGGTTCAGAGCATCATCCAGAACATGCTGGCCAGCGAAGACGCGAGCCAGCAACCGTTGCACTTCCTGCAAAGCTGTGGCTTCGGTGGACTGTGGCGTTTTGCTGGACCATTCACGAAGGTTTGTACAGCTGAACACGATCAATCACTAGGAGAAAACATCACCCTCATCTCACTTCTTCCCCTCCCTCTTGCAGTACAACATGATGGTCGAATCGTCGGAGCTGTTCGTGAACTTCCTGGAGGCGATGGTCGAAACGTGCCTGCCGGTGGAGGAGAGCACCCCGATGCCGCCGTCGCCGCGGCCATACAATCTTAGCTCCAGCCTGAGCAGCCTCACGCTCGGCTCGCCGACCGATAAAGGTTCCTCCTCTAACTAATACTAGACCGAGATGTTCCTCTGTTTTGGTTCCGTTTCGCTGTTTTCCCGGTGTACCGGCGTGCGCCGCGGTAGCAACGACCATCGCCGGGACCACCACGCGCCCTGGTCGGACAGTTTCTACCGGCGGCTGCGGTCGCTCTTTACCCGCTGTGTGGATCACTTTCTGTAGCAACTCTGTCTATTTATGTGTGTTTGGCGTTTTATTCATTACCGATCGGTTCCGTTTAGGTTTCGTTAGTGTCATTCATCTTTTACTGTGGCTGTGGCTGTGTAGGCAAGTGTCGGCCAAGGGTCGGCCCTACTTCCCCCGCTCCCAGTCTGGCCTATTTGGTTATTTACGTTGTGTGCCTTTTCTTGCTGCTCCCTTTCTAAGCTCAAGTTAAATATGCCTTACTCTCTACTCTCTACGCCTTCGATGTGTGTTATTGTGTGTCGGTGTACGTCGTTATGTTTTTTAACTGCATTACAGAGGAATTAAATCTCCCGATTGATTCGAGTTACAAGCAATGAGCAAACGAAAAAGGAAAAAAACACTAACAACAAATGAACCGCAAGAGCCTTTAGTACCTGTACTCTAGCATAGGGCATTCGAGGCACAAGAATGCGAACTGTTACTGATGTTCATGTTAAGTACGGATTCATTCTCACATCACCCCATCCCCCATCTCCAAGGCATATCGGTACTAACAGCGAACGTATGGAAACTGTTACCATACCCATCGTCTAGAGTATGTCCATGCGAGCCCATTACGCGTAGGTTAAGAGAAAGCTTATACCAATGATCAGATGCCAAGTGAGCCGAGCTCGTAAGATACTAGTTTAGTTTGACTGTGTTCGCATTTTGGACCGCGTTCGGATCCACTGATTCTAAAGGGGAAGCTCGCCAAATACGCCATTGCTGTGTTATTTCGATGCCATTTTATATTTACCTTCTATTGCGATCGTTTGTTTTTTTTTTATTTCAAATTATATTTATTCACACATCATCATCGTAATCATATCGCGTATTTATGTGTGCAATCGATCCTCCTCTCCGGTAGCAACATTAAGCTCTTCACTCCCATATTGGTACATTGGAAAATATCTCTTTCAGATGAGGAGGCATTTAAATGGACGTTAACTATATTCATTGTTTGCCTTGTAATTTATTTCATTAACGGCGGAGGAGCAACATTCATATTACGATATCCGTAAAAGTGTTGTATGATTTTCAAGCTTTCCTTACGATAAGTATTTCTTTAAGCATGTCAGATCTGATGTTGGTTGAACTTTTAAACCCAATTGGTGTTGCCTTTCATTTTTAAGCAAAACCCTCACAAACTTCTCACTGTTATCTCCTATCAAATTTCTTCTTTCTCTCTCTCTCGCTCTCTTTCTTTCTCTTTTTCTCTATTTATCTCTCTCTCTCTCTCTCCTTCTCTCTTTTCTATTGTTTTCTTCTGCGCTGATATTATACTCGTCGGGACTTTTCGTAATGTATGGTTACGAATAATGAATAACTTTTAAATCGTTCCGCTTATCTTTGTTGCTTCAAATGTATGCCTCTCGGTTGGCCGCCGTTTGTGGCCGTTACTTTGATTTTGTTCCACTTTTCGCCGCTCGATCGCCGATCGTTGTGCCCAATATTGTATCGATCGCCCCCTGCTCCACCCTCCCCGACCCCCCGGTAACCTTTTAACCCGTAGCATTCTCGTCAGAATCCCTAGATCACGATGGCTTTAGCGGTAGCGTTAGTTCGCTCCGTCGCGCTTCCTGCAGCAAGGCACGAACCGGTGGCAGTAAGCACCGGTTCATAGACAGCCCGACGCACAATATTTAGTCGGAAATCTGGTGGAGCGCTGGCGGTGGGCGGATCTTACCCTCCCTGAATGCAACCGCTGCCCGAGCCGGAGCTACCACCAGCGATCCTGACGCCGAATCTTCACAACGGCCAACGACAACGACCACAACGACCACGACCACGACGACGATGACGACGATGACAACGATGACGACAACCACGCCAACGACGTACAACGAGCGAAGTCCCTCCGGACAACCGCCCGACGGTGCACAGAATGTCTAGGTTGATATGCACCGAGGGAAATACACGCACAGGAGAAGGGTACAGGGGACGAACGATTTCGAAACGAACATCTTAGAAGCTTATTGGCATAAATTACATTAAACACTACGTGTTGCTACTAAAACATGCTACCAATAATAGCGCTAGAGCCCTCTTTTGTCGCATTAACAATTGGTGTACGTCCGTCAGTGTGAATGTTAGGTGTGACAAAAGTATTTTAATATCATCTTTGTTACCTGCGCACCGTAAAACTGCAACGAGATTGAGATAGATGGTCGCTACAGAATCGTATGCAACGATCATGTTGAAAATGGACTGAAAGTGAATGACTTTTGAAAGCAAACTAGCTACAAAACATATGCGTATAAAGAAAGGATCAATCTTGTATGATCTAATATGATTGAAGGGATGACTGTTGGACTTTTCCCCGTTGAATTTTCTAAAACACATGATACCAAAGTTTCCAGCACTCTGATCCTTGGCCATTCCTGCGTGGAAGCGCAGTGTTATTCACGAACTAACCATGCCTATAGACAAAATGGCATAGATGCAAGCAAAATAACATCATCAACACCTTAAAACTAAGGACTCATATATTCTACCATACCATCAGAAGAGGGATAGTTTTTTGTTTTCCCCCAACGAGGAAGGCTAATGAATTAAATTTGACTAGTGCGAAAAAAGTATTACAAAAACGTAACAAATCCTACCCCTTTTTGAGAGGACAAACATGCACCTGGTAAAAGTGGTAAAAGCGAAAGGCGTTGGAAACTATTTTCGCTAGAAAAAGATTTGAATTTTAGAACCATGTTTAGAGTGTGGAATGATAACTGCGTATCACTCATATTAAATGTATATTTTATAAATGGATTCTATGATGAATAAATGTTTGCCCATTCTATCGTAAATCGCAACGTTCGCTATTCGTTTGGTAAAAAAAAAATCCGAACAAATTTTGCATCAAACACACGTGCTTATTCAACGTTCATTTGATGTGGTCCACCTTTCGCTCGAGTTATCTTAGCGGCGGGCGAAAACCGGCTGTCAAACGAAGCTGTCACCGCGCCTGCAAGCTACTTTGTTCCAAGGTTTCCACCGCGTTCCGACAGGAAAAGCAGGCCGAGCAAGCAAGCAAAAGAAGCATTAGCAACCGAAGACGACGCCATTTTGGAAGGCAAAAGCAAAACGCGACCGGGTCCACGGGAAAAAAGTTGCACGTTCGCTGTTTGTGGTTCGTCCTGACGTGCTTTATTGGTGAATTTTTCTTCCTCGGTGCAGTTGCTCGGTGTCACAGCGCTTCAGAAGCGAAGTTCAGGTAAATTGAACGTTAAAACGGGATCGATTGTTGTGCGAGCGTATGTCGAAGTTGTTACGACGAATGCAACTTTGTAACACGGTGATTTGCGGTAGCGAACAATCACCGTTGATAGAATCCAAGTTGGCCATTGTTCCGCTAACCAAAGAATATAAGCTGAGCGAATAACAAAATTTTGCTCTTTAAATCAGAAGAAACAATCATTCTACGGATGGTTCTTTCCACCTTTCGGATTATAAGTGGTGGTATCTTCATTGGATTATCGATTTTTCTTCCTCTTTTCTCTTTTATGCTCCCACAGATTTGGCAAGGGTTTGCTAAAGCTTTCAAAATATACAGAATGATGGACATGTCCGGACCACCGAGGGGTGGATACCGTGGTAGAGGTGGCCCTCCACGCGGTGGATACAGTGACCGGGGCAGGTACGTTGTTGCAGGTTCCGGAGGTGTCTTCATCTGGTGAATCTATTTCCGGTTCGTTCATTTGTTTTTCCTCCCCTCTATTCTACAGCTCACCGTTTCCGTTCAGAGGCCGGGGTCGCGGTGGTGGACCTCCGATGGGTGGCCCCCGGATGGGCATGGGTGGTGGAGGTCCACCGGGAATGATGCGCGGTCGTGGGGGAATGATGCGAGGAGGCGGTGGTCCACCTCGTGGTATGGGCGGCCCTCCGCGAGGTGGTGGTGGTCCACCAATGTCTCGCGGGGGCCCCTACGGTGGTGGTGGCGGTGGCGGTGGTGGTGGAGGCCGTCCCATGGGAGGAGGCGGTCGGTCAAGCTATGGTGGGCCACCCTCTTCGGTGACGAACGGATCCGGTCCACCGGCCGTAATGCCAGCGGTGGAAAACGGTGACGGTGGTGGTGGTAAGCCGGTGGAAGCGAACGGAACCACCAAGGCCGTTGCCACCACTACGGGCGGTGGTGCTGGTGCGGCCCAGGGTGGTGGAGCCGGCGGTTCGGGTGGTGCCGGCGTCGGGTCGGGTGCATCGCAATCCAGCGCCCCCGGTGGAGGTGGCGGCTCGGAGGCCGAACATATGTCACCGAAGCAGTCGATTAAAACGGCCGACTCGAGCAGTCTGGCCGTGGCCTCGCAGGAGTCTTCGATTCAATCGACACACTCCTCCGGTGGTCCGTACCACTCGTCGTCGCGCGGAATGTCGCGCGGACGGGGCGGTTTCATGTCCCGTGGTATGGGTCGAGGCCGTGGAGGGGGCGGAGGAGGATACGGTGGCGGCGGAGATTACGGCGGACCACGTCCGTTCCGTGGCGGTATGGGTGGTGGTCGTGGGCGGGGTGGTGGTGGCGGAGGCTATGGAGGTGGAGGCGGCGGTGGCGGCTACGGCGGTGGTGGTGGCCCATCTGGTGGTTATGGAGGTGGTGGTGGCGGTGGAATGGGCGGCGGAGGAGGTGGCGGTGGATATGGCAATGCACCTCCCTCGTCGTACAATCCGATGGGAGGATATGGACAGAACAATGGTGGACCGGGAGGCGGTGGAGGCGGCTACAATGTTCAGTGTCCTCCGCCACCACGCCAGTTCGATTCTCGGCAACCCTCGAACCAGTCGGCCGTACCACCGATCAAACGAGGCGGCATGCCCGGCCAAGGTGGGCCACCGGGACCGAAGCGAGGTCGCTACGACGCCGGTCCCCCCAGTCGTGCCCTGCCCCCCCAAGGCGATGCCCCCGCACCATGGTTCGGCGGCTCCCGTACCCTCGTACAGTGCCCCTCCGCAGCCGATGGCCAACCACGGTGGCTACAACGACCCGAATGCGCACGCCCCGCAAATGGAGCACCAGTACACACACTCGGCCACGGCAAATACGGCCGGGTACGGAAACACAGCCGCACCGCAAACCGGCTACGCCAGCAATGGCTACAGTCAGGGGTCGTACGGCACCACGACGATGGCCAGCACCGGTTACCCGAGCACAGGCACCGAGTACGACACAACACACTACGATTATAGGTACAGGAGAAAAACATAATCCATTTGCGATACGATAGCCTTGTCCCTTAGTTTTGACACGCGAGAGGATAATTCTCACGACGCCGCTTACCATGGCGGGGCAGGGGTAACGTGTTTAACAATTGTCACTAAATGTTCTTTCTTTTACCTGAACACACACACAGCAACTCCGGCACGTACGACACACGATACCAGTCCGGGTACACGCAGGACTACAGCCAGACGTATGGCACGACCACGGACTACAGTGGAGCGGTATCGACCGACACTTACGCCAGTCAGCCGTATGACGATCGGTCCACCGCCTACAGTGGCTATGGTAAGTGCGCACTCCCTTTTCAGTTCTTATGACATCCTTCTTCCTTTAGTTTCGCGGGTATCTTCCCTTTTCCCCTTACAACAACGATAATCCTTTCGATAGCAGAAAACGAACGAACAAAGAGAAACAATTCAAGAAAACCTCCGTCATCGGTACGGTTGGAATGAACGATGATGGGAGGGTTATGTAGGGCACATGCTAATGAAGAGGACGTTAGGAAGTTGAACAAGAAATTCGCTGTCCGAACCTAGTTCACATGGCGGCAGCCCCGAGAGACGATCGATTTAAGATCACTGAATAACATGATGAGATCACTGATCAATACAAAAAAAACGAAGACAAAGATGCAAAAGCAATACACAAACCC
Source organism: Anopheles sinensis (assembly GCA_000441895.2). Classification (NCBI taxonomy): domain Eukaryota; kingdom Metazoa; phylum Arthropoda; class Insecta; order Diptera; family Culicidae; genus Anopheles; species Anopheles sinensis. Next base: position 250,006 of record KE525419.1, read on the forward strand.
AATATGATCAAATCAAACAGAGGGATCACATATTTTAAAAGAAAATAATGAATCGATTCAAAACAATTGGCATTTATTCTGCCATCTGATAACTGAACAGTTAAAGCAAAAACGTAGTAAAGGTTTTCAATTATACCGTGTCAGTTGAACTTACTGGTCGGTGTTTATTATTTTCCTCTAAGTAGTACTACGCATTCAACTAAACATAGAAAATCGGCCCATGACCTCGACGGCGTGGGTTCGAATCCCATCCGAGACCGGGCCTCTCCCCTGTACTAGACGAGTGACTGTCCACGGGAAAAAGTCTTGTAAGCCCTTCATGAGACAGGCTTGACCAAGAGATCGTTACGTCAAGAAGAAGATTTAACCAAAGTGTTTAGGTAAAAATCATTATTTCACGTTTGTTTTTATGTTTTTATTGTTTTTTACTCTTAGGCAACGATGTGGGAAAACGGTCGTAGTTGAGAAAATATGAAAGACAATCAAAAGCGTTTGAAACATGAATTCTATCCATTGATTACAAACGATAAGAAAGTTTGCCCAAAACAGCAAATGCGAAACGCAAATTAAAGCGAAATACTTCACAAAAATGAAAAAGTTTTTAACGGAGCGTTACAATAAAAGGATGCCTCCGAGTAGAAATACAAAACAATCATGAACCATAATGAAATACGAAATGCCGTTGAAGCAAATGAAGCAACTAAACAAGATATTTAGCAAAAGGTCTTGAACAAGAATACGACGCGAGGCGTTCGTACAGAATTAAAAAAAAGAAACCAAACGAGTAGTAAGAACGTTAGGAAGATAACATGAAGAGGAATAATCAAAATACAAAACAACGGCGGAAGCATAGCTTCGCATGAAAATATAAAAAAAATAAACAAAAATCTTATGATAAACAGTTTAAAGGTACTGTTGGTTGATATGACAACGAAACATCCTACAAACGACCGAACGCGAAGAGAAAGAATGAAAATCTTTGACAAAAGTCGAAAGAGAAAAATCTGTCTTTTCCAATTCAAAAGCTTATCCCAAGGATAGTCAGCATCAGCCAGGTAAACACATACGTAAACACAGGTTGTGTTTGTTCAAATATCAGAGTTAAAATGTCAGAGCTTCTATAAGAACGTGTATCAAACAGCCTTCGTAAAATGAATCTCAACTGCGATCGTGGGGAAACACTTACATTTATACGTTACTTTCCGTTTGAATAAGATACCCTATTAAACCTGACCGGACTGTTGTTGATAGATAGAACAAGCAAATGGGTAGAACATTGGACTAAAGGCATGGCCTACACTTTACCTTAAGAATACTCGCCATTCTGCGTACCTGCTATTACTATTTACTTTAAATTAAATGATTGACAATTCGTATTACCAAATTATATTATCTACTATAAAGCAAAACGGCTAACAACAAATGATTTCGATTTTTCCTCCTCTCTCCAACCCCCTTCACGTAAACTATACCACCACTGGCCTACCACAATCTCCCTCTCCTTTTTCCTCCCGTCTTGCCCTCATCCAACCAAAACCAACGTTTCATTCTCTATAGACGCGCAAGCGTATTCGCAGGGCTACGCCAAAACTGATCAGTACGCTCACAGCGGTTACTATTAGACGATTACTCTATAAAACCATAACAGAGTCGATGCAAACCCAAAGCAGGCTGGTAAAAGAGAGAAAGCGAGAGAGAGTTTACAAACAAAAAACAAACAAAGTAAGCGCCGAACGCAAAGATCGAAAGCGAACAAACATCCCATGGAAACAGCAAACAGGCTGCTACGAGATCGCTAAATCGAATAACAGAACGGTCAACTGCTGCAAATCTCTTTCACGCAAAGTATGATTGAATCATGGAAAAGCACACAGTCATAATGTCAGCACGTGTGGGGCCATGGACGATAATAATGATGGGGTCGCCACGATGCACCGATGCATACTTTTCAGCGATTTAACCAACTACCCAGTTTCGACGTAAGACAAATGGTTACTTTAATTAAAAAAAAACAAACCAACTACGCTGAGAGCAAATATACAGTAACAGGAACAAAGTGCAGAAGAAAACTAAAGGCGAAAGCAGAACCCCACGCAAAACCGCGCACCACCTACTTTGGTTTAACACGATAAAAGTGAATACAAACTAACGGCGAAACGATCGTGGACATCACAATGTTTGAAAGTGTGAGCAAAGTGAGTTCAGTTGGTGGTATAAGATCACGGTTTAGCGAGGTTTATATCCATAATATTTTGCATCCTTTCATTTTTCTGCAACCGTTTAGTTACACCATCAAGCAGGGAGCAATAGTTTTAGCAAAACACATTAATCGTTCAATTTTTCGATTACGAGAGAAGATTAGGCCAGGGTATCGTAAAACTGTGCGTATTAGACACACGAAATATTTTAAAACCACATACTAAATGTAGTAGGAATAGCTAAGGTTTAGGTGGTAAGGAACTAAATAGTAGGGGAGTCGGCAGAATCAGTCGATAGGAAAACAGCAAGACACGGGAAAAATCGGTCTAGTGGCCTCTGAGTGGTTCGAAAAAAAAGGGTAAGTTTGCACTAAATTAAGCTGCAAAAGTGAAAACTACTTAATGGATCATACATGCGAAGCCGAGTAGTATAAAGCGGGAGAAATAACAGCTCTTAGTAAATAACAACTCTATTGACTAAGCAAAACTCTTAACGGATTAAGTGATGGTGAATTGAAGTAATTTAATAGACTTAGAAAATTTGACAGTGCATCAAATGTCCACAGCTTTTTTTTACTAAATTCTATTCCGAGAATATTTGTTCATAAATTTGATGGATGGTGTAGTAGCTTTTTTTTAAATCCATTACCATCCTTTTGAAATATGATAATTACTTGTGTATAGTTTGTATCATAAGCTTTTCTTTTAATTTTGACCCAGGTCTTTTTTTTAATGTGTTTACATTATCATGGCTTAGCTATTAATTTGCTATCTTCGTTTTGTTTGCTGAACTTGTTCAAGATACAGCCATTCTCGTAGAAATAGGTGTAAACAGAGTATTCCCCCAAAACGTGCAGTTAGTCATCGTCAATAACTTATGAATATTATGAAAAACTCTATTGTATATCACTTTGCGAGCAGGTCAGGTATATGCATAAGCAAAGAATTTAATGCGTAAAGGCCCGTTGTAGACCCGTTTGAACAGCCTAGGAAGGATATTTGCTAGCACAGGAGACGAACATTTAGATTAAGTAGTAGAGAGCCGTTTATATTCATTTTCCACTTCAAAAAGCAGAAGCTCCACCAGACAGAAAAATATCGTAGGTGTGAAAATTTAAAACCAAACTCTTATGGTGCATCGAGAAAGAAAAAGATAGTGAAACATGTGTACAGATCGTCGTGAACTTATTGGCCACAGCATGTGCGACAACTGCAAGTATAAAAAAGTAAACAACAACTACAAAATTAATTAAATACCGAAATAAATTTGGTAATAAACCAATCCATCGTGTATAGGCCGCGTTTCATTACTTTCCGTAATATTGCTCTGAAGATACACAATACGAAAAATTCGAAAACGAAAACACACATTCTGATGAACAGCAAAAACCACCTGCAAGACAAAACAGGATCCCGTAGGGGTTCTCTCAAGAACAAAGGCAAAGAGGTGGCCTTCAAAAGCCTGCGACACAACTGAGACGTACCCTGAGTAATGATGAAACGTAGAACCATACCTGGAGTGATTCGAACAAAATTGCTTGCTGACGAGGAATCGGTACTTTTTGTTACCTGAATATGAATGTGTTCAGCAGATTGTGTTTCCATAAATCTGCCTCCGGTGTCCCTGAAGAAGAAAAGTACAAAGTATTTTCCAAACTAATTGCCTATACATACATTTGTCTTTTAATGCATTGACCTGTGCGTTCCATTCCTAACCATTCTAAGTTGAAATAAGGTCATCGTTATTTTATTATAATTTTAACTTTTCTTCTGTGGCCACTGGTTATAAAGATTATTATTTTTAGATTGAACTAGGTTTGGTGTTTAAACAGAATCTTGCACAAACTATTCATAAATGAGCTTAAACCATGCCAAAGTGGAATGGCAACGAAAGAAGCTAATGAATGGGTAGATCCCATCACCCTTTACTTATTTAACTCATTCTATCGTCAAATTATAGATATTTTCTCGTATTATGCCTAATGTGGCCAAAGGGGGTAAAGTCTTTAAATCTGGTGTGAGTATGAGAACCGTCCCAAAGATCACAAAACGAATGAAGATCCTGATCCTGATCGTCGAAAACTGAGAAATTTTAAACAGATGACATGGTGTACTCTTAATTACCGTTAAAAATGCAACAAAATATACAAACATACACCTGTATGACTTCATAATCAGTCATATTGGAACGAGAAAGAATCGAATTGGTTCAATTATATTTATATTGTGTAGTGCGCGTTTTGCGTATATTCTACTCGTAGATATATTCAATGAACATTTAATGACTATACCTTATAGTAAATATTCTTCGGAAAAAGAGATACTGAAAAGGATATCCCATGGTAAAATCACGAAACAGACGCATGCAAACATAGTCGACGAAATCAACGGTGAAAACGAAAAGAAAAAACATGTTTGGAACCTTGTGAAACATTATTTACTTCAAAATGCCATTGACATGCCTTTTAAAACTTAATTTTAACACTCTGGTGTACCAAGGGTCCCATAAATGATATGTTTGGTGGACACAAATCCACGCAGGATATTTTAAGAAAATCGATCCGTAACTTTAACAGTCACATGATATCGAACGATAAATAAGCGACACAAGGCTAAACTACGCGAATGTTGAAGACAACCGTACAAATTCTCTAAGTACATTTTACAATAATATTTTAAGAATGCCAAAGAGTGTCGTTGCCACATGACAACCGAAACAAACTGTTACGGCGGCGTTATGCGAATTTCAACGCGCGACAAAAACCTCAGCCAGTTTAAGTAAGTAATACTTTGAACTTAATATACCATAGAGCGAAACGTCGACTGCCAAATCAACCATCAATCAAATCCAAGATGGAAATAACTGGATTCGCACAATGAAAAAAAAAATCACTTTAAATCGTTCAATGATAAACATATGATTTTAAACATGCGTTTGATGCTGCTTATTGCATGAAATAAGTATGATTCCTATTTTATGTAAGCAATTCTCGAGTTAGTTTGTACATAAGCTATCGTTTTTTAGCATATTTATTTCACAACTTTATGGCCATGACCTTTGTGTCTGATCATTCACTGTATCGGTTAGTTCCAATGAAGATCCTTCCAAAATTCAATTGAATTGAAAAAGCCCAACGATGGTTGTGATAAGCAGTAGAAATAGAAATTAGACTGCGATATTGAGTTCACTTAACGTAAATGGTGAAGCAAACACGCAGTAACGCAATAACATCATAAATTAACTGTAAACAAATATAAGTTCATCGCATACATCTCACCGACGTGCATTCAGGTAAGTTTTCGCAAATATATTCCAGTTGAACATAAGAGCAACCATTTTGAAAATAAAGTATATTTTTCGCAACAAAAACTATGTTGTCTTTTAACCGTTCTTGTTAGAATTTATAAAATAAAATAAATTTATCTGACATATTCGCTCACCGAATTCGCCGGTTGTTTCTGGAAACGGAACGCGTATCATCGCGCATGCGAAAGGGGAACGAGTGGAAACCGGAACAGGCATGAGTAAGTATTGGTGAACGATTTTTCACCGCCAAAAAGCTGGACATGAAATTACGATGAAGCAGGCTCAAAATTTGATAATAAATGGTTATTACAACTGTTCTAGCGAATAAAGTGGAGCCTGGTAATTAATGGAAGCTTTTCCTATCGTTCCAAATGCCAGTGCTGTATTTTCATACAATTTAAAGCTGTCGATACCTTACGTCAACTACCCGTACCCAAGTGACTCGCACACCCGGTCAGGAAGAAATCCATCTGGTAAATTGGTTTACAGGAGTAAATAGAAAGTTATATTAGTATAAAAAAACTTGTTGGTGTAAGAATGCTTAATGTAATATGAATCCGTGCAGCAGTTATGAAACAAAACCCAATAAAATGTTCTTTTTGTTATACATTCTGCTGTAGAGGTTATGTAGCTAGATGGCTGATACTTTGGACTGGTTTACATATTACCATACAGAATTTGGTAGAAATTGTAATTCAAATACTAACGAGCATTGAATTGGTTTGCTTTAACACTGCACAAAATGATGATACATTTGGTAAAAAGTCAAATAAAAGCTAGACGGCGTCGGAAATTTTCGACTGCGGATTACTTTAGGTTGTGTACGTGAACGCTTGAACGTTTAGTTACACTAACATTTCCAAACAAAACAGCGAAAACCGAGTTTAATACAGGACCACACCAACACCATTGCTCCGTACCGATATGAATGCGGCACGCACACAACGTACGTTGAAGCTGTCATTATAAAAGGCGTCCACCGCGTGACTCGTTCATTTGCTTCGAAGTTATCGACGGAGAGACACGTTCGCCGGGTGTTCCGGTTGCCGGATGCCTGGCGGTGTTTGAGTGGTGGTGTACGCTGAATTTGCTAAGATGGCTGCCAACGGACGTGTGCAGCAATAGTGCGAAAAGACGCTTGTTCTGAAGTAGACAAATCCAGTTCAGTTTGTCGGAAGGAGTAAGCTTGGATTTGCGCCGAAGGGCGTAGTGCGTGTAGCATCTTCTTAGATGGCGTTTCCGGGTGCTAAAACTAGGCGCTCGGCAGTGGTTCACGTCGTGAATGGTATCTTCCAGTGCGGGCCATAAATTGGCGTGGTGTCGTGCTAATGGACGAAAATAGATGGTAAGCATTTGGTAGCCATTTTTGAAGTGGTGTGTGCTCGAAAAGAGATCCGGTACAGCATGAGTAATTACAACGTTATCTC
>KE525419.1:258391-268415 GCA_000441895.2 Anopheles sinensis
TACCGATATGAATGCGGCACGCACACAACGTACGTTGAAGCTGTCATTATAAAAGGCGTCCACCGCGTGACTCGTTCATTTGCTTCGAAGTTATCGACGGAGAGACACGTTCGCCGGGTGTTCCGGTTGCCGGATGCCTGGCGGTGCTTGAGTGGTGGTGTACGCCGAATTTGCTAAGATGGCTGCCAACGGACGTGTGCAGCAATAGTGCGAAAAGACGCTTGTTCTGAAGTAGACAAATCCAGTTAAGTTTGTCGGAAGGAGTAAGCTTGGATTAGCGCCGAAGGGCGTAGTGCGTGTAGCATCTTCTTGGATGGCGTTTCCGGGTGCTAAAACTAGGCGTTCGGCAGTGTTTCACGTCGTGAATGGTATCTTCCAGTGCGGGCCATCAATTGGCGTGGTGTCGTGCTAATGGACGAAAATAGATGGTAAGCATTTGGTAGCCATTTTTGAAGTGGCGTGTGTTCGAAAAGAGATTCGGTACAGAATGAGTAATTACAACGTTATCATCTCCCTTTAGGGTACGCTGCGTTCGTTTGCGGCCATGATTTCGACCGACTTCGCTGAAGGAATTGCTGAAGGAGCGAGTATGTTAACTCTCTAACAAACTCATCCCACCAAGGGCTGTGATGGAAGGGCGTGGATGATGATGGTTTCAACCCCGAACATTCACCTTTCAACTGTTGGTCGTACGTGAGCATCGGTTGGTCATCGCAGTGCCGTGTGAAGCTTTCTTCAGTACGTTCCAGACGCTTCGCTATACTTCGAGTTTCATGGGGGATTGGTCATTGTCATATAGAATGAGCATATCGATCTCTCATGAATCAAGTTCTTACACTAACCTGTGGAATTTCGGATGTAATTTAACGTTATATCGCTCCATTCGCAAAAACTCTCGCAGCTCCATGGAGCAGGGAGCATCTTTTTAAGTCCCTTCCGGGGAAGTGGGCGTTAATGGGGACGTCCATTTGTCTCGGAAGGGCAATTTATAAGCAACCTCTAAAATTTCGGATATTATTCAAGCTAAAATCATTACCATGATTAACGATGTCGCGAGACGTCCCAATGCTGTCTTGTGGAATAAAAAGGATGGAAGTTGAAAATGAAGTAAAATAGTATTGTCTCACTTGGAAAGAAATATGCTAATCTTAAAGCAGTTACATCATGCGGTTAGGGTTCAGGTGTTACTTCAAGGATCCTGCAGGTCAGTAGGTCTCCGTCAAGTATATCGTTGCAAATCCGTAATCATAACTATTCTAATTGGGTTCCTTAATATTATAGCGTACCATTTGCAGAGAAATGGTTTTCTCCCATGATTAATTCTCAAAACACATTCGCGTCCTTAAAACCTGCAAAAAATTAACGGTAATAACGAACTACCGAAATTCAAAATGTGTTCGTTCTATTTTCATCACCCGAGCTTCGAACGAGCCAGGAAATGAAATATTTCATTATATTCAAGGAAAGCTTTCCTTTTCGTCGAAGTGGTTACCGTTGGTCGACACTCTTCTGCTAGCAAAGCACAAGTATCGTGCGCGTGTTTCGTTAAAACATGAGCTACGAGCCGAACCTGTTCCGTTTTGCTTCAGTCATGGTCAGTCCGCGTGCAGCCGTCGTTCCGTTCGGATGTAGTTTCTGGATTCGCTCGGTGCTTGTCGTTTGCGTGTACCGCGTGCTATATCGCGTGTGAATTGTTTTCACTTCGTGACTGTTTGCTGGTGGCGTTGGTTTCGGTCAGTTCTTCTTCGCCCACGGTGAGGCTTGTTTAGTATGTGCGTACTGCCGGCAGGTGAAAAAAGATGATCTGTCGTTCCATTTGGGCATCCCGTGTCGGTATGCCAACCCGCTAGTGTTCCATCGTTTGCGTGTTGCATTGTGTGGAGGAAAGAAAGAAACATACAAAAATAGCTGCGAAAACCGGCCGGCGAAAGAGGTCCGGATCGGATGATCGCGGGCTCCGAGTCGCAACAACAGCAGCAACAACAAAACAACACAAGCCAATACCAGTCGACAGATGGATTCGGTGAGCTGTGCAAGCAAAATAAACAACAAGGTGAGCAAAAGGCAAAAGCCTTTCCGCGTTCACAGCATCCACGCTAAGGAGGTGTATTTGTTGCGAGCAAGAAGATCACAACGGCTAAACGCGAAGCGTTTTCCGCTTGCCTCTCGCCTGCTTCTGCGGCGGTCTATTGAATGTTCATGTTGTGGATTGGTGCAACAGCCGGTCGCAAAGTTTCGTTAAATTTGGTGGTCGAGTCCGATGGAAACATCGTGCCGCGAAGTTTTTCTTCGGCATGCTGTGGTTGTACCGATGTGATCCAGCGTTACTTGGATGCTAATAGTGCGAACATGCTTTTATTTCTTACAACCAAACTCTTTATTATTTTTCACCAAAAACAAATGATGTAATTCGTTCTTCGTTTGTTTTTATTTCCAAGTGGTTTATTTTAATAACATTGATTAAAATTCAAAATACAACATATGTCAAGCCGGTAGGCAGGAAAGCTAAAATATATCTAATTTGGGGGAATGCAATGATAAACACTGGGAGCGCAACAAAGCTAAAGTAATCCGTCTGGAGTACGAAAGGAAATATTATTGAGCACTTAGTTGTTTCAAAAGGACACTTGTTCAAGTGGCGCCAATGCTTTACAACGAACTTATCGAGCATCAATTGACCTTCGAAACATGCCATTGGAGTTGGCTTCAATCAGCAAGATGCAAACAATCAATTTGTTCCCCTGCAAGGACCAATTTCTTATTAGCATCCCAGAACCATTACGCAATATCATATGATTCGTCTATATGTGACCCAAAATTGTTCCGGTTTTAAAATATTTATTTGTATGATGTTGAGAAACATTAATTTTAATCTCATATAAGTATATCCAGGAAGCACAAAGACGAAAATGATGTTTATCTTTCTCTTTCCATGACCAAATACCCAATCCTATCGTTTTTCCTCAAAAGAAAAGAAAATGCTTGGTATGGCATATACAAAGTACCATTCTAGCAGTCCAAATGGGAAATGGAAAATCAATTTAAGAAATTAAATCGTTAACAAAAACAAAACTTAAAAAAAACTTACGCCAAATTGATTTTGCAAAATACAATTTTAAACTCAAACAGGGCGATGTGAATATCAAAGAAAATAATTGAAATATAGAAAAGGAAATAAAATCTTTCAAAAAGATGTCCTTCAATGAACACGTCCAAGTTTTCCTTCTTACGATTTATGAAATACGATTAAGGATGACGCTGAGCGTGAATGCACAACCACTAGCAGTTAACATTAATTTACCAAAGTTTTGTTGAAAGCATATAACGCATAATTTTATCAAGTAAAGGCAAATAAAATCTTGGCTAACCATAATGACTCCTATTGCACCACGGTTTTACGTGAATGGCTTATCCTTCGTGCACCTGGAAAAGTCATCCAATCTTGCGTATAAAGAAAACCACGAAAGCTACCAATAATAAAACCAACTCTCTCGTTGGATTGGATGCATTTTCATGCTCCCCGGGATGGAAATTCTAACCCTGGAATTCCCAGGTCCGACTATTAGCTTCTCAAAATGGGCTTCAATGTTTGGTTGTTGGGCTAATTGCATCTGATGGGCTTTGATTTTGCTAAAATTCTGTTCTAATCCGATACCTCTCAATGTGCAAAGGAATCCGAGCGGTATTAGATTCAACGTCTTACCGGGCAGTTTATCCGTTCGTTCGTACCACAAAGATATCCAGCTTCAAGCGAGGAAGGGTAAAGAACGCATCCGGCGGACTTTGGCTTTCTAGCCGCCCCTAGGCAGGGACCGTAGATTGACCGCTCAATGGGGTGCATCATGCGGCTAACCGGGAAAAGCTATCGGGAAAATGGATGCCATTTTCAAACCGCACCGCTTACGAGCCAACAGTTCGAATGGCTTTTTCGAACGGTGGGTGAAAGGAGCATTCGCGAAACACCTGAAGATGGCTGTTGAATATTTGAACTGCTTTCAACGTCCCCCGGGAAGTCTCGCTAGAAGGCAAGACAATTTCTAACGTTCCTTCGTGTTGGTGGTGGTTTTGCTTTTCCAGGGCCGGCGTATCATGGCGTCGTGTAGTCGTCAACGTCTTGCACCAAACGAGGAGGGTCACGAGAAGTAGCGAACGAAATATGTTCATTCATCTTTTCCGATCCAATGGCGGGGGAGAAAAATAACATAGTTAAGAAAGCAACTTACCTTCCCGTTGAATCTTGGGAGATTCTTGGCTCCCAGATAAGCTTTATTTTTCGCTATTATTCTGTTTTATCTGCAAAATCGCGATCATCATCTGGTAAATGTGTTTTATGTTGGTTTTTTCTTCAAATATTTTGTTCAAAGTGTTTTTAGTTTTCTTCCCGCGAACCTTTGGACAACTTGAGGAATTTAATTTTCAAAAAAATTCTATTTTCATAGTGCTCTACTGCTTCATGCGAATTGTTTTTGGCTATGTCTTGATTCAAGATATGTCAATCCATTCGCAATGGCGCAGGGTTAGAGTCCTTATCTTTAATCATACGAATTGCGATGGCGCGTCTAGAATCGCTCTAATTATTCGATCTTCCAACTGACTGTCTGCTCTCTTCTTTCCTATTTCAGATTAAGCGTTGTAGCTTTTGATTGTGAAACCCACGCTGTACGCAAAAGTAAACTACGTATTCTCGGGTTCCAACCTTGGTCTTGTAGTTAAAGCGACGTAAAAAGAGCATATAGCTTGTGAACATCGTGCTGCGTGCGAAACATTGCTGTGCGTTCAGTAAGAGGTTCGCAAATTTCTTCGTGAAGTATTCGTGGAGAAATTAAATTAAAGTCGAAAGTTACCATAAAGTTACCAGAAAGTGAAGGTAGGTCATGATGTTAAATGTGTTAATGATACCTTTGAAAAACAATTCGACTTATACTTTTATGAAACCTACATACTCTTATCTAGAACATAAAAATTATTGACGAAAATAAAAAAAATCGAATACGTGTACACTCCAGTGTGACATAGGTTTCGGGACTAAAACACACACAAAAAACCGAATGCCTTTAAGTATTTCAGACCCGCAAAACATGCAAAAACAGCGTCACGATACAAGGTTATTAAAAAAAAACGATTTAGCATTTTCATAACATAAGTTTTTTGATTTATTATGTGCACAGCAAAAACAAAAAAAACCCGAAAAAGGTGGAATAATCAAACCCTTTTAAACGCTGATCGGGAAAAGCCAATCGAATAATAATGCCTAGCTGAACAAAACGCGCGCCCCGGTCCAATTTCCCAAACAAGCGGGTAGAACAATTTAACGAACGCGCATAAATTTGAAACCAGGAACAATGTTGCTAATGATAAAATAGGCAGATACTACGCGGCCAAGGGTTTTGCTGATGGTCAAAATTCAAAAAGCAATCTGACATCAAGCTACAAGAAGTATGACATATGAAAGATTAAAAAAGAACAGTTGACAAAAAAAGCTGCATCTTCAGCCGAAAATCAGTTCACTTTTGGTCCAAGGGGAGTTAGTTTTTTTTTTTTGCTGTTTTGTATTACGTTCGACCCGATTTTGTGGAGCTAATCGAAAAAGCTTAAACATATGCGTGTTGCCGGTCAGGCCTTCCGGGTATTGCTCCGGCCTGGAGCACATGCCAACGGACGCAAAATTCGCAGGGGCCAAAATTGTGGGTCAGAAAACATCATATTTCATCGTAAGCTTTTCTCGTTTTTTTGGGCAAGGTTTTTTACTCTATTTTTGATATCGTGACAGTATTTTTTGCCTATGAGCAGAGAGGTCGTGTGTGCTCGAACAAATGTTCCTGCGAGCCCGGGTGGACGTTATTTTACAAGTTTGATGCCTTCTTTACTTACATGTTACACCGAGCTTTTTTCGTTTTATTTCGTTGTATTTGTTCGAATTGGTTTTATTCGAACTTTGTTTTTTGATACACTTTTAATACACTTTCTCTTGACTTATCTCGGGTCGTTTGTCAGTGTTTTGATTATGTACGATTCTCTTTTTAACTGCGAATGATTTCATGCCTGTGAATCAGCCCGTTTGGCTAATGCCATGTTTTTGATTCATTAGAAGTCACGTGTTTTGTTTTGCTTTTCGCTGCTACACTTTTGCGCCGGATTCTTTATCAGTCCGATGCTAACATGTTCGCATCAAAAATTCATTTGACACTTCACACACTGCTGCACACCCGCTCCTTATGTTACCATCTACCGGCGATGGCCTCCGGTGGTGATGTCCTAGCCCGGTTCTCGGGCTCGGGTTCGGTTTAAAGTCTGTACTTTTTCCTTCTTTTTCAACCCCCTTGTACGGAATGTCACTCTTTAGGCGTATTATGCAGTTTCTGCGGGGTCCGAGTTACTGCGGGTCGATGAAATATGCAAATTTTGGCGGTTTTTTTTAGTTTTTTTTGTTGTACTTTGCCTCGTTTGATGCTTCTTTCCACGTGACACATTTAATCCCACATGATGGTGTGTGTCTTTGGATGTGTTTTATATTTTTTGCTACTTGCTCATCCTTGAGATTGCTGTTCGAGTTCCGTTCGGAGAATTCATAATACGGGGTTCGCCTTAGGTGCGTCTTGTGTCGCACATCTTTGTCAAAGTTTTTTTTTCAAACAGCCTTTCCTTTTATTCTTTTTGGTCTCAAAAGCATGGTGGTTCCCAGATCCGATTGCAAGCGATGAAGTTATCCGATCGGGAGGCAGCAAAAAAAAAAACAGGACACAAAAACATAAACAAAAAAAAACGAGTGACATTATGGCCCCGATTTCGTTCGGTTGTTTTGCGGAAGACCGACGAACCAGGCGTGGGGAGAATTGACCGGGACGCGTGGTTGCGTTTTTGGCGTGTCAAATACGGAACCCGGCTGAACTTGGGAATGCTACACCGTCCATCAACGTCAGCACAAGACCCACGAAGGTCGACGTACGACGCGCTGTTCCGTGCTGACATAATCCACCGCAAAGATCAACGCCATTCGACCGTTTGGCTGGTTTCGGCCGATCGGTTGTAGCGCATAAGTCACGCGAGAAGCGATCGGATACCATCTGCGCATCGTGAATGAACCTGGACAAATTCAAATTTCGCTCATATCCCACACACTTATTTGTAAATAAAAAGGAAGAGAAATATGTTGTGGGGCATTTATTCTATGAAGAACAAATTAGTAAATTCGGTACAACATTTTCGACGAACTTTATTTCGCCATTCAAAGGCATGGGGCTGAACAATTTCGGACCAAATACGCAAAACTGTTTAGTTTAAAATTTGAAATTTTTTAACGACATTTTACTCACGTTACTGTAGCACCGAGGGTATTATTATCATAATTTTATCGTTATCTTATTATGATCTCCACGATCAGCAGTCGATCATGCAAAAGGGCAGCTTCCCTTGGGCCCGAAAGCCCGCGTTTTGCTCTTTTCATCTCGTATACAATCAAGTGAAGTGGATGGTGCATAACGACATGAAGCGAGAAGTTAAAGTTTTGCGCCACCAAAATGGTGCATTCTGTGCACAGTTTTCCCCCCGGGAGGCCCCCTGACCCCGTTCCTAAGCAGTTTGGTGTAGGAAGGTTTTTTTTCGGGTGTCTTCTGTCTGCTGTTCAATACTGTTGCAGCGTTTTTCTTTCTCCTTGGATGCGCATTTTTCGCTTTACAATTATGATGTCTTCGGGGCAGAATTGTAAGTAAATTCATGCTTTCGATACCCCGCACGCCTTCATGTCCCCGACCCTTTTAGAAGGCGGGAGTGTCTGGCTATCCGATAGTCTGACACTGAAACGAAACTTGAAAAGTAAAATCTTCCAACCGTGTGTATGTGTGTGTCCGTGTTCCCTCGGGTCAGCTGAGAAGAAGAGCATAAAAAAACCGGTGCAGGTTCCGGTTTGGTCTTCGATTTTGTGGTTCGATTTTCTTTACCTCCTTTCCTCGTGTTATTCGGAGGGGAAAATTCTGTCCTTGTCCAACAACGCCAAGAAACAGGAACTTCCGAAGCTTCGGACCTCCGGGTGGAAGTGCGACAGGGAGCAGCGTGACCCTGGGGCACGGGGTGGGCAAGTTCGTTCGTTTATTGGAGAAAAAAAGCCGCCTCATTGGGAGTTCGCTGTCTGCAGACCTGCGACTCGTCTTGCGCCCTTCGCCGTAACATGATGCGTGTGTGATGGCGCCAGCTGCTGCTTGCTTGCACGTCCGACGTCGCATACTCGTCCGGGGGTAGCCTCAACAACCTGCTTCCGCCGGGAATGCACCAGGTACACGGAGGTGTGCATCCTTGGTTCTACCGAGCGATAATTCCACGCGGCGGTGGGTTTCGATTTCGAAAGAATTTCGAAAAGTGTGTGCAATGTATGTGAAGGTATTTATTTGGCTTTTCTTTTCTCGTTTCATCACATCTCTTTGGCTGTGGGGTTCAAATGGCCTGCACTGTTGTGGTCGAACCCGGCCGGAAATGGAGTCTGGAGTGCACATTGAGACGCGGGTTTTATTTTAAAATGGTGGTGGAAGATGATATCCAATCCTACCTTTCGGCGAATACGAATCTGTCCCCGACTGTCTCTATCTGGTTTATTTTACTTACTTATTTTTCCCACTGCGAAGTTCAGTTGTAATCTCGCAATGTATCGTTCTTGCTTTCATTCTCTCTTTTCGGAACCTTTTCTTCCGTCTACCGAAAGGGGAGGAAGGATACCGATTGTGGGGGTATGAAAAAATACCATTACAATTATTGAGCCAACCCTGTTCCTACCCATTTGACAGGTTTTGCCTTTTTGCCCTCACCGGGTTGACAGTGCCACACGGTTTCGGTAAGTGGTTTGGTTTCATTATTTTTTTTTGGCAAGAATAAAAAAGGAAGACAGATAAAACCCGTAACGGCGTCGTGTCCTTGCACGCACGAGTTATTTCCCGGCATGCGTCGGTGGAGGATGCGATAAATTATCTCGAGACATGTCCTAGACGAGGGGGCGGCAGGGAGATTCGTTGCAATCGTGACCACGAACGAGACATAACAAAAAAAAGTGGTTAAACCGGCGTCGTCGTCGTCGGATGTTTTCATCTGCGAAGATCACTCACGTTTATGCACAAAAAAAAAACAAAGAAATAAAACGTAGCATAAAGGGAAAGACGGGAACGCCTTAAGTATGGCGGCTGGTTTTTGCAAAATAATCGTTCGCGTGCGTTTTGGCTCGTTGAACATTGGCAAGATTTCCATTTGGTTTGGTTTGGCTTCGCGTCGTATGAGTTCAATTTCGAGTTTTTGTCTCCTTCCCCCCTCTCTCTCCCTGGCTCCCTCCGTTTTTCATGCCCTTACCCTTTCCGGCTTCCCTGTATATTTTTTGCGCCAACGGCTGGAACAGCTCCGTTTCGTTTTGACTTTTATTTTGCTCTTGTTGTTAGGTAGTATCAATTTAGTTTGCCAGCATTTACGTTTCGATGGTGGAAAAACGAAACATCGTGTGCCGAGCAGGACTTCTCGACTCGTTGCAATCTGAGAGCCCGCCCGAAATGGAGGGAAATGGTACCGAAAAACCGGACTGCAGCTGCCCGGACTCGGTCTGCATTATTTATGGGCACGGGATCCCAGGCCCGACCGCTGTATGATGGTCCAGCTGTCCGGAATGGTTTACGTTGTAACTAAATGCACCGATACCGATTAGATAAACGGTCGTAAGTGAGGTTAATAATGGTTCGGCTATAAGAGGATGATTCTGAGACAAGAGTGTTTGCATTGGGATATTTTGATATTCTGTCGCCATAAAATGGAAAACATTTCAGTACGGTTTGGTCATCGTTTTCATCAGCTTAACACGTTGACTGAATGGCTATCACTTTTTTTATAGCCAGCAGTCGTTAGTTATAAAAAGTTTTGCCCCCATAAATATTTGAAAATGCAATATGAAAATTATTGTACTGTGAAAAAAAAAACTTTGGGAAGATTAGACTTTGCTTGGTCGGTGATAACCGAATGTAATTAATTTTATAAACAAATTTAATCAAAAAAGATTGTA
>KE525419.1:269417-290189 GCA_000441895.2 Anopheles sinensis
TGCTAGCAAGTAGCAGCCCATTCCCCCTCTCAATTCAGCCTTGCCGCCCATCCGCCCAAGGGGTGGGTTTCCCCGTGTACCCAAGCTTGGATATTTAGGCGACAAGTTACCGTTCTGTACGTCGCGGACGTATTGAGTAGGAGTTGGGGAGGAGAGCCTATAGTAGCCTTCAAGAGGCGTCGGATCCACCCCGTTACAGAACCATTTTGTTAGTACCAAAGCCTTTTATTGTAATACGATAAAATATATGTTGAACGCTTACCATGAAGAACTCCCACTGTTTCCGCCCAGTGATGGATTATATTTTCCGAGCGCCAAAACGCAAAAAACCCCTTCGTTCCGTTTTCGATCAATGTTACACGTAATTTTTACAGTCGGCAAAAACGTTATTCCGTTCCGTTTTCGTCTGGCGCAGACAGACAGGAAAAGCGATAAAAATGGCGTCCGATGCTTGCTGCTTTGCTGTTCGTGTTCTTGCAGGGAGCCTGGGGCGTTCGTCGACCAACGGAAAAACCGGAACTCCCGCGGGACCTGGACTGCCTGGACACGCGGTTCGTGTGAAAAATGAACTCATGTCCGGAGTGATGGAAAAGATGTATCAAATAGAGGTGTATGCGCACCGGAAAAGAAAATGCATTTCACTTGAAGGGATCATTCCGCTGTGAGTCTTGCATTGGGTGATGGACAAGGCAAGACGGATGGAGTTTTGGAAGAAATCACAAGATTTTGGGGAATCGTGAGGCTATCGATCAAGTAATGCCCCAATCGGGAGTCTATCATAGTTGAGACGTTAGCTCGGTTTATTTTATTTATTATACCCTGACCACCAAATTGGCATTCTGGTTAGGAATGGACGCTATCTGTCGTTTAATTCTGTTTTATTTACTGCAGTTTTGCAGTCGAGGAACCTTTTGGAAGGAATTATTCACATCAAAAGTTGGCGGCCGGTTATTGCAGTTCAATCGATCAGCTGCATCGCTTAGGAAGGTGGAAATATTTGCCATCCGTACATCAGTTCGTCGAATGCGGAGGCTTCGATAACGATAATTAAACCAGAAAGGTGTAAAACTCATCCTCGCCCGTGATTGGCAGGGGCCAGAATCTGTGCACGAATCGATGGGGCGATACCGAAGGAAACGAGGCGGGGCGTCAAAGTGCATCAGGCAAATACAAGGAAAAGCTGTCAAAACTGACACGGCTCCGTTTTCCAGCTGGATGCGTTGAACTTTTGAACTTTGCTGCGCCACTGCGCCAGGAATCGTGCAGGGGGCCGATGGAAGGTACGCTCCTGAAGTAGATACATTCCGAGATAAGCACATTCGCTTCCAGTTTAGAGGCAGAAAAAAAACACGGTAGAGCAAGGAGTTCCAGTGTGTCGGAAGGGATTGTATCAGATGGAAGTTTGTTCTTTTTTCGCATCCTTCTCTCTGTTCACTCTTTTGGAATGAAGAAGCAAGCCCTAGCATTCTGGTTCCTTGGCCTACCGAAGAGAGGTTTTTTCTTCTGTGCTCTAGGATGGCCAACTCCGCAGGCAACCGGTATCCTGTGGACGTTTTTGCTCTCGTCTGCATGTGTGTGGGTTCTTCGGCAACCAGACAGGTGCAGTCAGCAAACGCTCGTAAAGTTGTCTTCTCCACTTTGCATGCGTGGCAGAACGTAGCGATGCAATTCCTTCCTCCCGATGCACCGGCTACTCTTGGATACCGTCGGGTATCCGCTATAGCCACAGATTACCATCAGCTGCTGGCGTGGAAAAACCTCCTCCCTACGACGCATCGCTGCTGATGACAGCCGTCCCTGGCCTGAAGTGGTCCCCGGTGCGTCAGGGGAGTATCTGCATTCGGAAGGTCTGTCGTACACCGCCTACCCTTAAACTTCTGCCATTTGTTTGCTTCATTGCTGTGCGGTCTAGTGATCAACGTGTTGGGTGGGTTTTCCACCCCAAACGCTCCGTTGCCTCGCGGAGCTATTTTTATGCGAGACTCTGTTTTATATCGCCCTCCTCCCTCTCTAGAGCGCTACCTTTAGCCCTTGCGTGACTCAGCGTTGAGCCGTAGGCGAAGGTCAGGCTTACTTACCTACTCGAGGTGGACATGGCGAAGCGGGTGATCTTGCCGCGAGACAACTTCATCGTTAAGCTGATCCTGTTCGCACAACATTTCCTCGCACTGGGCACTCGCTCGATGCTGCTGCGTGCTTACGATCTCTTCGATCGATCTTCTCCAATGCAAACCGATGGCGAACAAGTAGGATCCCAACGAAGGCGATCGAGTGGACCAATTAAATTTGTTTATTTTAAGCAATTAGTGCAAAGTCCGGTGCTGATCTGCTACTGCCAGAGGTCTCTAGAAGATTTCGGTTTTCTCGCTCTAGTCGTCGCAGCCAGTTCGTAGTCGATTTAGGTTCATCCACTCCCCATCCGACGAACGACGGCACATGTGTTAAGTGATCATAAATTCGGATTAACTCCTATAAACCCCGTTGGCGCAGCATGTGAGCATGGATGGGCTGTCCTTTGCGAGACGCGGTGGGAAGCGGTGCGAGATTAGAGATGGTTGGTGTACGCATACAATACGGTATGCGAATTGCGTGTGCGAAAGTTGGTGTGCAAAAGTGCATTACCGGCTCGGTCCGTGTCGCGGATCGGTGTCTGCGGTTTGCACCCGAGCTGAACGATGCAGTTTTGTTTATTTTCGTAAAACAAGAGTGGTGCGGGGGGAGGACGGGCGGGGGAGGGGATATACATACACACAAAAACGGTTGTTCTAACAACATTGGTTCGTCGGGGCGAGCACGTGATTGCATCGCTGGTGCAACACACGCCTGGTGTACGGTGTCAGTGTTTGCCGTTCTCTGCCGCCGGTTTGTTGACAGAGGGAATACCAGAAATGCTTACTCCGATGAATCATATGTCTTACTAGCTTCCCTTGCCTCTGGTGAGGGCAAGGCTAGGGCGGCGTGGTGGAGGACACTGATGACGGTTGCTTAGAAATCGCAGAAGTCATCTTGAGTGCACTTGTGTTCACGTTCTACGCCGTCCAACTGAAATGCTGCCTGCTCGATAATTAATACTTTTTCACACTCTATTCGTCTGCACGAGGCGAGGACTACCTTTGCCGACTTTCAATTACAGCCTATTCGAGCCTAGAACAGCCCGTATATGTCTTTGCGGTGGAATTTGCAGAAAAACACTTTGGCAAATGGTTTCTAAAATATTCACATTCTGCCCATATCGTAAGTTAATATTTACTGTTGACATAATTCTTTTTTATCCTATGACGCAAGGAGTAAATAAAGCTCGGAATCGAAATTGGCCGGCGAAAACGGTGCAAACCATCGGCGACGAATTTTGGGGCAGCTCCACAACGAACCATTGCACGTCAGTCAATACCGGTCTGACGTCATGTGACGGTGGTGGAGAGCAAATGTTAGAATGGCTGTGGACGGATGTTGATATTTAGTCATTCCTAGAAAAGGGTTCACTTCTTTGTCGACCGTCGACGGTGAGATCCCGATGCTGTTCGCCTTTGAACAAGTAAACATTAATCGAAAAGAAGGTAATGATTGCGTTCACGAAAAGGTTAATTCATCGCAAAGGGTGAACACATTGCAATTTGACCGCTCATAATCTTCGTGTGTTGGACGAAATATTGGCATATGCCAACTGTCTCTACTAAGGGAAGGAATCAACCACTTTAGTGTTTTAATTCCCAGGGAGAGACGGTTAAGATTGCATTATAATAAGTTTAGTGACCTTACCCTTCGCTTTGATGTACGTTTTACTATTCGTAAATAATCTATTACCCATCCACACCGACTCCGGATTGATTTAACAAACATGCGAATTTCCGGCGTCAAGTATCTTCCAGCCAATAGAAAATTAGTTATACACCGGCAGCCGAAGTTCACGTCCTCTCTTCGACCGGCCTCGGAGAGGGTAGAGCTAGTCTTAAATAAATAGTCATATAGCAACGGTTCCGACTTGGGGTGATGAGTGGAAGGTGTAAAACTTGCTGCCAACCGTTGAATTAAACCCGAGAACAACTCCGGACGTGCTAATCGGACGGAGTTCCTTGTGTTCCCAGGTGGGGTTAAAATAATTTCTTTGCTCCGCTGAGCGTAACCCGGAGACCAAAAACTGTTCAATGGCAGCATCGTGGTGTCGGTTCGCAGTCCGTTACCGTGTGTTGCGATGCGATGGATGTCGGTACGGATAACGTCATCTACATCGTTCGGGTGTCTGGAAGAGGTTGGGTTATTGCCAAGAACCCCACTTTTGGTAGTGTGTGGCTTCGTTTCAATTCAGCAACATGTTTTTCCCCCGGGATTGTGATGTATCCGATTTGCATCCACCGTTGCTAAAGTGACATGTAAACTCCCTACGGTGTCTTGCACACCCCACCATCCTTACTAGAGAAAGGCACTTCCGAGGGAAAACTGTTTTGGATGTGGGGAGAGTATCCGCAAAACCCAAAAATTACACATGAGAGTTGAAACTCTTCCTAGCAAATATCCCCAGTTTTGGATCACCGTCGGGTGGGGAGGTATTGGGGCTGCCCTTGTCCTTCCCCTCCATACATTTCCTTTCCTTAATTCTACCAAAAGTGCATGGCGGAAAAGCGTCTATTTGCCACCGGTGCCAACTTCTCATTCCATAATTAGTTTATGAATATTTATTGGCACTTACAGTGATTTTATGCCACTCACTCTCTTGTCGGCACGGTCTCACAGGTAGACTCAGGTTGTTGTTGAGCCACGACGACGGTGGTTGGCGCTGGTGAACGGTGGGGAGGTAGTAAAGGAGGTGCCAACGAGGAATAAATCCAATGTTTAAGTAAACCGATCGTACGGAGAGCCAACCACAGGGTTTGAGCTTGTGATGGCTAACGAAAATATTATGATCGGGGGTTGCGACCACCCTTCATCGAATGGTGCTAATGTTGGTGTAGGTGTGGAACACCCCCTTGTCCCCTTGGGTCGCATTGCCACCCTCCTGCCCTTCAGTGTGCGGTGACCATTGTTATGGTAAGCAAGGACCGGCGGCCGAACGGCAGGCTTCCCGAATTCGTAAAACCAACTCCCGGGGATGGTTATTAGGTGTGGGACCCGATTTTGAATTGCCCCTCGTTGCACGGTGGTAGCGTGCTTGTTTTTTTTGTTGGGGCCTTTTACGGCCTTTCTCTCTCTCTCCCTCTGCCGGTGGATCGGAGCAAAATGGTTATTGGTGAGTTCGTATGATTTTCCCCGCCTCGAATCGCGGTGCGCGGACCTGACCGGGAATGTCGTAAATTTTATCGCTTCACCTTAATCTCTCCAACCGGGCAAGCCGGATTGCGGGTTTGGGGTAGGTTTGATCCGCACTCCCCAATGCTTCCTTTACACACCTTACCCTCGAATTGGGCGCGCGGGAGGGCTTTTGGGGTGCGAGAAAATGGTGGCTGATTTTATGACTTAATGAATGATGGTGGTTTGGAGGGCAATATGGTGCGGAGCTTTATGTATTTTCATAGAAAAATAAAACCCATGCTGCCACGTGCTGGTATTCCAGTTTGTCGTGCGAAGTAATTGTTTGAAACGTGCTGTCGAGTTGTGGTTGAACCGTGCCGCTTTTCTCCGTGCCAAAGGTCAAGTGAAGCCGTTTAAATGAATAAGTTAATAATGCGAGTTGGGGGTAATAGCTTTGTTTTTCACCATTTAAAGTTTCCAATTTTTCATTTTGAAAATGAAACGAAGGATAAAAAAAGCATCGAACAGAGGTTGTTAAATTTTAAACTATAATGCCATAATTTACAATTTACAAAGTTTTTCCTCATACCTTTAACAAACCAACGTGACACACAACTTTTGAAAAAGTTCGCTTGTGCATGATATTACATCCAGAATCTCTTTCAAAACGTTTTTCATTTAAGTCATGCAGTACTCCGAGAACAAGCGTAATGCTCTCGTTTATTGCTAGAAACAACAATCAAACATTAAGCTTTCGTCTTCCAGTGCAACTTTTCGCCTGAACATTGCCGTGTGAACGTGATTACGATCAGCGCACCAACGTCGTGGGGAGGCTGTTTATTTTCGCTCCGATTCGGCCAATCGATTAGTGAACGACATTGTACAAAATCACCGTGTACTTTATCGAACGGTTTGTCGTACCCTTTGCCTTCCCTCGTCCGATGGACAGCGTCCGGACAGTGGAATCGTTTTAAATTTGGCTGGCGATCGTTTGTTTATTGGAAAGTGTGGCGGATACGCAGCGTGAGCACGTGTGAATGGAATCGGTTTTACTGGCCCCTAATGGTAACACCGGTTTCGCATATGCGATGGCTTTTAATTTTCCATTTGCCAAACTAAACGATCTGCTGCCTGGGTTGCAGGCAGTTGGATGTTTAGATTAAACCCAAATTGCAGCTCCTGCTTCCAGGAAAAAATATATTTAAATTGAGAAATGAAAGTATCGATCGGTTCTCACTGTAGTATGGACTATTTACACTTTTAAATGAAATCGTTCTTTTAGTATTTAACACTAGATTTTGGGGGGTGATCAAAATTGGGGTAATTTTGATCCATACGCGATTTTACCATTTAATATCTCAAAAACGGCTGAATGTTTTCAAAAAAAAAAAGAAAAGAGCCTGTCTAAAAATCCAATGTAGTATCTAAGAAAAAAAAATTTCAGATTTTTTTGTTGGACCAATTCCGAAAGCCAACTTGACTATCCTTAGAATGCTTTTTAGGGGTCATGTTGACACCTGTTTTTCAACACGCTGTAACTTCGTAAGTTTTCAAGTTTTTTTTACACCCGTAAATGGCTACTTTTGAGTATATTTTAGGATTTTTGATGCACTTCTTCATCATTCCACTACCACAGTGTGAAGCAACCAAGATCTATTCAACTTTAATTTTTTCAAAATTTGAAATAGAAATAAACGAAAAGTGTGCACTAGAAATCTAATACATTAAACCACCTTTAAAAAATAATTTCATATTTTTAAGATAACAAATGACGGCAAAAATTTATTAGATTGATGGTATAAATAATTAAAACCTCGAGATTGAATTGCGATGCATTTAATGAGTCCAGTTTGCCCTGCAAATAACCATATCATAGAAAATTATCGACACGCCGGTGGTTTTACCTCTTAATCCCTACATTGTATTCTATCGTACCCTGCCATCCGTAACGATCACGGCCGGTTCCCGCATCGTGTAGCATCCGGGACAAATTATGCTCTCGTTTCACCGATCAATGAATGAAACCTGTTGGGCCATTAGATCCTGCAAGTCGCCTGCACTGATAAGGGCACCTGCATCGAACGCCCGTACGTGCCCGAGAAGAAGATAACAGCCGAAGCCGCCGTTGAGCTGGTTCAACCCGTTTTGTCCGCCCCGGGTCGGATCGGTACAGGAACCTCCGCTCTCCGTGGGAGATGGTTTGCCGTCGTGTGCATGCGAAAACCCATCAAACCCCGCCTCACTTCCTCGCGGACAGTATTACATCACCACGCCAACCGGTTTCCAATCGATCTCACTCCATTTGGCACCTGACTTCTTGTAGCTGGTGGCCGTGTGCTGTCTATCCGTCTAACGCCGGGGAGACGGGATCTGTCGGTCCGGATTTCTTCACCGAAGATATCGGATGCCAGCAACGAGTACCTAGGGCTCGGGTGCGAAACCAACCGGCTAACTCAACCGGGCTGACCCGAGCCGGTACGGGATGATGCGGTGCACAGGTGATCCAGTTGCCACCAACTGCCAAGTGTCTTTGCACTGGCTTAACATTCCTTCTGGTTGGATTTGCAGGCGAAATCAAGGGTTTCCTCATGGTAGCCGGTGGTTGATTTACGATACGCCACGAAGGAGTTGTGTTTCGATGAAGCTCGAGGACGCTCGGTCGAGGTTTTGCTCGGAAGACTTAAGGGTTTAATTTTGATGTTGCACAACAGATGAAAGTCAGTTTGTCGAGTCGAGTTACACAAAGAAATACAAGCGTTTTGCACGCGGTAGCTAATCACCTCGATGCAACCGATTAAATCGCTAGCTGTAATATCAAAAAGTATCTACCGCTGTTTCTTTCAGCTGTATTCAGCTTCTAGCTGGTATTTGACTGAATTTTACTTGCATCCAGTGCCGGTACACTTGTACCCCCTGTGGTGGCATGTCACGATGGCAGGTTTGATGAACATCAGGGCCACTGACATGTGGAATGCTCATTATGAAGCAAACCGCACCAGGTTGTGAAGATCGTTTGGTGCGATATTTTGAACATTGGTGTCAATGTGCCTTGGAATGATCCACAGCGACTGTTAAATACTGCTACTATAAGATTATTTAAAGCACATAAAAGTAGCAGTTTTTCCAATTAAATATTTTCCCTTAAAATTCAACTGAAAAACTTACGAATAGTTTGATTAAACCAAAAATAATTAGCCTAGTTAAAGCTATAAAAACGTTATTGAAATGCGGGAAAAT
Organism: Anopheles sinensis; assembly: GCA_000441895.2. Lineage (NCBI taxonomy): Eukaryota > Metazoa > Arthropoda > Insecta > Diptera > Culicidae > Anopheles > Anopheles sinensis. The sequence goes on from KE525419.1 coordinate 277,881, forward strand.
CGTGGAGTCGAATCTAAAATCTCAATTTTAAGTTAAACATGTAGTTCTAAAAATTAGCGAACGATCTAGTATAATCTTGTAGTATTGGTCGCTACTATAAGAACTGTCGTTTATGTTATTTTTTACACAAAATTCCTTTTTTTAAATTCCCTTAGAAACTCAACTCTCTTTCTGACAGATTGCCGATCATTTATTCCGTTGCTAAATCTCGCCACAATTGACACAAGAAATCAGGTTCAGCAGGTTTCGTTTGCAATGCTCATGACATTCTATAAGGTCTTATCATGCGTTGCTATACATTACGCGTCAAAAAAATGGGAAGATAAATCCATCCGTTGGTCTGACTGTACGTTATAAAAAGTTCGCCAAAAAAAGTGGCCCAACTCCCCATCTGTTCTGGGAGTGCATATCCTGTAATCAATAACTGTCAACAGTGGCGCGGACGTGAGCTGCACCGCCGTTTCAGCGGCGTTAACGTTTTAACTCGCCCAGCCAAGACTGCATGCGGTACCGGGTCCCAGCAATACCTGGACCAAAATGTTTCTGCATCGCATATGCACCCTTTTTCATGACTCCATCGATGTACCGACGGAGTATATCGAACCGTTTTTCGTCGTTCGCGGCCGGTATTTTTAGTCTGAGTGTGTGTGTGTTTTTTTTACTTCGCAAGAACGAGAACATGATGTTGCCATTTGTTTGCAGCGTAGCGAAGGGAATGTATAACAAACAAACAGAGGTCCCCCGTGCAGTCAGGGTGACAAATTATGTCTGGTGGGAAAGATATGATTTTGGAACCGGCAAGCATCCGCAAGTGCGTCTGTCGTGGATCAATTAATCACGTCGCACTCAAGGGACCGCTCCGATGGCTGTCGGAATTATGAAGATATCGGCGAAAGGTTTGCAGACTGTCGCGAACAAATTGCTGTGCTGGCGTTGACAAGAGGTGTTAGCGATATGTTCTGTCCAGCGGAATAACCGGTTGTTCGTTTCTCTTTGTCACTTGCGAACAAGTATATGAAAGGGTAATTCGTTGTTTGACTTTTTGACATTATGAGCTTATCCATCAATGTAGTAGTACTTACCAAGAAATATATCTTATGGTTCATGTCTGCTGGCATTCGTAAAATCACATCTCACACGGCTCGACCTACATTCTGTCCAGCAATCGATATCTCTGAATCATCCCCTTCGCTAGGTCAAGTTTGTAATTCTAGCGACGGGAAAAGTAACTTGCTTCTTCTTCCAACATCATTTATCAATTTTTCTCTACCGTGGGCATGCCGATCCCAACCGTATCTCGTGGTAGCGCAGTATCCTGCGGGCCATAAGATCGGGCCAAACCAGATTAACGTCCACGATGATCAACGTCGTCCACATTATCACGCGATCCGATTTGATTATCCAATCTAATGCCACCTTCAGGCATCCGGGCAATGGGTACCCGTTCCTTTCTCATTCCTGTTTCTTTCTCTGCGCGTGTGGCGTTGGCCGTGAGGCACCTCGAAAAGACTGGAGGAAGTTTAGCCCGGTGACCGGAATTGGATAATTTGGTTGGACAAAGCTACCGCCGCGGCGATCTCGCGGTCAGGGCGCAACTCATACAGACGACGATCTCTTTATCTGATCGTCGTGGGCTACTATGGTGATCACGAAGGGAACTACTGTTATTTCCACTCCTATTCCTTGGGCTATCACAACGATCAGGTGTCTTCGGAACCATTTTTTAATGGGGCAGTTGTACAACGCGCATCAGGGATCACTTTCTTTTTGTATGTTTTGAGAAATAGAGCGAATAACCAGAGATTGTAAATGTTTCCCAGCCGAACAAATTGGGCTATCGGAAACAAGGGGCGATAACGAAAAGTAGGCCTCGAAACTGCTCCACCCTGCGGGAGGAGAACCCTGCATCGTTGGGCATGCGGTGAAAAGCTGGCCCACTCGTGGTGAGATTTGCAGGGCTTGTTGTCCCGGAATGACTTGCGACACTCCGTCGGCCAAAATGCAGATAAATGATCCACTGTTCCAGCCGGTCATCGTTTGTGGCCGTGGGTAAGTGAAAGCGCTGCAGGCAGCTGGTAGCTTTAAATTGAATCCCCCGAAGGTAACACCAGGGCAATGTCTCGGGCCCACCCACGACCGACCTCGATCTGTGTCACCCGGGGAGCACCGTCGTGTGAGGCGGACGATGTTTCACTCTTGACCTGTGGAGAGGTTTAGCCAGATCGGTTCAATCCCTTACTTAAGTTAATCCGGTAATCATTCAACGAACCGACTGGTGATCAACAAAGAATGTTGATAAACCTCAGGTAACGGCCACTTGTAGCAAACACTCACGAGGAAGTGAGTTCAGCTAGAGTACGGAGATTCCGAGATGAATGCGGGCGACGACTTCCTAGAACGGGAACATTCCTCCAACAAACCTAGCCCTTAAGTCCTCGAATGGCGGCAAGTACGCGTTGATAAACATCTCCTGAAGAGTACGGCCCATCGCAACGATCCACTCCATCGCTAATTCGATGGATGCAATCAGTGAAAATTAGATCGTTAACAGCCGCGTCCAAAGCTGCCGGTTGGTGACGGTGACGCTCGGCGACGATCATCCGCGGGCGTCGAGGTACCGACTACGTACGCGCAGCACAAAGAAGGTGTAGAGTTCCTTTTCTTGGCGACTGGGGCGACCATCTTCTCGTCCGGGCTGGAGATGGTGGTGATGACTCGTTAAGAAGCCGCTCTCACCCCAAAACCGGAAAGCGTAGGCAGCCGTGCCGTCCGTGCTGGCGTGGTGCGGCGGCGTTGATGTGTGTCACTAATAATAACTTTTACAGAATCCATGCTAATGTACACTTGCTCCGGGTTCTCGGTACTACGTAGTAGGTACATGGTAGTCCTGATGCCTTCCCGCAGTCGGTCAATTGAGTGTAGTTAATTTATTATCAGGCAGCGTTTGGTACGCTGCCCATATATGAGTGCAGAATATTAACTTCAGCTGCAGCTTAGTTTATGAGCTGTGAGTAACCTGTCAAACGACTGAACATTACCAATACTTGTTGAAAAAAATAGACATAGTTGTTTGAAGTAAATTTACCAGAGAAATAAATTTCTAGAAGAGACGTGGGTGAATAGTTTTTCCTATTAGACTGCATATTGATGCAACATTGGTTCAGCTTTCTCTGCGACCCATTTCAATAAGGCGTGGAGTACACAAACAAGGGAAATATCATCCAGATGCATGATCGTCAGTTGATTTATGGTCAGAATAATTCTACTCAACGGCGCCGAACGGGATGCAACAGTCAGCCGGTTCGGAACCAAATACCAACTCTAGTCCATATCCGTCCGACATGTGGTCTTTGTCCACTCCCTTTCGCGCCTTCTCATCACTCACAGCTGGCGCAACTTAACCGTAGTGTTTTATTTTATGTTATTTTCTTCGAGTCATATTTCGACCAAAAACACACTGCCAGGCCGGCCAGGAATCGTATCGAATGTGGAACGAATTAGTATTCCCCCCTATGCTTTGCGAGCCTTGATACTTGATCTGTAAACAAGGCGCGTTCTCGTGTTAACCCTGAACGCGGGCGGATGGTAATGGACACAGGTTCGGCCCAATTTGGTCATCAAATTCGGCAAACGGTCGGAATGGTAATGACGGCGACGCAAACGATTCTTTTGGGTTTCGTTCTGCCTTACTTTAGGTCTAGAGGACTTGCGTGAGACGCGAGTGCACGATGGTACGATCATCTCACACTTCTCTACTGTTAATCTTCACGCTTAGGTTATATGCTATCTACTCTGTTCCATTTACGCAACTCATTGTAGAATAAATAGTCGTGTCTGATTACTTCCAAACCGTGCTCTTAGGGAATGCCGTGACGATCGACAGGAGGGCTGTCGCGTATAACCGCTTAAGCAGTGGCACCACCAAAGTCTTCCGTTTGGGTCCGTAGCGTGATGTTTTTTTAATGACCATCGGGTCCTCGGTTTGCTAACCGATGGTAGTTCTCCCGCTGGCCCGTGGTGTTAGCTATTGGGTGTCAGTTGTCATCAGACGTATGTGAGTTGTGCTGTGTGTTTCTAAAGCGCCTATTTTCAACTTGACGGATGATCGCTTCCTGTGGTTTGCGGGCGCAGAAAACATGCCACTGCCAGGCGCTGTACGCTGGATCTGGAAAACGTTAATTCTAAATTGTCAATGTTATCCGAGAGCGTGGCTAACGTGGTACGGCTCGGGTCTCCCAGTGAACAATCCCTGCCAATTGCTAGCCGATCGTTCCGTTCTGCAGCACAGATGTTTTCCGGGCGATAATACTAAAACCAAATAAGTAATGGAGGTCACACGTTGTGGCCAGCGGTGAGCAGGCTGGAGGTCCCGGTTGGAGAAGAAAAACACCATCTACATACGAGACGGGCATTAGGTTTCTGGTCACAGTTCTAGAGCCAAGCAGAAGTTTTTTTAAAAGAACAAATAAACGTGTTTGAATCGTACATAGGCGAGCTGGCTTTAATCTCTTCTCGGTGGCGCCCTCTGGTGAAGCTCTATTGCGGGAGGCCAGGCTCGCAAAGAAAACATTTGTTGTCACAGTTTCCCCGCCTCGATATGGCCGAGTGTTGGAGAGAAAAATGGTGTAGAAAAAACGGCCAGACATTGGGATCGGGCATATTCTCACGGTTTTCAATCACGTGCTGACCAAAATCGGAGATGTAGCCAGCACGGAAGCATTAAAACCGTCTGCCTTTGGAGTACTGACTCCAAAAAAGGCGTTAAAACAAAAACTCAACATGTGCGTGCTGCTGTTTTGTTGTCGTTGATCACTTTTTTGTCTGGTTTTTATTTACGGACACTCGTTACTTTCTTCCTGCTTAGTGGAATGGGTTAGTTTCCTGTATTTCCGGAGGCGTTTTTTTTCGGTGTAAAAGACTGCCATCACTTTATTTAACGAGGATTGGAATGTCTCCATCAGGGTGCCAGACGCGGCTCACAACGAACGATGACATGTCCGGGTACTCCAAGCATTTTTCTGACGTGCCGGGAGCGCTTTTAGTCGGCAGCTTTACGAGCCTCGGGCACCAACATTGAGGCCCGCTGGACATATGGAGGTTTCAACATAAACCAATCGATTTGCCGATCTAAAACGAAGCATTGGGAAATCGGTGGGAACGTATGAAACTGAACGAAAAGGTTTTACCGTCGTGGTGTATTCCCCTCGTCCTGTGAAGTGTGCTGAAATATGGAGATGCCATAAAAGAGACAATATACCATTTTATGGTTGCAAATACATTCGACGGCTCGGTCTCGGACTGTGATCCCAGTTTCGAAGAGACCCCACGGCTACAGAAAAGTTCTACCACGCCCAGCGGGAAGCCCTCCTCGCCGGAGGCTTTCGGGTTCGGAAAAGTGAATCAGAAAAGCACCTCTTCACACCCGCTTCCGACTGCACGGGTTACTACGTCCACCCGCTGATGTTTCCTTCCCGATGGGGATGATGCGGCTGGGAAAGGTTCAATAAGCTAATAAGACTTTTGTCGACCCTCCCTCCCCCGGAAAACAGTATAATCGAACAATAGACGACAACGCCGGCAGGACGGAGAGGACGTGACGTGGAAAGTGAATTATGATGCGGCACATCTTTTCAGCAGCGGACCGATGTGAAATTGCCTATGAACAATCGATGCCGCATCGATCGATCGATGATTCACCGGAAAGGGGGTGTTGGCGATCGGTATAAATAGAAATGTTTATGGGAGCAATATGAATTCATATCACACATGGTCCAGGAGGAATGGCCACGGGGTAGTTTTGGTGCCGGCCTGATGAATATTGGGATTTTATGGAAAGCGGGAAAATTATGTGCATACTGCAATGGCATAATAGATTCGATGGTATTCCTTCTTCCATTACTCTAATGCGCTATCAAGAGAAAGACGTTGCACGAAAATGTTGACCTTAGATTTGAAGATAAGATAATGCATTCGTTGTTGATAATTTTGTTCCTGCTAACTTGTACTTTAAAAATTTGTGTCTAATGCAATATCTAAAATATCTTCACATGCTTTCCATTGCATTTGAATGAGGCGATGGAACGATCAACCGATTCATATTTTCACACCCTTTACCCATCGACAGCTGCCATCGGACGTATTGGCTTTCGCTGCTCAAATCCCATCTGTTTTCCCATTTCCAACGTTGACGTCATAACGTCAACGAAAGCGGCCTGCGATTTTCCGTTCCCCAGGATTGCAGGACTGCACAAAAGTGCCAACGAAAGGCAAAAAGCTTGGTCAGCTGCCAAATGGAGAGGAAAGTGAAAAATCTCTAGATTTTTTCCCATCCTCTCCATCGGGTGTGTTTCCGCTCTTTCCATCCATTTCATGTCATACGATCCGTTTTACACTTCCTTTTGGGTCATGAAACGAACCTGGGAGGGGAGCAAAAAATAAAGCACAATCAAACTATCAATCTGCTGAAGTGTGCCTGACATTGGACGAGAAGAACAAACACAGACTTGGATGGATTGAGCATGAATTTGCCATGAGGTGAATAGATTATGATCTCGCAAAATAGAGGTAAGCGTTGGCCTTGGAGCATCTTCAAATATTGAGACAGTTTTACTGGTTGGTATTTGTTTATGGAGCATGATTTTAAAACGTAGAAGTTTCTTATAAACTTTACTCAAAAGAGTAAAATGTTTTGTAACTTTAGGTTGAGGTTGAGCAAAGAGGTTGAAATTTAAAATACAAGCAGTTCGACAAACGAGTTAACAAAAAAAAATGAAAAATAAAATACTCAATTGTGAAACATTCAAAAGCTGCTCATTTTTACCCGAGGAAATAAACAAAAAACTACTCCCCACAACAACAAAAATCTAAATCGTTTGCTTCTGTTCATCAATTCATTCATGTTTTAAACAAAGCCGTATCTTATAAACCGTTCTCAAAAGAATTCAATTTATTATTGCTGCTCAACTGAGCCGAAACCAGTTGATTGCTCGTTCATTGATCCTTATAATGCAAGGAATATTTACTCCACTACTCAAAACGGCCACAAGTGGCAACAAAAAATGGATGCAGAATGAAAGTATTCAAATGTGAATCATAAAAAGGCTGCATATCATTTTCCATCTAGAAAATAAAAACAAAGAAAAAGAGGAACCACTCAGTACTCTTCTACCATAAGTTGACGACCCTGTGGCCTCCTGGAGGCAAGGAGCGTCACCAGCTGCGTGTGCCCGTGTGTGTGTGTGTGTGTGGTGCCTTTCGTTCCGCAAGTACTTGACGGTGACAGGAAGCTCATGATTGTCACACATTTTCCACCCACTTAACCCCGTTTTTATGGGACAGCGTGCCCGCTGGGGCGCTCTAAAACAGTTACTTTCGCATGCTGCCATCTTCATCGTGCCCATTCGTCGTCGGGCGGGCGGGGTCGGGCTCATCACACCGACCCGAAGGGACAGGCGGGCGCCATGGTAGTTAGTGAAACCTTCAAACACAAGCCATTCGCTGGCTGTTGGCCTTTCTCATGCTCCTTCCGTTTGTTGGGAGTTTTATTTTTCCTTAAGCTTGGGTAGGAAAAGGAAGATTTTCTCCCCCCCTTTCGACGACTTGGTCGTATTTGACTAAGGGGGCGGAGGTGGACAAGGATAATGATACCCCGGTACCATTTTGTCTTCCTTGGGCTATCTTCACCAGTGTGGCAAACTCGGTGCCGGAAGATCGACGACCAGCGTCACGAGAGCGTTGACTGGAGGAGTCGCCAGGGATTAAATGTGGGGAAATAAAATGACTGCTTGTGAAAAGCGGGAAATGCGGTGGTGGGCGACTCGGTGGAACATATTTTCCGTTCGGATGCTGTTCCACTCCCCCATACCTTTGGGGTTCCCTTACTCTTCATTTCCGAATCATGCGACGGCGCCATAAAGTCGTTCTAGATCGTAGAGAGAGAAATTGCTGGAGCTTGGTCGGAAGAAGGAAGAGATGGGTGGATGGGTGAGGATGTCCCGAACATGGACTTGGTTGATTGGTGGACGGGTTAGCGCCCGCCGTGCGACAAGCAGCCGGCTTTACGTCCCGGTGGTGGTCGCTAGTGGTTTTTCGGATGCCGGAAGTGAACATACCTTTCAAAACGGTTCACTTGCCGGCATATCCTTTTCCACGAAAATTCCTTCGCACTTTCGAGTTACACATACACACACAGTATGTGTCGGGCCACAAATTGTAACCACTCGTGTTTCGGATCGTGTAGAAAATGACTCCGATGGTTTTGCAATGGCTTTTGGAATAGTTTATGAGCCAGCTGGGAAAAGGGCTTTTCCCGCCTAATACCGCCATTTTCGCCGTACCAGCCACGGAGCGGATGCTCCACTCAAGGATGTCAGTCACACTTCGGGCGACGGCTGAACGGCGGCGAGCAACCTCCAGCCGAGTGGTTGGCGGTTTTTGCAGTGCACTGGAATTTCTGTGTCACAGTAACGGGCGGTAAAGTTTGTGGCAAGTGAATTTTCCCGATCAACGGCACCACAGTTTGGGATTGGAATTCAACGTCTCCACGGGATTCCTGAGCTCTTGAGCGCTCCCCGTTTTCGCTCGTATAACCGTGTTTTTTTCCCCCTATGTTTTGACACCACGCGGGTCGTTGGAGTTTTGATGTGGAATTTCTATGGCCCATTAATGAGCATACCCGTGTGTACCGCAACGCGCAAAGTGGCGAGTAAATGACACGGAAGAAAATTCCACGGCGATTCGGCTCCGTTACCTCACTTTCAGGACACTCGCTCTTAAGCCGCAAAGTACCGGGATCGGTGAAGGTTCGTGTGAGGTATGCGTGTGTTTTATGTCCCGGTTTTCTTTTTCGACGCAATATGAGGACATGTAATATGGTGTAAGGAAAAATATAACAAGTTAAACTAGAGTCCAGTGAAAAATACAGAAAAGATAATAGTGTTTGAATTGTTCCGTTCTGGAGTTAAATTAATACCGACTTAACCTGATTCCCTCATTCATTCCCGCTTTTCTATTATGAGTATTTATGCCAAGATTTGATAAATTTATCACTGGAATATGAAATAACGGTAGCTGTTTACGTGACCTGGTGTAAAATAAATAAAATACACGGCGATTAACTGTTTGCTATATTCTCTGCGGGTTTAAGTTACCGTTGTGTTTTATACAGAAGTGAGATAAAGGAACTAGGTTGAATTCTTGTTACATTCCAGCGAGTCTACTTTGCCCCTCCCTGTCATCTTTTTATCCGCTTAACATATGTCAAAGATTACCATAAAATTAAACCTTCCTTTGAAATAAACAGAATCGTCTTCATAATTTCTTACATTGTGCTGTGAAAGCTTTTAAAAGGAAACTGGTGGAAGAACAACGAAACACAAAAGATTGACTGAATCCATTCAAGCCTATAGTGGGTTCTTTTCTGTCTGGTGACACACTTTCGGATCAGGCCGACGAATCAAACCTGAAATCGAAACCAATCAGCCACGACGACGGACACGCGAAGATGGCGACGAGCACGGTACTGATTGTGACGATAAACGTACGTGCCTTGTTTGTGTCCGGACGGCGGGAACCGGATCGATCCGCCGCCGGTTTCCTAAATGAGTGCGCCCTGCAGTGACGTCCGCCACGATGGATTCACGATCGGTGAATGGAAGTTAATTTAAGCGACCCGCTGGGCGCTGTGGAGGTCTTTTTACTCTTTCTACTTGGAAATTCAGCTGGAAGCATGGAAAATGGCAATTGCTTGTGCTTGTCATTCAGCCGCTCAATCGTCGTCCGTTCATTCATTATTTTGCTCCCCAGGCTTGGTTCTGAAGCAGGCGAAGGTTGGTCCTACACCCCGCCGGGTGCTGTCGTCCTAAAACGGAGCCATCCAAATTCCAAGGATCGATCCGAAGGTACGGCGCAATAAAGAAGCAACGCAGACAACACACACGCACAACAACAACAATAAAGAAAAAAAGGGAGCCTACACTCATGGAGATGTGCGAAAGTGCGTGCGTGATTCATTGATGGTTGAAATGGATGAAAATGGTAATCAATTATGGAACAGGTCGAATTTAGCATTTTCTCCTGCGCCCTTCGGTTTGTTGGTGATGGGGGAAAACGAGAAAAGTGGCAAATCAGGGCTCCATTCTTGATTAGGAAAATTCCTTCCAAACCAAACCCCCGGGGCACTTACGCACGCGTCCCCAAAGGGGGAGAAATGGAAGGTAGGGCGGAAAAACAGGTTTCCACCAGCAACCGGCGAGGCGAAATTGGAAAACGGCACAAAAGGGTCTGGTCGGGCCGTTGGAGTCGAAAAATGGCAATCGTACAGGTTTATTTTTGCGGTTTTCCCGTACCCGTTAACCCTTTTACGGGGCTGATTTTGTGGCGAACGCCTCGGACTTCGCCTCGCCCTGAAGAAGAGAAAGTGGACAGGGTATCCGAAGGGACGGGAACGAAAACGTCGCTGAAGGAATTGAATGGAGTGGTGCCGTAGTACGTATGATGCTTAAGATGATGGTACCAGCGAGGGATGGGAGTTGGAGGCAGGCTTTAAGAGCACCTGCCCGGTTGGACCGTCCCTAATATGGCGCTGTAAGTTAGCAGGTGACGGTAGAACCCGGCGGTGCGAGAGAAAAACGCACTTTTACCAATGCGCCGGAAATGGCATCCCCCCGGCCAAAGCGGGAAAACGGATGATGATTCAGATGGCATCCATCGATTAAAGTACCCCAAGGGAATCTGCCCGAATATGGTCGGTGTGTCGACTTTTTTTTTCACCGTGCTAAATAATTTAATAAATGGAAGAAACCCATCGTAAGGGTTTTTTTTCTCGTTACTTACCTCGATGGTTCTTTATGGTAAAACATACTCACGATTGGAAGTGACTAAGCAATGCGATTATATTCTACATTTTCTTCTTTTCATTCATCTTATGTAGTGATTCAATCTGCTAAACTACATTTTCCCTCTTTTGAATCGATCAGAACTTTAAAGATAAGAAAATCTGATATTTAAATGGCGTTCTATAGAAATATCGCCTAGGGATCAGGATCCTGTCTCCCAGGTTGTAGCTTTAGGCCTACGAGGGATACACACAGAAGTCAAAACGAAACCCTACCGACAACAGGTCCTCTCTCCTATTGTTTCTACTGGCTATTCTTCTGTCAGCTTAAGGCAACCGACTGTTTCTCCGCATCCAGCGCTCGTGTTTCTTTATTTCCTCCCCCGCTATGGTGTTGATCCTTTACCCATTTGCCTTCCAATCGGTAGACCATAACTATCTCCGGTTTGCAATCGAAGCGCTCCGGAGGCGCCAGCTATCCAGTGGTCGGTTGGGTACGTTGGTAACTCAAACGGAAACGATTAGTCTTCACTTTTTGCCAGCTATTTCTGGGTTCCCTTACCAGGAGCTCCCAAAGCAGAAGATAATCGCGAAACATTACCATCGTCAAATCGTACACGAACGTTGGAAGTTGGAACAATAGAGGCTCGAGTTCTAAACAAGAGCTACCCGAGGGCTTCTAAGTGCTACAAGTTGCGCCCGGTGGAAAATTTATAAAGCAAGACAAAATCTGGACATGGCTTACTGAAAACATTTGTTGAAAACCGTTCTTACCAACAGGTTGATGTAAAGTGTAGTCGTACATCGTTGCCCTTGAATGATGGGTTTGGGTACCCATATCTACAAGAAGATGTGCTAGCGTTAGTCCAGGGAGCTCACTGCTATTCAAAGGCAGATTATCATCGATTCTTGAGGGCTTCCTGTGCAATTTCGCGCAGATTCAAGGAACGTCGATCGAAAGCCCAAAGTGGTGGTCGATGAGCATTCCACCGAACTTGGAACCTGACATTGGGATCATAGCCTCGCTTCGGGTGTTACCACAGTATATCATCTATCTGCGTCCAGTGCTATATTGCAGTGCTCCAAGGGGAATCGCCTTGATGTTTCTCGTCTTCTTTACAGCAAAGTTTAATTTACGTTGTGTCGAGCCACGGAGAGACGAGAACAGTGAATGAATCCAATCCAATGGTGTACACTTGGACCAACTGACCCGACCCGGACGACTCTTGAAGGAAAAAGGTGGAAGCAATGCGAGACACGATGGTGCGCTGTCGTTCATTAGGGTGGTCATAAATAAAATAAGAACCGGTGTTGCTTTGGCCTCCGTTAGTGCACCGGTTTTTTACTGCCATGATTTCATTGCGCTAGTGCTTTGCCGGTGCACCACGACACGATCGTACGAAGATGCAATCGCGTCCGAAAGGAAGATATGTGAAGGTGGTAAGGAATTAAAGGCTATGCTCGAAAAACTCGTT